>NW_004624754.1:15463792-15531067 GCF_000247695.1 Heterocephalus glaber
TGGTACTGGGGATCGAACTCAGGACCTTGCGCTTGCCAGGCAGGCGGCAGAACCACTGAGCTAAATCCCTGGGCCCCTAACTTTTTTAATATCATACAGTTGAATCTTTTAAAAAATGCTTAGTCTAATCCAAGTTTTTTCTCTGAGACTTTTTCAAAGTTCAAGAGCATATAAAGAATAACAACAGTCACTCGTATGATGCCACACAGATTGGTTTTTCACTGGGACATTACTGGGACAGATGGGCTGCAATCATCATACCTATTTCACTTGCATCATACTCCATGGCACGGGAGCTGTGGGTGGACAGTACCCAGCTCTAGCAGTCTGCATAACCTTGAAGCTCTTATGGACTGGTGGGTGAAAAACTCTCAACACCGGGATCCTGCCCCAGGACCCTTGCACCTGAACAATCCAGCAACCTAGGAGTTTAACAGCTAGAAGGGCAGGGCCTCAGGGACCCAGGTTACTACCCTAGAGGTGCCAGGATGCCCTGGCTGGGGACTGCCTGCCCTTGGGGATCACCTTCCTTCCTGCCTGCCTCTCTGGCCATGTGTTGGCATCCTGCCACAGAAGTGACCGTTCCCCACACTACACCCCAGCCTGCAGCTGCCGGCTGACAGCACCGCCCTGGCGTCGCCTCCACCTGGCCACATGTGGAACTGCAGCCTCCAAGCTGGGAGAGGAGGAAGAGCGGAGGATGCCGGGTCCACAGGGACAGCCAGAGTCTAGAAGCCCCGGGCGTGGGTGCTTCCTTCCTCAGTCCAAACCAGCCAGTCCAAAGACAGAGCCCTGGCGTTGAAACTTCCTCACGCCCATGGGAAGTGTAGACTTGATCTAAATCAACACAACTGCATGTCCAGGACTGAGTGTCAGTGATTTCACCCATCACACGGGTGCGGGCATGAATCCCAGTGAGGCCTGGAGGATGTTTCACTTAGTTGCAGTTAGTTTAGCAGAAGCTGGAAACAACCCTACACACGGTACCACTGATGTGCAGAAAGGCTTTCCACCTGTCCCAGACACAGTCACCTAAGGACCATGACTCACTAGAGGCACAGTGGGGTTGGGGTTAGGGTTAGGGTTAGGGTTCCTCCCCTCTGTCTGGCCTCGTGCCTCACCAACAGCTCCCAAAAATCAACAATTTGAGACCTGTGAGATTTGATGAGCCCTTCCTACTGCAGCTTAGAGACTGAAAGAGGATATGATGTATTTTAAGGATGCACTGACTGGATTCTGTGGTTCCCATCATCATTCAGTTAAACACTTGTGGGTTGATTCCTATCCCTACCCGCCCAGTAGCCAAGTGTTTCCTGTGAGTGACATTTCCATAACCCTATCAGCTGGATCCCCTTTTTCCTCAGTGGCCCCAGCATGCGCCCGCCTCAGCTGCACAGGCCCAGGGTCTCCCAGGTGTGGATGGTGACATGGAGCTGCTGCTCCCACTGCTCTCTGCAGCCGCCTCAATACTTGATATTGCTGGACTTCAGTTTTTGAATGAAAATGGTGTCTCACTGCTTTGATTTTTATTTCCCTGGTTACTGGTGCAGATCAGCATCTTTCCACATGAATTAACCTGAGGCTTCCTCATCTGCAGATTGCCTGCTCATCTTTTTGCTGTTAGGTTTTCTGTCTTTCTATTTTTATGCACTACCTTTTGCCACCCTTCAAATGAAAGCAGGTGTATTGTTCTTTCCATTTGTGGTTGGGGTGGGGGTGGTAATCTTATATAAGAACACTTCTCTCCCTCACCTGAGATCTTAAAGATGGTTTGCTTTTTTTTTGGTAATAGTTTCAGGATTTGCTTTGTATGTTAAGTTCTTGAAGCAGCTGGAATTTATTCTTGTGTACGGTGTAAGGCAGGGAAACAAGGAGACACAGAACCAAACGTGAGGTGAGAAGAAAGCCATTGAGACTAGTGCTGTAGAAAAGATTACCGACATGAAAATATTTACTGTTTACAGTGGTGCCTCAGTTTATGAACTTAATTCAAAATTCTGCAGGGGCCAGGGATTTAGCTCAGTGGTTCTGTCACCAGCCCCACAAGAGCAAGGACCTGAGTTCAATGCCCGGTACCAAAAAAAAAAAAAAAAAGAAATTCTGCAACCAGAATTAAGGAAAGAATTAAGTTCATGAACCAGTGTACCACCATATTGCCACATTTTTTAAAATCAATTATGAAATTGCATGTCCATTGCTAATGCATTTTTATTAAGCATGTGTACATATTTTCAAAGGCTATATCCAGGCTGTATTTTGACTCCTCCTCCCTGTGATCTTCTACATCCAGAGCTTCTTTCAGAACAGAGCTTTTCTAGTCTCTGAAAAGGGAAGAACTCTGCCCAGGAGTCATCTTTGCTTAGTGCTGGGATATCCCAGTTTGCTTGTGATACCCCAATTTTCCCAGATTTCCCATGTATTACCGACACTACTAATGATAGAGGGCACTAAGTATTCCAAATAATGTAAATAATCCAAACAAGGGAAATATTATAACACTCAACTGCTAGGTATTCAAAACGCTGAGTTTGTGTTCTCTAAAATCAAAGAATGAATTCTAGGAACAACAGAGGTTAAGAGTAGGAAGAAATTTACTGAGAAAGGTAGCTTCTGTCTAATAGAGACAGAAGGGGTACGGGAAAGTGGGTTGCCAGGGACCATTTCCCAGGGGGCTTTATGGAGCAAAGCCATAAGGCAAGGTGGGTACAAAATGGGACAAAACTATAGCCAACTAATAAGAGCCAATAAAATATCATCACAAGGTAGGACAAAACCATCATCAACCAATAAGATTGTAAGTACAGTCACCCAGGTAATATTGATTAAATGGGGATCAAAAGGGAAAACAAGTGGAGTAGCAAGTGTACACAGAATGAACAAGGAGTTTCCAGAAAGGAAAGGCTCAGGGAGATTTTAGCCCCCACTTAAGGTGATTGAATATTTAGAATATCAATCACTGCTATTTATCTCTAGGGGAATTATGTGGGTGTAGTATTTTTCTCTTTTTATAATGCTGACCCTTAGTGACTGTGTCTCGTATTGACTCCTTGAGGTCTGGTCGACAAGATGTCTGATTAACCTAGCCATCTACAATACTACAACCTCCTACTGACCCTGCATGATACCCTGAGCAAATCACATTTTGATACATCCCACTTTTTACATATTAAAAAAACCAATTAAGGGCCTGACCTGCTGGTGCACTACTGTAATCCCAGCACTCGGGAGGCTGAGACAGCACGATCACCACAAGTGCAAGTTGGAGACCAGCCTGGGCTCAGGCCCAGCCTGAAGTACATAACTAGACCCCATCTCAAAAAACCAACCGAACAAACAAAAACTAAAAAATCAATTGAGCTAAAGTTTGCTATTATCAAATAAAAATATTCCAACTTATCAGCTCCACTGTTTCCTAAAATTCTGAAAACAAAAATTCCAAGTGGTGGGCCGGGGATTTAGCTCAGTGGTTCCCGGTTCCACCGCCTGCCCTGCAAGCACGAGGACCCGAGTTCGATCCCGGGTACCAAAAAAAAAAAAATTCCAAGTGGTCACATCAAGCAGTAATTAAAGTAGCTCAAGCTGTGTTTTCCTCTTGACAAGACAAGGTGGTGGTATTTATTTCTGAATCTCACCCTTCAACCTGGGAATATCCTTGCCCCAGCTAGCGGCCTGGGAAGAGTTCAGAGCTTGATCTCCTGCCAGGTGTGAAACTAAGTCTCCTCCAAGCTGCCTTCCGTGTCCTGAGGTCACAGCACACAGCGGCCAGAGGAAGGGGGCAGCGGGAGAAGGGGGCTCCTCTCCTCTCAAAAACCTGCCTTTCACATCCGATTCTGCCTCTGCCCCATCAGGCCAGGACTTAGGCATAGCTCTTTTTACATGGGTTTTGCATACTGACTATTAAGAGCTCTCAGAACCTTCACTGGGAGCGGAAGTTGTTTTGAAAAAATACAAAGCAGGACTAGAAGCCAGGCTTGAGTAGGAAGTTTGAGGCTTGTAACTATGGATTCCTTTCCCTTCCTAAAACAAGTGGGGATTATTTATAAATAAGTGTATCGGTTGGGATTATGTTCAACTGTAAGAGAAAACTCCAAAGTAACCATTGTTTGGTTCTGCTTTTCATTTCTGAATGCACTAACAATGACCACGCCCTCCACTGGTGGGAGGCCTGCAGTGCACCCGGCAAGGCCTGGGTGCCTAGCATTTCATCCTGGCTAGACCTGCACAAGGGGCCGCATCCCAGAGAGGGGAGGTGACTTCTCCAAGGTCACTAAGCCTCTTTGAGGCAGAGCCGGCACGAAGCCATATTCTTTCCACTCCAATGACTGTTCCCGGGGGACTACACGGGGCACTGTCCCTCTTCTGAGCCAGCACTAGGGGAGGAAGGACACGTGCCAGCTACTGGACAGGCAAGGAACGTGCCGTCCCAGGCTGAGTCCTCTCTTCATCCACCAGTACCACCTTTGGGCCCAAGTGACCAGAACAGAGGTTCCTCAGTGGTTTTCTCTATGGGCTTTGCCCCTGAACCGCAGAGGTCAGAGGGAGGCAGGTAATGAGCTTCTAAGTGTGGTGCCCAGGTCACCAACCTGCCCTTGATAAGAGCTGTGACAGAAGTTTCATACTGGAAGGTCAGCCCCAAGTCACACAGCCTCAAAGTAACAGGCAGCACTCGCACCCAGAACTTTTGCCTCAGAGCCACATGCTCTTTTCCCAGGAGCTCCTCCCCAGGGCCTCCCCTCTTCCTGGAGCTGCACAGCAACTGTCGCGAACAGAGTTAAGGGTCATCCCCCGGGGTGGGTGCCAGGGATTCAGACTCAGAGGTGTCCAGAGATGAGAGGGAGAGGAGGAGGAGACACAGCAGGTGAGCGGTGCTCTTTCTGGGCAAGTGCTCAGGAGACATGGTTCTGAGGAAGCTGACCACCCAGGCACAATGCCACATGCCTGCAGGCCCAGCTACAAGGCAGGCTGAGGCAGGAAGATCACTTGAACCTAGAAGTTCAAGACCTGAGGGTGGAGGGCTAGACTCTGTGGCATGAGCTTGTCTCACTGGTAGACACTGGACCAACCCAGTCCTCCCCACCACGATGCTACCTCAATTTCCCTTGCGGTGCCAGTCCACCCGTGGGAGAATCCTACAGGCAGAGCTGCTCACACACGGTGTGTCCTCGATGTCACAAGTGCATTCTGTTCCACAGGATTTCACCTTCTCGGGGCTGGGGATTTAGCTCAGTGGTTTCGCCGCCTGCTGTGCAAGCGCAAGGAACCGAGTTCGATCCCCGGTACCAAAAAAAAAAAAGAAAGGATTTCACCTTCTCCATCCCAGGGCAGACCAGAGCTGCTCTCCTGCGTCTCGGTGGCTCAGCAAGGCAGTGACCTGTGCCCTGGTCATGGACATGAAGAAACATAGTGACATCCAGATGTGCAAGCTCATGCCAACCTCTCCAGACACACGGAGAGCAGTCTCTCTCTGGAGCTGTGGGTGAGTGTCCTGATGCATCGTTTCCGGGGGCCGTTTGACATTGTATGGGTAGGACACTGTGCCCCAGAAGGAACTGCCACGTCCTCGGGCCCTGAAGGTGAAGCTGGAGCAAGACAGAATTGGCAGTCACAGGCCCAGGCTGACCACGTGTGGCGTCCCATCTACTCTTGGACTGTTGACTTAAGTGTCCCTCAGCCAGCATACCCGCTAAGACATCACACCTGGGCTGACACAGCAGCAGTGATGCGTGGCCTCAACTGGGTTTGAAGAATACTGCAATATGCTTTCAAGGAACAATGCAAACACAGAGACTTAACTCCAAGGTGTGGCTGTCCCTGTGCCAGGACAACCAATCCTAGTGAGTCCAAAGGAAAATGACTGTACCCACTGACACAGAAAACACTGTGGGGACT
This sequence comes from Heterocephalus glaber, assembly GCF_000247695.1. The sequence continues at coordinate 15,469,682 of NW_004624754.1, forward strand.
GGTGCTTTGAATTAGGCGGGAAACAGACATATTTAATATATGCAAACCCTTCTTTGCCTAAAATGTGGAGCGAGGCAAGAATGCAAATTAACTTTGTGTTTAAAACTTCATTTTGTAGAGCTGCCAAACTAAGATTTCCTTAGGGAAAACAGCCTGCATTAGAGCTAGTTCCAAACCAGTTATAATTAAGTCTCAAAGGCCCCATTAACCTGGCAGCAGCTCATATTCTACCACGGTTACACACAAAACGCACCTCTGCCACCTCAAGCCAGAATTTCTCCAAGAGGGTCCTTCCTGCTGTTGTTTCATTTCCTTGCTGCTGTTTTATGTAACCAAATGAGGATTCCTAAAGGTTTTCATCTTTTAAGCCTCGCCTGCTGCACCTTCTCACCGGTCCCTCAGCCCCTGCCATTGTGACAGCCATCACGGTGCATAACGGACCAAGTGCTGCAGTTCTCTAGCACAACTCAGGGCTGACAAGGCTAGGTCTGCTGGCTGGGAGCTCCACACAGGGCCACAGCGCCTAGGCAGCGGCTGTGGCCACCAACTCTTCTCAAAGTATCACAGAGGGGAGCACCGTTCCCACATGAGCCTAGGGAGGACCAGCAGACCTCGGGCCCCCCTCTAGGCATAAACTGCCACAACTCAGGAGGCAATGTGTCCCACAGCCCACGACATTCCATAACCGCACTGTCCACAGGACTTTCTGTGATGGAGAAACAGGTGTTGAATTTTTTTAACAGCTGCACACAGCTAGTGGTTACCATATTGGGCACCACTGTTCTGGAAGAACCAGCACCTTTCTGACTTTCTCTCCTTGGTGTAAGCACAAAAGTGGGAACTCTGGCCACAGCAGAGTCCTGTACCCCCAAGCCCTCAGTTCCCTGCCTTCTCCCACCCCCTCCACCCAAATTCTCTAATTTCCTAAGGCCAAATACTCCCTCTAATAACAGCGCTTTCTCATTCTAGTTATAATCACAAACCCCTCTGGGGAGAAAGTGTTAGAGTACAACAAATGGCCTATCCAAAGCTTCAGAAAATCACTCTTTAAATGCTTTGAAGTGGAGATGCAGGGAAATTAAATAAGTATCAGGTGGTTTGCGTAAGTTAGCACGTTGGCCCCAGGAGTTCTGGGGTGTGTTTGGAGAGGCTTTTTCACTGGTTCCAAATAACAGACAAATTGTACATAATGAGTGACCGAGGGAAGGGGAGCTGCAGGCTTCGGAGCAGGAAAGCCTGTGCAGGGGTGAGAATATTATTCAAGACTTCTCAAGCACAGTGGCCCGAGGAAAACAAGCCGCTTCTTCATGCACAAGGCAGCTCCCCAGCTCAATGTGCATACACTGCACACCCTCCCCAGGGAATCCTGTGAAAGGCAGGTTCCCATCCCAGAGTGGTGGTACTGGCTCTGCTGGTTTTGCTGCTGCTTCCGGTCTCCTTGCCTCTCCCCACCTCTTACCTGGCCTCCAGCAGACCTTTGTACCAGGCCAAATTTCCACAAGAAGGGAGTCTATAGTGCAAACAAGCTCAGGCAGACCCAGAGCCAGGCATGGTGTCTGCATTGCCGGGAGTGACAGCGATACAACCATACAGAATCAGCCTTCCCCACTGGGGGACAATGGGGCTCGTGATTCCTTGGATGGTGGCTGCTGTCTCAAACTGTGCAGCTCCTGCTGAGCTTGAAAAGCAGACATGACATGACCCTTGCACCCAAGCTACCGAACAGATGTGTCTGCAAGAACTGAAGTCTTCACAGCAGGAAGCCACACGCGTGCCCCAAAGCTTACAAAAGACTCCAGATCCACGCGAGACCTCAGAGCCACGTCACAGTCCTGCATGGCCTCAAACACATCCACCATGTAAGCGGAGGGTGCAGCTGTCACCAAGGCGAAGCCCCAACCTTGACAGGCTCAGTCCACTGAAACCCAGGGAAGCTCCAGGTGAGATGAGCACCTGTTCCTCAGCAAGCACCTGTTTGCCTTAGGTTTGGCCCCCACATATTTGCCATGGTTTTGCCATCATGCAAAATCACTGCCTTTATTATCTACTAGGCATTCTGGACCTAATATTGTTTTGGCATTCATCTAGCTCAAAATGGAGTTTTCAATAAAGTTATTTTGCTTGAAAATAGTAGTGATAACTGAAAATGAATATGCTTTACTTCTCAGATTTGAAAGTTGAAAGGTCTTCCTCCAGTTGCTAAAAGCAACTCCTCCCCTAACCACAAGATGGGACTACTGCTGTGGTGCGCTGAGCCCAGGGAGTCCCTATCAGGGAGATGAAGAATTTGGAAAACGTGCGCACTCCCTAACCAGCTGTGTTAGTTACTTTCATCTCACTGCTGAGACAAAATACCCAACACCCAAAGTTAGAAGGGAAGGGGTTTATTTGGCTCACAGTTCGTAGAGGTTTCAGTCCATAGTTGGGTGGCTCCAAGACAGGGACACCAAACAGACACTGAAGAGGAGAAACCACATGACGCAAACAAGGTAGCAAAGGCAACTAGGGATTTTAACAGCATCTCCTGGCTCCCTTTACCTCATCCAGACTGCTGGGATGAGAGAAGGGCTCTACCACTCACTCACGTGTAGTGGTTTAGTAATCACACATCCTTAATCCCAGCATCACACACTCCAGATTCAGCTACCTCTAACCGAATGAGGCTTTGGGGGGACATCCAGACCCAAATCGTAACCCCAGCCATGCATGCAGGCTGGTTATCACCAAAGCAGTGGTGGAAATGAAACCAAATAGGCGACCGGGGAAATAATCATTCTGTCTGTGGTTCCACAGGAGTCCACCTCCAGGGGCACCCCACACATGCACCAGGAAAGTGGCAGCTCCCACCGGACACCTAAGTGCCCATGCCCACTATGGGGTCCTGCGGCTAAGATGCCACCTTCCCTTCAAGCTCAGCTATCTCCAGACCTCAAATGTCCATAGCTCATCAGACGACCCAAGACATCATAACCTTTAATGTGTATGATGACAAGACAAAGCTTCTAACATGAAGCAAAACCTGAGAGGCTGAGGCACAGGCTAATGCACAACCATAGGAAGTCTCAACAGACTCCAAGCGTGGAGCAGAACACAAGGAGAGAAATGGCAGGCCAGGAAAGAGCTGAATGCTATCAGCAAGCTGACCTTGCTGGCACACAGAGAACGCAACAGCCTGGGAAATATACTTTGTTTTCAAGTGGACAAGAAGAGTTTCCAAGACAGTCCATATGGGGGACTGTAAAACAAAGATTCAATAAATTTAAAGACTGAATCATCTAAGGTATATTCCCCAGCCAAAGCAGAATTAGAAATCAATTTTTAAAAATGGAACAGTGGAATGCAACAGAAACAGAACTCAAGCCACATACACAATTTTAAATTTTCATTTTCCACTAGTCACAAAGGTTTTGGAAACAAGTGGGCTTCATTTCAATTATTTTTTATTTAGCCATACACCCAAAATACTCATTTCAACATGAAGCAACATTAAAAAATGAGCTATTTACATTCTTTTTTTTTCCATGTCAAGTCTTCAAACTCCAGTATTTTACAGTTACAGCACATCTCAGTTTCAGCCAGGCCTGTTTCAAGTGTCAACAGTGATACCCAGCCGGTGCCTGCCACACTGGACCCCACAGTTCTACATGGCAAACAAACATGTCATTGTGCTTTCAATATTAATCCTTTACTGTTAGTTTTCTCAAATAAAAAAAAAATCACATTGAGATAGAACTAGACTTCAGAAATATTCAATTCTACCTAAAAGAAAAAAAGAGGAAAAAAGGACATTAATTCATTAAGTGGAGGCTGCTAACTTGTCTCCAAACCCTTGCTCCCTTCATTCACCCACGTCCAGAGGGTGCAAAACACCTGTCTCTGCTCCTGTTCTCAAGTGGGTTCTCGCTTTCCACAAGAGCCACTGGTACTTCAAAGTCCGACATCACTGCTTCTCTCTGCTTCCCTGCAGATGCCAAGAAATGCACAGGTCTTGCGCCTGCTGGAGTTCATGGGGGATCTTGTCACCCAGTTATGCTACTAATGTTATCCAAGGGCTTTTGGTTGCTATTTTTATGAAGAGTAAAAATAGGGGCCGGGGATTTAGCTCAGTGGCACCATTCCGGCCTCGAAAGTGCAAGGTCCTGAGTTTGATCCCCGGTACCAAAAAAAAACAAAGTAAAAACATACCCAAGAAATCCAAAACAAAGAAAACCCAAAAAGCCCAAAAACACACTAGCCATCACCATTTTCCCAGAATCTGACTTTGTAAAACGTATGCATTACTGATGAAAATAAAGTTTTAAAGAGAGATACTATTTTCTGAATGCCCTTCCTTGGCCTTATATCCGAACACAATGTGGAATAAAGGTGACCCAAAGAAATAATGAAGAATAAGGAACCAAGCAAGTACTTCGGACAAATAATCCAAACCTAGGAGGCCAGGCAGATGGAAAAAGTGGATCCCAACCCAGACTGGCCACCAGGGACAACACTCAGATGAAAAACACAGCCCGGAACAAGTGAAATAGGGTGCACATCCTGGAGGCTCCCCAGAGGCACATGAAATAATCCCTGACCAGGCACACAGGAGCTATAATCACAGATAACTGCTGCATTCTTACAAGTTAATAAAACGGTAGCCTTGAGTGTGACGTTGCAAAACAATGGCAGCTCCAAAATTACAAAATTATCACAAAAATCACAAACTGCCGAAACAATGGCAATCAGAATCAATGGTCTGCTCCAAAATCACCCTTTTTCCCTGCTTTGGGAAACTGGAGTTGGACCTTAGAAACCCTTCTGCTCTGTTACATGCTTACCTGTGTTGTGCTGCTCTAATGGAATAACTGACGTGGAATAATTTACAAAGAACAGAAAGTTACTTCCTGTGGTTCTGGAGGCCACGGCCAGATCGAGGCCCATATCCAGCACAAGCGTCCCTGCTGGTCATCTCAGGACAGAGGTGAGGGCAAGCAACATATGCACAGGAACAGGGGGCCCAACCTGTCCTGCTACCACCCCCACTCCCTTGATAATAACTGACGCATTCACAAGGGCGGCTCTGAGCTCCTCTTACAGATCCCTCCTCTCAACAGTGCTGCAGTGGGAAGTCAGGTCCCCACCGCAGGATCTTGGGGACACACTCATGCTACAGCACCAGAGGACCCTGAGGAACACTGCATGATCACAGTAGATTAAGTCAGTAATTAACATAAATCCCAATGGAGTAGACTCTACTAAGATATAAGACTCTTCAAATGTGTTGAAACAAAATCTAAGATACACTGTATAAAAGACAACTAAAAATTATACTGTAAAGTTAAAAGTAAGTGTATATACAATTTTAGCAAGCAAATGTAAAACAAAAAAGAAAAACCTTTTAATAACCAAAATAAAATTCCAAAGCAAAAACATGTAGAGCAGAAAGAACAACTTGCCAGGCACAGTGGCAGATACCTAATATCCCACCTACTCAAAAAGCTGAAGCAGGAGGATTACACTTCCAGGTTAAGGCCAGCTTGGGCAACTTAGCAAGACCCTGTCTCAAAACATAAAATAAAAAGAGGTGGGAATGCAGCTCAGGAGTAGAGCACCCCTCATTCAATCCCCAGTACCACAAAAACAAAGGCAACTTTAGTCTTTCTTATGAATTCTACATAACAGATGTATTATACAGTATAAATAATAGCACCAAAATATACAAAGCAAAAGCTCTAGACAAATGAAAATGAAAGGAATAACTATAACATTTAAAATAACATTCTATAGTTTATAACCAAAAAATTAAATTTCCATAATGTAATTAAATTGGTTGATAAATACACATTTGCATCTGTCACATGCAAACTGAATAAACTTTCATTAAAACACCCACCGAACACATTTTAAAGATGTTAGGTCCCACCAGGTGTGGTGGCACAAGCCTATAATCCCAGCACTTAGGAGGCTGTGGCAAGAGGATCGCTTCAAGTTCAAGGCCAGCCTCAGCTATATAGTGAGTTCAAGGCCAGCCTGAACTACATAGCTATAGACCCTGTCTCAACAACCCCCCAAAAAATAAAAAATAAAGATGTTAGGTCCAAAAACCTCAATAAATTCTAAAAAAGCAAAAACCACAAATTCTATTTTCTTTCCACAATACAAAAATCCTACAAGTAGAAAAAAAAATTTTTTTAACCACTCAGAAATTTTTAAATATTCTTAATTGTTGAACTAAAACGTGAAAGATAATGATAAACTACTTAGAAAACAAGGATACTATACATCAAAATAGCTGGGATGTTAACATACCCCACCACTACCAGGGACTGAACTCAGGACCTTGCACTTGCGAGGCAGGCACAGCACCACTGAGCTAAATCCCTGGCCTCAATATTTTTTTAACTTTGAGATAACTCAAAAGCCTTCCACACAGTCATCTGCACATGAATCAAAAACAAGCATCACACTCAAATGTAAGAGAAAAAAATGTAAAGAAAATAACTATAAAATGAGAAATTATTATTTTAAATCACAAAAAGAATCATAACTGAAAAATCAAAACACTAGTTTTCTGATGGGAAAAAACTTATCTTTACCAAGACTAATCAAATGAAAAGTAAAAATGGTAGAACTAGGAGAAGGTAAATGTCTCAAAAGTGGCAAAAGTGGAAAGAGATTTCTACTAAAATTTTCTGTTGCAAATAAAATTGTTCAATTTCAACAAGATGAAAATTCTACTAGAAAAATATAAATTACATACTAAATATAGTAAATGAGGAATACATTTTAGAACAGAAAACCTTAAATTTAAAGTTGCTTACATTTAATAACAGATAAATCACAAAAGAACCTGACAATTCTAAAATTATTTCCAAACAGAGCGCTTAACTGTAAGGTTTTACAAGCACAATCTTTCCGTCTTCATGGAACAAACAACCCCCATGCAATAACTGCTTAGTGCACAGAAAAATGCACACAGCCATTCCATTTACTTTGTGGAGCTAGTAAAATCCCAGTGTTACAATTTGTACAATAGCCCAAAAGATTTCTCTGCTCGTGTGAAAATGTAAACTTCCACGAAACAGACAAACAAGCCAAATCCTGCACAGCAGCGGGTGGTCACGCTTGAGGACTCGGGATTCCTACAGAGGATGTGTACTGGACAGCGCAAGTCTGCAGCCACTGCAGTGCACTCTTTCTTTTATTTTATTCATTATTTCAGTATTGCCTCCAGTTTTTCCTGATCAGATTTACTTTCCGTCCCAAGTCACTAAGACGAACATGGCTTTCAGGACCAAGGTCTGAGTGCCCGACAGGAAGGCTGAAGCAGTTCCCACACAGACTGGGCTGGTGCAGGTGAGGGCCCGGCCCTCCAGGACACCCACAAAGGGTGCCGCATGTCTGTCTGCTAGTGAGTGCTGGTGCAGTGTGACAAAAGTGTAAGCAGTTCACCATGCACTGAGACTCCACTTTTAAAGCTGAAATTTTGGTGACTTTTTTTAGGTATAAGTATGAGCATTATTTCAATTTTTGAGAACAAAGTGTCTTTATTAATATTAGTAGATCAATTATTTTAAGCGTATATAATTCAAGTCTACACAAAATACAAAAATTTTAAACCCTGTAAATCTTTTATTCTAAAAAAAAAAATGAATATACCTGGTTCCAGAAGTACAGCAATGGTTTAATGCTGGAAAATCTATTAATATAAGTTACCAACACATCAACCAGGAAAAACCATATCATCATAACAGATGCCCAAAGGTATACTTGACAATATTCCAGAACCATTTCTAATTCAAACTCTTTAAAAACTAAAAACAAAGATACTACTTATCTAGATAACTAAAAACAGCCAATTTAAAAGTAAAACACAATGCACATTCCCATTAAAACCACAAACAAAACAATATCTACCATCAGCATTACCTAATATGGTCCCTGCCACAGGCCAACAAAACATGCAATGAAAATTTAATAGAACTATTAGAAGAAATATCATAAGAAATATCAATGTATTTCCTAGAAAACCCAAGAGAAATCACCAGAACCAATCGGATGCTGCATTCCTTTGTTCAGAATCTTCTCATAGGGTTCTGTCTTATGAATGCTCATTTCCAACACTAAGTGTTTGGATTTTAACTGTCATTCTCAACAGAATATAAACCCCACAAAACAGGAAGCAAGGCTACTTGATTCACTGTCCTATCTCCAAGGCTCTGGCAAAGGGTATTTATTCAACAAATACTGGTGTGTGAATGACTTAATCCCTCCTCTCTGCCTTTAGTCTCTAATATTTTGAAACCGGCCCAACTTTTTGGTAAGTCCAACACATCATTAGCCCATCATGAGCTTGCAAGCAGCTGACACGGTACTGAATCCTTTTATATGAATTATTTTAAAACTAATCTTTCCACTTCCACTCATTTTCCAAAGTTTGTACTTGTGTAATTGACTTGTTATACTGAGAAGTTTGATGGCCTTGTTGAAATAACTTTGCCTTTGTCAAAAAAGTGCTCACAAGAAATAACAGTCAAGAAAAATTATGTCTCTTAAGTTATAATTCAGAAACTATGTAAGTAGCCTGCAGAGAAAAGGCCCTTCCTAAAGTGATACCGAAAGGTCTCACAAGTGAATCTATCTTGGTGCAGAGGGATGGCTGCTCAGTGCTGAAGCCACAGGAGCCGCTAGACACTGATCAACCCTCGCTCCCCCCCAGAGTGACTCACTAAGTGACAGAGCACACAGTGCCTGGCTTGCGGGCACTCTTAAGCATCTACTTATTTCAAACAAAAGGCTACATTCTTAATTGTTATATTTTGTTTTTATTCAAGGGTTTAGTCACAGGCAGTACTTTAGAGTCAGGCTTTTTAAATTAAAGACCAAAACTAAAAAAAAAATCTTGCAAATATGACACTGGTGAAAGAATGATCATCTTAATAATTTAAACCCTCATCTGTCCTTTGGAGTTAGATGTCTTCAACACAGGATGCATGTGATCAAGATCATTTAAAATAATCAAAAAACCAAAGGCAGTGGGTCAATTTATCACCAAGGTAACCATCAGCATCAGCTGTGTGAGGAAACCCTGCAGTTAATTCGCCCTGTGACAGAATAGACTGCATTTCAGAATTTTGACTCTAAAGTCTCCTTCTCCACCACCAAATCAGCGTATCTCTGCTGCAGCTCCTTTTCTCTTTCCTGTTGTCTTTGCACATCTTCTTTTAGACACTAGAAGAGACAGAAAGTCAATGATTAGTTCATATGTAAGTAAACTGAAAATTACTGCATCTTCTTTGAAACAGCTGCATTCATTCATAATTCTTGAGAGACAGATGTTCCAGAAAGAAAACAGAGCAAATGCTCCTACTGTGAAATCAGTCCTGCAGCCCCTCTCTGCTCTGCTCATACATTATCTCCTTGTAAAATCTCTGCTGCCACCTCAGACAAACAAGCCACTCCTGTCCTATCAAAACCCACAGATGCCCTAAGTGCTGATGGCCCTGTAACCAGACAGAGGCTCTCACACATACTTGGGAGAGAAATCTAACAACCTTGGCCAGAGGAGTCTGAAGTTCTGGAGTGACCAGCTAGGTTCCTGCACCCTAAGTTACCACACAAAGGTTTCCCCTCAAAGAAACATGAATGGGATGAAATTAAACTCCAGGGGGACAAATGATAAGAGCTGCCTACTCCACCACACCAGTGTACCTAGAGACAATGCAGAAAGTGGGTGCAGGGAAGGCCTGCCACCGTCATCTGTCTGTCCACCCTTGGACACACAGTGAGTTAGCCACATGCGAGGCTCTCACTGGAAAAAGCCTGCCAGACCCACTTCCAAGATGGCCTATGCAGGAGAAGAGGAAGTCTGTGCTCCTACTAGCTCTCCTGTTAAGCAAGGCTGCGGGGCAAAACTCCACATTACCTCCAACCTCCGGGGAATGGCAGAATCTTCATGCTTCTTGAGTTCTTCAAAAGTACGTAGCTCCAAGTGTGCCTGCTCAATTTGGTCCCACAGGTCATTCAGCTGCTTCATGAGCCCCATGGCACGAGACTGGTAGCCTCCCAGCAAAATTTTCATCTTCTTTTCCATCTTTGCAGCTCTCTTGGCTTCTGTTGTCATGTGACCCCTGTTTATCTGGGGAAGAAAGCAGATTATTAAATACCAGGGCTAAGGGGGTGCCTCTGGTCCATCTACCTGCCTCAAAGCAAAAACAAACCAGAACTCCTTATAGCCCAACTACCAAAACACAGTAACTTCTAAGTTGTGCTTCTAAGAAGGATTCACCCTGCATGCACTGGGCTTTTTACAGGCTAGTCTCAAATAATCTATATAACTTCACCCATGACTCAATACCAAAGCAGGCTTGAGTTTCACAGTAAGGAAATCTTGTCTACTTTCTCAAAATAACTTCTACTACCCTTGATCTGCAGAGATTGTGGACTGGCAGCAATGCATCAGCATCATCCAGATCTCAAAAATGCACTTTCATATTCCACATCTGGTCCATTTTTAGTGAACAATAGTCCATCCGATTAATACACTATAGTTGAGACCAAACATAACCCCCTCAAACTACCAAATTACTAGATCCTAAATCTGGCATAAAACCTATAAACAGAAGAGAAAATCCATATCACATGTGGTGATCACAATGTTTTTTAAACACCAAGGAGTGAAAAGATACCATAAAATTAAGAGAAATGTGGGTTTCTTATTAAATATATACACTGAGCACAAAGCAGCTGCCTTCTCAGATCACTCTAAAATTACAGGAAAAGAATTAATAAATGTAGAAATTCTCCAAAGAACACGGGGGACAATTAACAGAAGAAAGATTTCACCAAATTCTGGCACATGTGAACTCCTGCAGCAGGACAGAGAAAGCCCCACTCAAAAGGCTAGAGGGCAGCCGAGTCCCTAAATGTGTCATTCTACTCCCCACAACACGACCTCTTCCTACTTTAGAGTGATCTAGAAAACCGTGTTCTCAACACACATTGCTTATGGTTACAGGGCCAAAGCCTTAGTTAATTATTAAATCTGTGTTAATTTCTTTGTGTCTAGAAGCACCTCCCCTCCCCCAAATTGATTCCTTCAAATGATTTCTACAAGCAACCAAAATGAGGTAGGATAATGTATACCCAAATGATACTCTATAATGTACAACAATACAAAACAATGTATCAAAGAGCACTCTATACCAAGGGAGACAGTGTGATAATATAAATACCTTTGTGTGTGTGTGTGTGCGCGCGCATGCGTGCCACACTAAATGTGGGGTCGTAGTATGTAAATAAAGAGAAATAGTACCATGGGGAAAATATTGTCAAATACAAAATGCTGACATGAAAACTATACCTAGGACGATTTGTTTATGTGTAGAAACAATATAATCACCAAAACAAATGTACAGCTTTCCACAATTCTGAAATGTCCACTTTAATGGATAACATTCAATTTCAAAACAGAGGTTAAAGCTCAACACCTATGGTTAGAATATGTAAGAATACAAAAAAAATTAAGTGTCCCTCAAAATGTAAACTACAATATACTTCTACTGGAAAAGGTGTACTTCATATGTACCCGGTTTAGTTTATTAAAAGTCAGTCACATAAGCTATGGTGCAGTGGCACTGCATATACAGTATGCGTCTTAGAAAGATGAAATGGATCTAAAATTATTTTAAAACCATTTCTTCAGCATTTTACAAAAGTTAAGCTTTTATTCTTCTGCAATTTGAAAGAATAAATCTATATAAACTCTTAATGTCCCATAAAAGTGCCATTTCCCATTACTAGGTACCAAATCAAAGTCAGGTCCATGGATCACGCATCTTCGAGGGTCAGTACAGTGCTGCAGACAGCCGCATGGCACTGAGTCTTCCTCCCTGCACACAGCACCTGACTACTCTGAGCTGATACAAGTTATTTAACCTCTGGGTCTCACTTTCTCCAACTGTAAAGACTGCAGTTTTACAGATACTGTGAGTTCAACCACTATGTTCTTTGATGACGAGGGATGAAGGGTGAGACTTTAAAAACATGGTTAAATTCCAACTTTAATAAAAGACTATGCCAACTTCTGTTGAGAATAAACCAAGGAAAAACAGCTATTCCTTTGTATAGGCCTTCTGAGAACCAGCAGATCAAATAGTTCACAGTGGCCCTCTGTCCTACAGAGTAAGATTACCAGAACACAGACTGCCGGTGTTCCTCGGCCCTACCGGAAGACTTTTTAACCCTGAAGTTCAAATGAGGCAACATACCCAAGCAATTTCTCTCCCAGTGTACACCCAAGAGAGGTGAAAACCGTCCACACAAAACTTGTAACCAATGTTTATAACACTATTTCTAACAGCCAAAAGGTGGAAACGCCCCAAACATCCATCAACTTAAATGGATAAAACAAAACATGCTACTTACTATCTACACAGTGGAATATTCCTCACCCATAAAAAGAAATTAAGTACTTACTAATACACGCTGTGTCGTGGGTGAACCTTGAAAACAGTATGTTAAAGTCAAAGAAGCCAATCACAAAAGACAACACATTATGCGATTCCAGGTCTATGAAATGTCCCGAATAGGGAAATCTACACGTAGAAGAACTAGATTAATGGTTGCCTAGGGCTGGGCAGGCTGGGGGTACTAACAGTGACTGCCAACAGGTACAGAGCTCTTTCTAGAGTGACAGAAACGTTCTACAATTGATGGTAGCAATAGCTGCAGAACTCTATGACTATACTAAAACCACCAACTCCTTCATATCTCAATGAGACTTTGCGAAAACAAAGTAACCAAATGATAGATATACTACTTCCCGGAGAAAAAAGAAACAATTTTCATCATTAATTGTTCCAGATGCAAGAATGCATCCAGAATGTTTCCCCCAAAATCATACAGTATTCTCCATGTCTAAGCTTTAGAGGGTAGTAGGGAAAAGGAGCTATACTTCTTTTAAAAAGGCAAAACTTCCACCCTCATACATTTTACAGTACAATCCAGGTAAGAATACAGTAATTTGCACTCAGCCTTTCCCAATTCAAATACTCCTTTTAAACATATCTTTTAAACCAGTGGTCTTCAAGCTTGAGAATGCCTGTGGAGCTTTTAAAATCTACCAGTGCCAGTGCACTAGCCTCCTAATTCTGGTTTAAATTGTTTCAGATTTTTGTGTCTTTAAAACCCCTAATGGGGGGCCAGGGATTTAGCTCAGTGGCACTGCGCCTGCCTTGCAAGTGCAAGGTCCTGAGTTCCATCCCCAGTACCAAAAGAAAAAAAAAAAAACCCAACGGTTCTAACGGACAAGCAGGACAAGCAGGATGGAGAAATGACTCTTCCAGGCATATGCAACAGGCTGATAGCAGCTATTTTCTCAAGTACCCACCAAAAGGTCATCCTTCCCAACAAGAAATGAACTAACTCCATCAAATGACACCCCATTCTTCACCATATTCTAAGAATACTCATATTAAATATACTAATCACATGCAATTTCAAATACACATCCAAGGATCTTCAGAGCATAGAATTTCAAATAAGAGTTTTTTTGAGTTAGTCATAAAATTAACATTTTCACAAGATAACTGAATTATCTTTATGGAACTCTATGGACATTCGATTTGCCATTTGGTATAACACCTTAATACCATTATTCAGAAACTCTTTAGTCATCGAAGTACATCTCATATTATTAATAGCCTGTGTTGGGAATTACCTCACCTTGTACAGTTGAGTCATTTACTATCCCCAAACCACCAGAGATTTTCAAACTCCAAAGTTGTTGCCAACAGTTACACTTCATCTAGCTCAATCCTATTAAAAGTCTTCTGGCTCAACTATACTGTGCTAGGATTCCAAGCAAACATAAAAAGCAGCTTATATAAAAATAAATTTAATTACAGGAAAAAATTAATTTCGTTAAATAACTATATAGAAAGTTGTAAGACATAATAAAAGACAGCTTTTAACATTCAATTTTAGTTATGTTATGCCTCCCATCTGATTATTAAAATGTGAAGGAAGGTCCTGGCAGGCTTTATAAAATGCTAAACCTAGGACTGCTCAATATACTTTAAAACAGGAAAAATAAAAAAAAAAAAACAAAACCAGGCCATAGTGTTTGGTCTATTTCAAGCTAATAAATCTCAAGCATGAAACACACATCCATATGTGAGACAAAAATACCTTAAATCGGCCCCAAATCCCCACTATACCACACATACACATAACACATACACATGCACATACATGCAAGCACACATTGTTAAGTGCAGGAATATAAAACCTTATGGCATAAAATATGAGGAAAATCAGGCTGTTTAACCAGATTCAGATTTCTGAGTCCTTAAAAAAAATAAAAATAAAAAAACGATATTAGCAACTGCTCTAAAGGACAATATTTGTTTAAAGAGATTATACCCTATCCTACAGCTCATTTACCAAAAGTTCTCCAAAAAAAAAAAGTGCTTTCCAAACTAGTACATCTTAGAGCTTATTTATCAAAATAATTTTTTTAAATGCTACTCATCTCTGTACAGAGGATGAATCTACAGCCATACCACCCTGAAGACACCAGATCTCCTCGGCATACAGGATATTAACCTGAAACCTGAACTGCTCTAAAATTCACAATGTTTTGAGCAACTATGATCCCACAAGTGGAAAATCCCACACCTAACTTCATTTGAAAAGCTGCAGTCACAATGAACAAAATTATTTAAAATACTGTATAAAGTTATCTTCAGGTCATCTGTGTAAGATGGACATGAGATATAAATAAATCTTGTGTTTAGATTTGGGCCTCATCCAGATACTTTATCACATATCCACAAATAGTCTACAATCTAAATCTAAAACGCTTCTGATCCCAGGCTGGGAAGGTACATCTTGACTGTCAATCGGAGTGGCTGGAGAGGCACCTGGGAGAAATCAACACAATTCTAGGTGTGTCTGAGTGGCTCATGGAGGTGTGACTTGGGGACTATGTCTGGTCCCTGGCCTCCTCCTCTAGGTACACACACACACACACACACACACACACACACCCCTCTCAATTTGCTTCCTGGCTGCCTGATGTAAACAGCTTTCTCTACCACGCCCTTCCACCATGATCTTTCTGCTTTGGCTCCAACTGACCACGGACTGAAACCTCTGAAATGTAAGCCAAGATAAACCTCTGCTGCTTTAATTTGTGGGTGTCAGGTATTTGGTCCCAGCAACGAGAAAGCTGACCAAAACATACGCATTTTGGATAAGGTACACTCAACCTGTGTGTACTTGTAAATATACTTCAGAGTCTCCTTAGAACAACTGACAAAGTCAGCAGCAGAGTTGGTGAGGCCAAGCACTGAGACCAGGTCTCACATAGACCCCCCTACTTAACCTCACCTGTCCCACATCCTCTGCAGTCATCAGATGAACTATGTGTCCTTCATTACTGTGAGTTTGAGAGTCAGTGAAAAGGCCTCGGGACAGCTGCCCCCCAGCAGCCTGCTCACTGGGTAATATGTCAGGAACTGATCTTTGTTCTTGAAAGCTGCAGAACTGAAAAGCATCTCCCAACCAGAGGATGAGGATCAGATCTTCTATATAAACCACACTGAAATCAGCCTCCAGGTAAGACGGACTTTGGACAAGAGTCCTCCATCTTCTCTGCCAGGTGGCTTTTCAAATAGTCACCTTTCTTCCCTCCACACTTTGTCTTTTAATTGGCCACTGGGTGCAGTGAGCACCCAGACTTGTGTCCAGTACCACTGGGATCAAATGCTCTGTTGTAATAACCAGACAAGTCTTTTAAATACAGCTACAACGGGGGAGTGTACAAGTCACTACTATGCTTTAAATACACATCAGCACAAAATTTCTAATCTTAAATAAAATAAAGTTCACTATTATTACATATATTTTAGGAATTTAAGGTAGATCAACATCTGACCCAAAATTGTCTTCATCCTATATGAAAGGGTAAAATTCAATCCAAAGCAGACAGATGAGAATATATTTAACATGTAAATATGAGGGGGGGCCAAGACGGAAAAATTTCATGCATCTTGATTTTATTTACGATGTGCTATCTGGGGTGACAGGTACAAGGGTGGCTGTGATCTGATGACTGCAGCAGCTGGGATGATACATGATGAATCATTACACTGGTCTTCATTGGGGCACGTCTGAAAATTCCTATGTTAAAATGATTTCTTCATTCAATTCCAATAACTACTCTAAAAGCTAACTATTTTATTAACTTAAGGCCATATACTATCAACCCTCAAACATCAACATAACTAACAATAATGGAGATATTAAAATTTACATGTCAACCATTTCAACACACTAAAATGTAAATAAGAAATCTTCAAATAAAATCCACAATGACATAAAAATCAATTTAAAACAGCCACAAACATTCATCAAAACTTACAGAATATAAAAATTTAGCTCATCTTTGTTCAAGTTAAAAGTATCTTCTTGATACCTCATCATATCAAAGCAAGTTTCATCCAATCATATTTAATCAGAGGGTACAGACTCTTTTTTGGGTTTTTTTTTGGTACCGGGGATCAAACTCCGGACCTTGCACTTGTGAGGCAGGCACCGGAACCACTGAGCTAAATCCCTGGCCCTCTCTCTTTTTCTTTTTTTGGTACCGGGGATCAAACTCAGGACCTTGCGCTTTCGAGGCAGGGGCGGTGTCACTGAGCTAAATCCCTAGCCCTGTTGGTGTCTCACTTAATCTTATAGGCTCTCACATCCACACATCCATTAAACAAAACCTATTACCCACCCCAAATTTACATTTGAGACCCAGAGAGGTCCACTGACTTGTCCTAGGCTACAGAGCCACTCAGTGATGATACTATGCCATCGTGTCCTGCTGTAAAGCCCACACCTCATGGCACACCTCAGCTAAAAGGAAAATGTCCTCCAGGCCCCACCCCAACATGCAAGCACAGACTGAATGGCTTAATACCACCAGGCAGCACACTGAAAAACAAATTATTCTAGACACATGCAAACAAGACCTTCATTAATGGACCTGCTCATCATTCTTTCCCTGACACAGACATTAACCTTTATGTACCCACTTATGAGAATTTCATTCCACATTTGACAAAAGCTTTTACTTTCCTCAGCTTATGCTTTAAAATTCCTAATTCTTTAATTCTTAACAAATTATAAAACTACAGGAAAACAAATATCTCCTGAAAAATTTTACAGAAAAAAAAAGTTACACTGAACAACTTTTTTTTAAAGTAGGGTAAAATATAACTAGTGTTAAAATTATGCAGAAGTTTCACCAAATCTAATCTTTGCAACGTATTAAATGAGAGCAAGGGATCAGGTTTTCTCTTTTTTTAAAAAAATTCCTATGTACAATATTATGCTGTTAAATGAAAAACAAAGTATATGATGATTCCAATTTAAACACTTTCTCCCTTCATCTACACATTGAAAGAGACAAGCCTGTGTGTACATAACACTGTTTGAGGTGACTGTATCTGGATAGCAGGTTTCTTCTATATTTTTTGTTTCTTTCAAATTTTCTACAAAGCATGACTATTATTTTTAGAAAAAGTCTACAAATGTTATTTTTTTAAATACATAGAAGAGAAACTGTCTAAAAAAGACTGGCCAGAGACCAGTGGAAAACTGATGGTCCCCAGGAGATGAATCAGTGGACCCGTAAGTGTTTCCTCGGGTCATTACAAAAGGGGGCTGTATGGGACTTATAAAAGTGTAATTGTTACTTTTAAGCTCACTGAGCTTGTTAAGGTTACTAAGCTTAAGAAATTCCAAAATAAACACAATCTCTTTGGGCCTCCAGTACTGTCTTCAGTGAGAGTCTGTTAGAGTGAAGTTCAGAAACATTAAGAGCATCCCTCACCAAAATGCGTGCTTGGGGGCCCAGAATATAATCTGAGACCACCATAAAGACAGGATTAAGACTACCCGAAATAAATACTCAGATTCAGCAGCTCCACTTCCTGGACATCCCTCAGCAACAGAACCCTTGAATAGTAAAGATGTGGTTCCATCCCCACATCTGTAAACAAGTCTGTGAGTGGCTCTCCTTTCACCTCTGCATGCCTCAGCAGCACCGAATTTCCAGTGAACTTTCTCTCCACTGAGAGCTGCAGGTCCAATGAGGTGACTAGTGCCGGCATCTATCAGAAGAGCAGCCATCAGACTGTATCCCTGACCAGCAAGCTAACCAGCAAGGCACGCCCACTACAACCTTCCCAGGGCAGGAACACACTAAGGGAGCAGCGGAGCACTCTGCATCTGCACTGTTAGGAAGGGAAACAAACTCCCCAGAATAAGATCAGTGGAGCCCGGGAGTAACAAGTAGCCCAGGCAGCAGGGAGACCTCTGGGGTGGCTCTCAGTGTTCACTGGTGACAACTAAGAACTCTATCAATGCCTTCAAGGGTCATGGAGCGAGCAGAGCCCAGGAGAGAGCATTCTACAGACTGGGAATGTCGCCTCTGCACTGCACACCACTTCTCCCACGCCAAGGGAGCAAGAGCGGGAAGTGTGGCAACAGCGGCCAACATGGCGCCCTCCACCCACATTGTCCACCTACTTCCCCTTCACCCTCATTTCACTCTCCAACATTATGGAAATTTGTCCTTGTGTAAAAATAACCAGCTTTATAATGAAATCACTGAGAAAACGGGATCCATTGTGCAGCCAATTTTGCTGAAACATAATCCTCAGGAAAGTCAGGGGTCCTCAGAAGAGTTTTACAAAAACACTGCAAAGGATTTTAGATATGTTATCTGTGTTCTTTAAGTTACTTTATTTCCAAAAAGTCAGTGTTACATAATATTTCTTGAGTACCTTCACCAATGCCAGTAAAATTCAGGGAGATGTATTACTTCTGGACCCAGCTTCCACCTCTAAGGAAAGCTTTCCATTTTTATAGCTAACATGACAAAATCCACTTTTCAGCCAAGCTTCCTCAACACAGCAGTTTAGATACTATTTCAAATACTATTAAATTTAATGGCAGGCCTAAATTCAGACTTTTCATTTCACTTTTGCACCTACTGGAAATTATTTCACTCAAAATAATTATGTCTTCAGATGATTTCCTATTTCCACTTAAAGTGGAAACAAATTAGAACACTTCAAATTCTATTTGCACTTCCGAAATACAGAAATGACTCATTTATCTGGCATCATTAGAAAATGAAGTTCTCCACATTGGGCATTTTCCAGATAACTGCCACCCCTGAGAGCAGGAAGTGCTCTGTCCTGTCCCCAGCTACGTCCCCAGGGTCAAAAGCAGTGTCTGGTACACATCACACACTCATTAACACTCTCTGAACCTGAGTAAATAAAAGGAAAGTTCTTTTATTTTTAAACCAACTGATGAAAATTCTCCTACAAGGAGCACCCCACCCCTTTTTTGGAAGGGGTGGAGGTTGAGACAGGGTCTTGCTTTGTAGTTCAGGCTGGCCTTGAATTCCTGGCAATTCTCCTGCCTCAGCCTCCCAAGTGATCAGATTACAGGCATGCACCACTATGCTCAGCTTCTAGAAATGCCTTCTTTTAAAAAGAGGGAGAAAGGGCTGGGGATTTAGCTCAGTGGTTCTGCTCCCTGCCTTGCAACGGGCAAGGTCCCAAGTTCAATCCCCGGTACCAAAAAAATAAAAAAAATTTTAAAAAAATAAAAAGAGGGGAAAAAAGGCATTGAACAGAAATTAAGCTTTTCTTATTCCTTTGGGGATCAATAGAAACAGTGACTGCTCTACTCTCCTACTGAATACTGAATACTCTCCGTGCTCCCAGAAACCATTAAAATGCACAAGACCTTGGCTGCCATGTTCAAATGCCCTCCACGCTATACTCTCACAGCGTTCCCTTCTCCTAGATGAGCTGTCATTTCTGCTTACCGCTGCTGCCCCTGTACACACAAATGCCTGGCAAGGGTCTGAGTGAATTCTCCCTCTGAAGCAAAATAAAATGCATGGACTTGGTTACAGTTCAAAAGTCTTTTCCACTTACTTCTGACCTATGACTAGAGTATATGTTAACAGACTTCTTGTGTACATGCACGTGCATACACACATACACACACACACACTCTATGCCATTCTACATAAAATCTGAGATAGTTCTACTAGTTTTAAATGAGCATCTTAAGGATTTTCATTTAAGTACTGAGTTTCAAATATTAAATACAAGGAATGGCTCAACGACTAGCTCCAATATAAACTCCAGGGCATATTTTTTTCATCCATTTAGGAGCCATCAGCCACGACAGAGCTGGATTTCATCTTGCCTGATCAGGCCACAATTTAGAGTCACTGTTCCAAAGTTCATGGGAGCAAAAATCAAACACACTGGCAGCCACGGTGTGCTGTGCATGCCCAGAAAGGCCATCTCCCTGAACCCAAGAGTGGAAAGGATAATTTAAGTACAGCATTTGGTTTATACAATATAACTGGAGTTCCTTCCCCACAACAAACTTTGAATAATGTTTATAATTTAGCAATCAACTGAAATGATGAAAGAATTACCACAAATGAAATAAAATATTTATGTATTTCAAACCAGTAAAACTGTATCTTCAAAAGCTAAGAG
This sequence comes from Heterocephalus glaber, assembly GCF_000247695.1. The sequence continues at coordinate 15,490,255 of NW_004624754.1, forward strand.
AAACCTTGTTCTGAATCAGGGATGGATACAAATAAAATGGGGAATTTTGTTTATTTGGGCCTTTGAATTGCTTTTCTTCTTAAAGATTTAATGAACTTTCATTTGAAATAAGCATAGTTTACTAAATTAAAGGATCTGATTAAGTATTCCTTAAAAGTAACTAGCTGGGTAAACAATGGAGCAAGTTATCCAGGAGTCAAGAAGAGAAAAATTACTTCAGATTGTTTTATGAATATTCTTCCAAAATCCCCAATCCTTCAACAAAAATAGTTCAACGGAAGATTTCAGTTCCTGGTACTGCACTGAACAAAGAGAACCACATGTTTTTAATGGTTGCTCATAAACGACCCAAATAAATCTCCAAAAGAACAGCCGTGGTTCTTTCTGTATTTTTCCCTTCAAAACTCACAAGGCCAATTCAACACAGAAATAAAAATTACTGTACTTTATGGCACCACTCACTCTGTGACACATTTATTTGCTGTCGTGAACGTTAGTGCTTCAACAAAGTAAATAAGATTTAGAGAAAAATTTTCTTATTTGAAACAGCACAAAATATCCTTGCCATTTGTGGCAAAAAAAAAAGTTTACTCACCTCAAAGGAGAAAATATTCAAACTAAGTGAAAGACCTAAGTATTTACACATAATTGGCACAAGGAAGTTTTCCAAATAGCTTTCCAATCAATTAGGACACTGACTGAGATCAGAACTACAATTGCTAACTAGCATTTATAAGGAATGCAGCCTGCACAACACAAAGTATAACTTAAAATTTAACCACTCATTCTTTCTCCTCCCCCAGCTTTAACTCAGAATTAAACACAGAGCAACAGCACACCCTGCTGGAAGTAACTAATACAACTAGTGCAAGCAACAGCCCTGAATTTAAGATTCCACCAAGATGAGAATCATTTCGGAAGCACTGATCTCCCAATAACTGAAAACTGAGGTTCACAGGTATTAACCATCAGGTGCCTATACATGCAATCTTAAAGGTTAAATTAAGACTTAGAAAAACTCAAGTTAAAAAATACTGGTTTTTCCTGCTTGTTTCTCCTGCAGCACACAGCCCCAACCACCCCAAGTGATTTACTATATCTGGATTTAACCTAAATACAAATATTTTCAAATCTGCTTTCTCCAAAGAAAAACTGGTAAGAACATAAAAGAGGAAATTGAAGCCACTTTCTACATACAACTGTCTGAAGCCTGGCCTCAGAAATATCCCTAAAGACCACCATCAAGAATCCACAAGGCAGCCTGGTGGTCTGTGAACCGCAATTTACATGCCACTGGCAAAATGCCTACACAGATTCTGGCATTCAAAGCATGCAGACTATATTAAGAAACCACACGCCATGAAACTGCATCTAGAATGTGGCAACGTTTTCACAGACGAGGAAAATCATAGAAGCTATCGTCTGGTACTCCAGCTCTACCCTAACGCAAGCTTATTGGAGTCAGAGCACAGACCAGTATTAAAGACTTGTACGTGCACTCTCTGCCTACAGAAAGGAAACTGCTCAGTCCCACTGACCACCCTCCTTAGAGAAGAGACTGCTGTGGGTAACCAGTGTCAACTGAGAGGCCCCTTGCTCCCACATATGAAAGGTCCAACCTGCAGGGCACTCTTTGGAAGGCCAGCAATTCTGAAAGCCATCAACAAAGCCAATGAAAAGCAAGCGTTTCAGCATACTTTTCTTCAAGAACTCAAAGGCAATAAGCAGATCTATTTTACTGAAGTTGTTGCCAGTGGTATTACTTCATTCATAACTTCAATCAAGATACATGTGAATTAAAATTGTAAAGGGATACCAACCTCCAGCCTCTTTTCAAGCGATTCGATCCTGTCCTTTTTGCTAGCTAGGTTGGCCCGTGTGTAGCGGCTCTGCCCAGGAAGATATAAAACTTGACTGTAGCATTCTTCCCACACCTGGTTATAGGCTTCACTGGAGAGTTCTCCATGACTCATTCCTTGTTTGACCACTTCCATCTCCTGCACCAGAATGTCCTGGGCCTGTTCACAATAACAATTTCAGTAAGTTTAAGCACAACAAATACTTGACATCATCAAAGGGCATTAAAAGCCTAGTTTCTGTCCTCCTTGGCCAAACAGTGCTAGTTGGTTGTTTCATCTTGTTAGGGCTTCAGGGGTGGGGAGAGTTAAGTCAAATACATCTCCAAATATCATAACCATCTTATGAAGGAACCAATATGGCGACCTCATCCTAAAGCCAGTGAAACTAAGGCTCAGCAAGATTGAACAATTTATTCCAGACCACACCACTAGAATAAGTAAGCAGGTGAGACAGGACCCAAGCCCAGCAGGACCAGCGCTTGGGTGGGCTCCATCTGCTCCAGCACCCCACGCAGGACTCACAACCACATAGCATGGGCACAGGGACCCAGGCATCTTCTTGACATAAGCCTGTTTTTCACATTCTGAAGGAATGCCCCTGAGGTTGCCAGAACAGGATTAAGGGCACACACTAGATAATGATGGCTCGTATACCAGCTTTAGTTTACTCCTAAAGAAACTCAGTTCCAATCACAGCTTTACCATAGAAGTGGCTGTCTGTCTGAATGGCTTAATTTCACCGAGCCCATTTTTCAGCTGAAAAATGAGAATAACGCCTACCTGACACACTTATCATTAGGATTATGTAAATAATATACATTAAGGGCCCAGCCCAACACCAGAGTTCCATGAGAGATCACATAGCCCTCTCCCAGCCCTCACATAATGGCTCCAGAAAAACTGGCAACCACCTCAGTGGCTTAGAGAAGACTTTCAGTCTTTCTAATAACACTGGAAAATAAACATGTCAAAAATGCATAAACAAGAAAAATGACCAACAACCTAAAATGTGAATAAAATAGAAAGTCATTTTGATAGAAGATAAAGAATGGGTACTTTTTTGTTGCTGTTTTTGGTACCAGGATCTAACTCAGGACCTTGCACTTGCAAGGCAGGCGCAATGCCACTAAGCTAAATCCCCAGCCCCAAGAATGGGTACTTTTAAATAATAACTCTTAAGAGAAATAATACAAACAAACCTGTTTTAACATACTTGATGAAATTTCTGAACTCTATTAAAAGAGAAATGATATTTCATTCTAAAATTATATAGTCAAAATTTTTAAGTTCAGCTCTTGTCATTAGGAGAGAATGCAGCTAAGTTATCTTTAGAGAGTAAGAATAAAGAATCTGGGGCTGGGGATTTAGCTCAGTGGTTCTGCCACCTGCCTCAAAAGTGCAAGGACCCGAGTTTGATCCCCAGTACCAAAAGAAGAATGGGAATGGGCTGGGGATTTAGCTCAGTGGCACCGCACCTGCCTTGCAAGCACAAGGTCCTGAGTTCGATCCCCGCTACCAAAAATAAATATATAAATAAAGAATCTGCTTCGGGCCGGGGATTTAGCTCAGTGGTTTCGCCGCCTGCTCCGCAAGTGCAAGGACCCAAGTTCGATCCCCGGTACCAAAAAAAAAAAAAAAAATCTGCTTCAAATTTTTTTGGGAACAAAGAAAAATACAAAATAAAATACTGGAGAATATTTATCATTATTTGTTCCAAATAATCCCAAAGCAGTACTTAGAATTATTATCTTCAAAACCTGTATTAGAATTTCTCCCCTCAAAACCTCTAGGAGCAACAATGTGATCCTTGTTTCAGGTTGCCATACACACAATAAATTTGAGAAAATTTATTTCCTAAATTCCTTCTCCTCCTCATATTTTCACTCTAAAAAGAGGGAACTATGCAAGTATTGATTTCGGAGCCTGGCTCTCCGCTCAGTGATTAACTAGCCTGCCAGTACAGGCACTCAGCAGATGTCAGTTTCCCTGTCCCACTCACTAAAAAAGGAAGCTCAAAGGTGCCCAGAAATCCAGGGGGCGAGATGTTGAAATATAAATCTAAACTCTCCTCCCCTTTCTCCACCGTCTCAAAATCCTCTAATAAATATGAATGACGTGTGCAATAAGGAGCCCAGGAAGTGAGAATCTGAGGGAGTAGAGGGAAAGTGAGCAGGAGAGAAGACAGAAGAAGCCTGCAGTGCCTGCCAAGCGTGCAGTCTACCACCACCTCTCAGAGCCAAATACAGCAAAGGACACCACAGCATGGCAGACTTAGAAATTTACTCTTCATAGATCTGGGGACCAGGAACTTCAAGATAACAGGGTGCATTTGGTAAATACTATAGCAGAGGACATCACCCAAGAGAACTCACTCACTCCAGCGATAACACCTCTTGGAGGGGTGGAGCCTATGACCTAATCCCTTCTTAACAGTGCCTCCTCTTACTTATACTGTTACAGGGCAATTAAATGTCAACCTGAGTTTTACAAGAGACAGTCAAACCACAACAGCTTCCAACCAGGAACTGTCTTTATTTTCTTATACTACTACAGAGATTTCTACTCATAATCACAGCTACTTGCTCTGTCAAGCATAAAGAATGAAATGTATACCAAGGAAGAAGCAGGACACAGACTATACAAGAAACTTTCTTCATTATGAAAAGTGTACAGGGAAATCATGGGAGAGAAGCAAATTCTGTAAAAGTATTTCCTTTCCTTGAACTGGTGAGTGGTTTAATCTGTCAATACTTTTAATGCTGACAGTCACCAACTGATACTTTGACTTTTCGACATTACGATGGTATAAAGGTGCTATGCATCCAATATTTTGAATTCTGACCTGTTCCCAGCCTATCAACAGGCAACACAATGAACTCTCGTGAGAGGCTGAGCAAGAGCTCCTGCCAGCTGTGTAGTCCTGCAGGGTGCAGTGCTGCCATGAGGAGTGGTACGTTAAGGGTAGGAAGTGCATTTTCAAAATACTATTTTCAATTTATGATGGGTTATCAGAGCATAATTCATCATAAGTCAAAGGGTATCTGTACCCTTGGTTTTTCTTATGAGTCTAAGTAAACGAGCTTTAAGTATTAAAGGAATTCAATTCTATTCTGAAAGAGCAGAGTGGAACCACAGGAAATGGCAATCGCTGCAACTGTCAACCAAGCCAACAATGCCCATTAACCCAAAATACCTTGCCACCAAAACCAGTGTGTATCTGATAAACATGGGGCATGAAGTTATTTAAAGTCTGTCTTTTCACACACCTAATATGAACATTTATGTCTTAACCACATGCTTGAGCTGCTCCTGAGTGCCAATGTGGCAAAACACATTCATGTTTACCCATGACACACATAGCACCCAACAAATGCTTAAATCTCATGACAAAAACACTTCTGCTCAATCATACCTTCTTCAGCTCTTCTTTGGAGAACTTTTCATAGGGATTATGTTCCAGATAGGTGATGTGCTCTGAGTTATTGGTACCAAATCCTACAGTTTTTCCTTTCTTATTTCCAGAAGTTTCGTAGGGGTGATGTAAAAGGTCATAATGAAGCATTGTAATCATTTCTTTTTTGATTAATTCTTCACTTTTCTGTAAATCTGTTAGAGGTGGTTCTACATTTAACGGTCTTAGAATAGTTTCATTTACCTAAAATTTTAAAACAAGTACAATTAACAAATATACCACTGTATGCTACTGCTTTTACAGCTTGAATTAAATACCAGTTTTACATTTTCAAAAGCTATTTTATTTTCCTTCTAAAATCGTTACTGGGTTCAATACGTAACGATTACATTCACCATGAGGAGTTGGGGCATGTGTATAACACATCCTAGTTTTTTTACCCTTCCTCCCTCCATCTCTCAGTCCCTTTCCCTTTGCAAAAGATCTATCTCCCTGTTTCCTATTATCTACCTTTTTTTTCAGTGTAACATTTTAAAGACTGGATTGGGAACTACTTTCCTATATTCCAGAAGGCAGATGAACTTTTGTTTATAGTCTTTATGAGTAATATAAGAAGCATCAATCATATGAAAAGAAACTTAAAGCCTGGTGTAGTGGTGCGTGCCTAAGTGGTGCACTCTCAGAGACTGAGGCAAGAGTATCACCAGTTTGAGCCCAGCCTGGGTAACTCAGCTATTTAGGGAGAATATGTCTCAAAATACATGTCCAAAAGGGCTGGGAAGGTAGCTCAGTGCAGAGACCCTAAGTTCAATCCCTAATGCTAAATAAATGATGGAAGGAAAGAAGGAAGGAGAAGGGAGAGAGGGAGAGAAAAGAAATGAAACAAACTTTCTAAACCAGAAATTTCAATACTTACTTCAGATGGTCTTGGCAAATCTTTCTGGACAGCTTTGTGCATTCGTTTCATTTCCTTCACACGCTCTGCCTCACGTATGGCCTAAAAAATGATTTTATATCCCTTAGTGTATTTGACACTTCTCAATAAAGCTGAAAACACTTTAGTCTATCAGATCAAAAATGTTCAAAACGTAAAGCTGTAGAAATCTATGTAAGTTTATAGAAAGGTAATGTTAAGGCCACAGACATCGCTTCTCGGCCTTTTGGCTAAGATCAAATGTAATGTTAAGGCCACAGAGATCCCTCAGTCTATTTATTCTTACTACAACAGAACCTAAGAATTTCCGATGTCTACCAGAGCACTTCCCAAATGATTGGCCTCCATGCATCCAATAATCACTTTTCTGTCTAAATGGCAGTCTGAAACTCAGAGGAGACTCCTACAACACAGCCTTGCCCTTTCACCCCAAAGCTACTGACTTTTAACAGCCAGGAAATGTTTCCTGATTGTCAAGTTATGAACAGTGTGGTAGCACATTAAAATTTCCATGCCATTTCTGAGAAAGCAAATGTAATTCAAACTAGCTGAGAGCGCAAAATGCAAAAAGTACATCCATGGCTTCCCACCACAAAGCATGTTCATGTTATGTGGGTCCCTCAGACAAGGATCTCCACTGATGTCACTTACACAAGCCCCCTGAAAAAGTTAACTGAAGTCATCCTGAGTCATAATCTCACATCTAGTTCAGGAGTCAGGACTTAGCAGCCACAAGACTTGGGAAATTGAACTTAATTCATCTGAGCCTGTGTCCTCATTTCAAAAGTGGAGCTAACAATACATCACTTGGCTGTTATGTATAAATGAGAAAATAACTATAAGACATGTTAGTACAATGTGTTACTAATCTTCTTTGATACATTCTGTAGACTTCCAAATCCATGTTTTATTAATTTACACTTGACTTAAAACTACTTTACTCAAGGACCGGGGATTTAGCTGAGTGGTTCCGCCACCTGCCTCACAAGCGCAAGGTCCCAAGTTCCATCCCCGGTACCAAAAAAGAAAAAAAAATTATTTTACTCAACTAGCCCAAGATATACATGTTTTTAACATCTTTTCTTCACTAGACTGAAGCGATGCCTAAATGACTACTTACGTGTATTTTAGCAAAGCAAAATGAATTTGACAGTAAATTTCCATATACATTTCAAGAATGACTATCAAGATATTGTGAATATATTATCAATTACATCAATATATATTATTAACAATGTAATCTAATTCAGGATAATTACTTTAAATGCTGAAAACACTTCTAAGTAAAAACTGAGATATTTAACAGTGACTTTTCATTCTTCAAGCCTCCTGACACACTCAGCCAACACCCACACTTTCTTCTCCCACCTCACCCACCTGCTTTCGAGCGTCCACATCAGCAGCATCTTCAATGTACGTGTCATCCACTTCACGTTCTTCCAGCTCCTTCTCAGCATTTTCTGGCAGAACAATTTCAAAATCGTTCTTGGGTGCAGGAAGCCCCATTAATCCTAAACGAAGATGTTCACGAGATTCTCTTTCCTGTAAGAAAAAAATGGTTTTTCTCAATTCATACAAAGGAAGGGGTCAATCAGTTTTCTACAAGAGTCTCTAAAAACAATAGCCTAATATTAATTCTAGAATAATGATTTTGACTGCAGAACTATGCTTTTTTTAAAAAATGTTCTACCTGCCTATGTTCCCTACATGAAGACCAATCAAAATGTGACTTGTGATCAATGAAGACGCTCTAGGATAATCCAACAAAGTTTCGAAAGCACCTCTATAAGTGCAGAAAAAAGGCTACTTGGATTTTCATAGAAGGAATACATTTCTGACACTGAAATTTAACAGCAAATGAAAAGAACAAATAAAAGTTAACTTGTCCTTCAACTAATAAAACCAAACCTAGAAGATGCCTAAATCTGTGTGCATGTCCACTTACAATGGAAATATTAAATCACAGGTAGATGAAAGGCAAGAGTCCAAAGTTTCCCAAGAAACCACCCAAAGTTTTTGCCAATGCACCCTTGGCTTACCTCCCAGGCTTGTTTCCCAGTCCCCCTAAAAATAAAAGTCACTGAGACAATGGACATTTTTACTCAACTTCAGACCCCCTCAAGTGTCCAGGTGCATGTTTTATACCCAGTAGTTCCCACTTTCTTTATATAGCCATTCAGAGTCACCATTAGTTGATATCAATTTAGGCATTAATATAATTATAAATTAAATCCATACATTAAGTTAGAATTAAGTTATAAACTGAAGACAGGTCAGGACCATTGGAATTCATTTAAAGGAAAACTTGGCAAGGATTTTCTATGGCATCAGATAAGGTACCATAGTGAAGTAACATGGGCAGAAGCAAAAACTGTAGTTTTTAGAATTAGTTTTCCATATCACGGCAAAATATACAAAAGAAAATGTCACTGAAATCAACAAATATCAAATTAACGTGGATTTAAGATCTAGGCTGTCCTAAATACATGAAATAGAAGAACTCACGCTCAAAAATCTAATTTATGAGGCATGTAAAACTTTAGAGCATTAAAAAAATGTATATCCTTTAAAAAAGTATTAATGATAAAAGTTAAAATTATAAAAGCATTACTTTGAACATTGTTAATATTCGCAAACATACTAAGAGTGAAAAAAATGGCTAATAAACCCAAAATGTTCCCCCCTCATCTTACAAACCACTTTCCTTTGCTGGTATCAACAGATGTACAGATATGTACTGATGGGGAGAATTTTTAATTTGGTACCCATGATACACTAAAAAAAAAATTTTAGGGCTGGGGACAGAGCTCAGTGATAGAGTGCCTGCTTAGCATGTGATCTCTGGTACCACAAGAAAAAAAAATTAAGAGTATTAAAAGGAAATTGACATTTACCATCTGCTTCACATAAGAGGGATCATTGTAGTCTGCCATCCCATCCTCGGGATTAATGTTTAACTTATCTCTAAGTGGAGTTCTACCCGGGGTAGAGTTAACCACTGGTTTGGGGGTTGTTCCACTCCGGGGAGTCAGCCCTTCTGCTCCATTAGAAGGTGTCCTACAATAACAGAAATCCCAATTATATTAACTATCATTTACACTTGGATTGTGCTTTCAAATGTCTTTCACATAAATTATTTCACAGGGAATGCAGAACACAAGGAAGAAACAAAGATGCCAAAAATTCTGTCTGCCTAGTTTTAAATTAGTTCTCTAATTAAAAATAATGGTTTGAGGGCCAAGGATTTAGCTCAGTGGTTCCACCTGCCTCAAAAGCGCAAGGACCCAAGTTCAATCCCCAGTACCGCCCCCCGAAAAAATAATAATAATGGTTTGAGTTCAATCTCCAGTAATGGCAAATTAAGAATTTTTTTAAAATAAAGATTTGGTTTAGCCAACATAGTATGTACACACAATATTTTATTGACTTCTAATGGTCATTACATCTGACATCAATTTGGCTTCCTAAATAAGGTCCACCAATAATTATTTCAACCTTCCTGCTGTGTGAGGGTGGCTAAGAATGGGCAGTGGGGAGGAAGGCTGCACTCGCGCACCAGATGACTTCTGAGCTCAGTGTTCCCCTCCTATCATTCTTCTCCCTCCCTGCCAAGTGGCTGCCTATCTTGTCCAGTCATTCCTTCCACTATCATCAAAGTGCACAATCACATCTGGTATGAATAGGCTGAGGGCTAGGATACTCCAACAATAAAGTCCATAGAACAGAATTTGCAGCAACTTATACTTTAATTGGTCAAAGACTTTTTGCTACAGTTGTTGTTGTTGCTTACTTCCTATATGGGGACTATGTTCCAGACTGGTGGTGCTGCCACACAGCTGTTCCCAATAAGTAGGGTGTTATCATGAAAAACATGGTCCCTGCCCCACAGAGCATATGATTCGTTGAAGAGGGTTAGGCTCTCTTCAGCACTGCAAGAAGCATTAAATGTTCAACAAGCCAAGGCCATGGTGGTCCACACCTATAATCCCAGATGCTTGGGAGATTAACTAGGAGGACTGCAAGGTCAAGGCCAGCCTGGGCAACTTGGCAAGACTCTGTCTTAAAATTTAAAAAGGCTAGGGATATAAATGGGAGTAGAGTGCTGGCTAACCATAACAAGGACTTGGATTCAACCCCCACTACCAAGAAAAATTATGTAAAGAGTGGCTGCCAGTACTGCTTGATTCTGCTGGCATGTAAAGCCTGAAGTCGGAGGGGCTTTCCATACTAGACCCGCAGGAGTATATATAGTCTTACAAAGTTAACCCCAATACCTAGCCCTTAAAAGCTAAAATTCCATTTTAACACAGGGTGCTTCTGTAACATTTATATCTTAAAGATTCTTTTTAAAAAACAGCAGCTTAAAAAACAAAAGAAATGCAAATAAATACTAAGCTCTAGTTAATGATATGCATGTAGAATGTTTAGGCATGAAAATTGGTATCTGCTAATCCTCTGAAGTGCCTTAAAAAATAAGATGATGGGTGGATAAGTGATAACATGAACACAGTACTGTTAACAATCATGGGTAGATGAATGTTCACTACCATTCTTTCAACTTTTCTGAATGTTCAAACATGCTGTGTCCAAGTCCTTGAATTCACATTTTTCTAAAACATAAAGCACGTTTATTTTTACAATACCTGAATGGGGTAGAGAGAACTGTATTTGGGGTCTGAACAACTTGCCGCTGTGGAGTCACACCTGAGAAGTCGCTCTCATGCAGGGGTGTGTTGAGTCCTCCTTTTAACGGGGTGTCCACATTGGTCAAGGCCATGAGGTTCTGGGCTTCCTGATAATCAAGAAGGCAAAGAGTTATGTTTAGCAATTTCAGACAGATTACTAGAAATCTCCTCTCCCAGTCCTATTATACAAATCCTGAAGCAGGGAGCATTCTTCACATTTTCTCATGAAAACCAAGAGAAAATGAGTACTGGGCCATGGCAGCTTTTAATACATTCATTCTTTCTCAACCTAACATTTCTGATAGGATATGTCTCAAGATCCAACTTTTTAAAAGGAGTAGGGATGCAGTTCAGTGGGAGAATGCTTGCCTAGCATGTGCAAGGCCCTGGATTCAATCCCTAATGTGAGATGAGGGGTTGCCCTAAAAACAATACAATTTCTCTTAAATGATCATTACGTTATCCAATGATGTAATTTGTTACCAAAATAAAAACAGCTTTTTTATTTTGCTTAAAACTATCAAGTGTCAATAATCACACTGCAAACATTTTCAAACAGCACTACTGAAAGAAGTAGGAGGCAAAACATTTCTCTCTGCCAAAGAGGAGATAGGCAAGGCATAGATAAATTAACCAAACCAAGAGAGTGTCATCTCTTTCTATCAGCAGGAAATGAGACATAAGGGTGTCAACTCCTCAACTCCTCCATGGCGTTTTGCAGGGTTACACAACCCCCAGCACACAGGGAGGGAGCACGGAGCTGCTCACACCCACCTGGAGGGAGGGAGATGCAGGAAGTGCACTACCACCACACTGTGTCAGGCCAAGGACAGAAATGTGAGGAAGTCTGAGAAATTGCTGACTACACGTGCTGACTTCTTTCCAGGATCACTAAGCTATGTGACACTATTGCTTTCCCAACAAGTACAAAAGGCTACTGCCAACAGAAAAGCTGACTTCAAAATGTTACAAACTAATACACTCAGAAATGAACCACTTAATTACCGAATCTGCTGATTTGGCTTCTCTACTACAGAAACGCTCTAGGAGCTGAGCAGCCTGGATTCAGTTTGACATTGGTGGCCCTAAAAAAAATACAGCCAAGGGCTGGGGATTTAGCTCAGTAGTTCTGCCGCCTGCCTCGCAAGCACAAGGTCCTGAGTTCGATCCCTGGGACCAAAAAAAAAAAATATAGCCAAGCCAGTCTGTTCTCCTTCGTGACACCTTGAAGGATAATACAGTGAAAGGTCTCTCTACCACCATATGTGATGCCACACCTGCAGGATTCTGTCCTGGGAAGCTGGAGTCCGTGGTGTTCTAAGGGCAATGCTGCTGTTGGTGACGTTGTACTCAGAAAGGAGCGTACTGGAAGCAGAGTTTGTGATGCCAGACTCCTCGGCAGTCTGCCGGGCAATTTCACTTGCTTGGCCCACTTTTACCACTTCCTGGAGTTCTGCATCTGAAATCTAAAAGAGACAATGATCATAGTAAGCACTACTTTAGTTGAGAACCAACACAGCTTCAAATTAGCATATTCCAAAAAGATGAGTCCCTGAACCAGCGTGATGGGTACACAGGGTTCACTTTCTAAGGCTCTGAAAATTTCCACAATAAAATTTCAAAAAGCCTCTCCTACATAATATGGAAAAAGAATTCATATATGATGTAAACTCAAGCTAAAATGGCTATATTTCATACTGAAATCATTTCAAACCAACACATTAAAATACAGAAGACATAAAATAGTAATTTGCACAAAACTATCAATATGGGAAGAGTGAAAACAAATTAAAACATCACTCACTCTAGAGTACACCGAGCCACAAGATCCCTAAGAAAATCTGCTGTTACCTTAGTAATTTAACAAAATAAATATCCTAAGAAGTATTAAGAAAGAAAAAAATCACATCCAGGCATGTAAACCCAGCACTGTGGAAGACTGAGGCAGGAGGACTGCAAGTTTGAGCATAGCCTGGGCAATTCAGCAACTTAACAAGACCCTGTCTCAAAATAAAAAGTTAAAAAAGGCCCTAAGTTCAATCCCCAGCATTAAAAAAAAAAGAAAAGAAAAGAAAACCATAAAAAAATTCAATCAAGAAATATCATTACTAGAAGTGCAGCCTATGACTACATTAATTTCCGCTCACCCACATATCTCGAGGGGATGCAACCAATGCATCCACCTGTGGAAAGCAGCTCTGCCAGTCTCCTCAGCCCTCTCCTCACTGCACTACCTGACCAGGCCTACCACACTGAACTCCTCAAAACAAGAGGGGACTTGGGCCGGGATTTAGCTCAGTGGTTCCACCACTTGCCTTGCAAGCGCAAGGACCTAAGTTTGATCTCTGGTACCAAAAAAAAACAAGAGGGGACTCAAAGTTTCCATGTTTCTGGGGCCGAGGATTTAGCTCAGTGGTTTCACCACCTGCTGCGCAAGCGCAGGGACCCGAGTTTGAACCCTGGTACCAAAAAAAAAATTAAAAAAAAAAGTTTCCATGTTTCTGACCAACTTTAACTCAAAGGACTACAGTCTGTACTAAGTTGAATGAGGTAATGTTTGCATTTCTAGTCTCCACAACTCTCACAGTGATTTTTTACAGCTGTTATCTCAAAAAGAAAAGTATGACACAACAAAGCGTTCCCTAAAAGAGAGCCATGAAAGTCCACAGAGCCAATCATACCTATCCTGGTCAGCTACAAGAGGGCAGGAGCTGAACCTGCTGACAAATCGCTGAGTGCTGACAGTGACTTACCACATGATCGTGGGCAGTGTAAGACCTGATATAATCACTCATACAGAGAAGTGGCTATATATTTTCCATACTGTATCACAAATTATATTCATGTGTGCATTTCTTAAAGTTACACAGCACAAGCCTGATCATGGCACTTCACAAACTTGCTAAATAAATGAGATAAGCATAAACAATAAACAGGAAATAAATAACAATAAACAATAAATACAAACAATAAAAGGAACTGCTTTTATCAGATTACCTGAGGAGCAGGAAGTACTAGTTTGCTTCTCTTTTTAGTAAATTCAGAAACACCACTAGTTTGGAGAATAGCTGATGGTAAATCAGATTCCTTTTTCCGTTTCAAATGCTGTTTATCTTTTTTTCTGTCTCTTCCTTCTTTTTCACTGTCATGGGCAAGGAAGAGAAGAAAAGATTTTGAAGTCACACACAGACAACAACACTAAAAGTCTATATTAAAATACACCTTAGGGACCGGAGATATAGCTCAGTGATGTGGCACCGAGTCTACCCAGCAAGAGCAAGGTCCTGAGTTCAATTCCCAGTACGAAAAAAAAAACAAATTAAAATACACCTGAACAAATAAACCCATTTCTAACAAAATAAGTTTTAAAAGACAGAAACAGCATATATTAAGCTGTTTACCATAGCATTACTTACCTACTATATTTAAGAATACAAGCTTAGAATAGCAATAGCATTAATAAAGAGAACATTATTAAATGTACCTACATTTTGTACCAATGTAGGTACAAAAGTTAAATCATATAGAGGTTATGATAAACAAAACATTGCATATAATGTCAAAAGAAAAACATAAAACAGCTCCTACCTACATTGTGATTATATATTCATATAGAAATGTGTTTGCACATAGGGAAAGGTTGAAGATGAGTATGCCAGAGAAGAAACAAATACATGAAGGAGATGGAACTAAAACACACTGTGACCTTTTAAATTTCTCCTTGAGGGCTGGGGATTTAGCTCAGTGGTTTCGCTGCCTGCTGCACAAGCTCAAGGACCCGAGTTCGGTACCCGGGACCAAAAAAAAAAAAAAAAAAATTTATCCTTGAAACGGTCATTAAATTGTTAGGTCTTTTAATATTCACAAGACTTTTTGAAGGTGTTTAGTACTGACAAATGATACCCAACAGTTGTTAGGAAAGCTAAAGGCAGTCTTTCAAAGCTCTAGCAAAACCTTTTCCCCTTCTCCCTATCTTCCTTTCCCTCATCTTGTCTAGTCTTTCCAAATAATTACAAAGTGTGATTGAAAAATAGTGAATGAAGCCCAGGGATTTAGCTCAGTGGTACCACCCCTTCCTCCCAAGTACAAGGTCCTGAGTTTGATCCCTCGTATGCGGGGGGAGGGGTGTGTGAATGTTTAAATTTAAAAATCTACTATAGTAAGCAACACATTGCCCTCAATCCTGCCCCTTGCTTCAAACAGACTTATCTCACTGTTCTTGTACACTATCCCACTTCTGCAGCAGTTCTGAAGTCCTCTTTCCTGAGTGTCTTTAGTGGGTGGTACTGCCATGGCTGGTTCTATGCCATGAAATGATTCAAAACTTTTACCTTTCATGGTCATTTTGACTTTCGGTAAGACCCAGAAGTTGCACAGTGCCAGAGCCAGTGAACACAGTGCATGAAGACATGGCAAAATGTTTTTACAAGCCTATCTTTCCCTTGGATGGCACTCCACAGATGTGTTCACGTTAATTTTTTAACC
The DNA here is from genome assembly GCF_000247695.1 of Heterocephalus glaber. Next base: position 15,505,630 of record NW_004624754.1, read on the forward strand.
TTATTTTTGATCATACCTCATAAAGACATTCACAAAAGAGGACTTCTAGAACTGCTTCAGAAAGTGGTAAGAACAATGGGGTAAGTGTGTTCGAAGCAAGAGGAGTACACTGAGGATTAATGGTGACATGTCTTTCACTATATAAACTTTTTTTTTTTTTGGTACCGGGGATTGAACTCCAGACCTTGTGCTTGCAAGGCAGACACGGGAACCACTGAGCTAAATCCCCTGCTGAACTTTTTAAAATGTAAGCATTTCACAGTACAGTTTTCCTTTTTAATCTCTATTTCTAGAGCTTACCTAAAGAAAGGACCTAATTTGAGAAATAAATGCAATGGTGTATATTTCAAGAAAATGCTGTTTTACATAGTAGCTGAAACCTATGCAGTAACTGGTATCAACATAAATGGAAGGTCAACACAGAAGCAAACTAAAAATATTTCTTAGCAACCATAACATGTTCTCCACATAATATGTAAATATAAGATTTAAAGAAACTAAAAATCTCTAAAAATAGCAAAATCCTCTGGACTCTCAGACATTAACATTCATAAATATACCTACTTTTCCTCATCAAGTAAAAACATTAAAGAATTTTTCGTTTAATTTCATTTAAATAAAAACAAGATAAAATTTTTCACTAAAAAACCCACAAAGAACCAGATTAGATTTTGACAGACTTCCTCAGAATCACCAACTTGTTCTGAGATGTACTGGAATGTGAAGATGTGCTTCAGGGAACAAAATGCCCACAAGACTGTTCTGGAGCCGTACACAGGACCAGGTGCTAAAAACACGGCACCCAGGGTCATGCGTTCTCAGGAAGGTGAACCCATTAAACAAAAGAAAATGTGAACAAGCCATGTTCAGCTGAATAATAAAAATCTGGCTCTGACAAAGGCAATACTCGACCCTTCACAGGATCCATCCCATGCCTATCCATTTCCAAAGTCAGAAAGGCCAACTTACGATCTCAGCTCTCCATCGAGGTCCTGCTGCCTTAATTTCCTGAAATCTGCATCCAGGGCCTGGTAGTTTTCCTCAGAGGTGTCATAAAAACCAAGGGCAGGCTTCTTTTCAAATGGGATTTCAGCATTATAATCAACTCCTCTCTTCTTTTTTCTTTTCTTTTGAATTTCTATGCCAGCTGCTCGAAGTTCTCTTCGTTTTTGGAGGGCAGCAAGACGCCTGAAGAAAAGAAAATGAATGCATCATCACCTTGAAAATCATTCCCACGGGGCATGGAGGGATCATGCCAGTTAAAAGAACTATCTGGGTATATACTGGAAAGAAATATAAACCCTTCTTCACACTATTTATCAAAATGAATTCTAGTTTTCATTTAAAGGCACACAAATACACACAATAAAGCAAAATGAAAAACCAGGAGGAACTATAACTAAATTTGTGTCTTATTTCTGGATGAGATTGTACTTCTTGAATACAAATTAAATACATGGCAAAGGAAAAGATCAACAGCCTTGAGATTTAAATTTTATAACTAAAGCACTACAAAAAATAATGAAATTAGCGCAAGGACCCAAGTTCAATTCCCCGTACCAAAAAATAAAAAATAAAATAAAATAAAAAATAATGAAATGAAAAGGCAAATAACAAGAAAAACTTTTTGCAATATTACAAATGTTGTGTGTTGTTTTTTTTTTTTGGTACTGGGGATCGAACTCAGGACCTTGCGCTTGCGAAGCAGGCGCCGGAACCACTGAGCTAAATCCCCACCCCTATTACAAATGTTGTCATTAAAGAATCTATGCCAAAAGGCCAGGGATTTGGCTCAGTGGTTCCCCCGCCTGCCTCACAAGCACAAGGACCCAAGTTCGATCCCCAGTACGAAAAGAAAAAAAAAAAACTTTTGGGCCGGGGATTTAGCTCAGTGGTTCCGCTGCCTGCTTTGCAAGCGCAAGGTCCCAAGTTTGATTCCCAGTACCAAAAAAAAAAAAAAAATCAATGCCAAGTATGCCAAATTTTTTAAAAATTCACTCCATGGGGAAAAAAAGAACTCCAAAGGAAAATAAACAGTTCATAAAAGAAAACTATAGCCAGACACAGTGGCACATGATTGTAATCACAGCTAGGAGGGAGGCTGAGACGAGAGGATCACAAGTTCAAAGCCAACCCAGGCAACTTACCAAGACCCTGTCTCAAAAAAATAAAAAGGGCAGGGTGTAGCTCGGTGATAGAATGTTTGCCTATCATTCAGGAGGCCTTGGGTTCAATCCCCAGTATCACAATTTAAAAAAAAAATAGAGGGCCAGGGATTTAGCTCAGTGGCACCGCGCAAGGTTCTGAGTTCGATCCCCAGGACTGGGGAAAAAAAAAAAAAGAAAAAGAAGCAAATAATTAAAATTACAAAATAAAAACAATAAAAGTTTTATTTAACTGATAATTTTTAAATCACAATTTAATTACCAAGTACCATTTGTGCATTTTTAATTATCACTCTTTTGTATTCTTTTACTGGCAAAGGTGGAAAATGTGGGCAGTCTCCCACAAGAGGATAGCTTTCTCCAAAGAGAAGCTTACACGTTATACATTAAAAGGCTGAAGGGCCAGGGATTTAGCTCACTGGTTTCGCCGCCTGCTGCACAAGCGCAAGGACCCAAGTTCGATCCCCAGTATCAAAAAAAAAAAAAAGGCTGAAGTTCCTCAAGTTTTTTTAAGCCAGAAATTTCATTCCTTAGCCTTTACCCTGAGGAAATAAATCACAACATGAGTGAAGACTGAACTTGAAGACTGTTCACCAAGCCCTGCTCTAATGCTGGGTAACTGGACACAAACTAAACATTCATTGATAAGATAATTCGTAACACAGCTGAAAGATATTATACAGCCATCTATATAACCTTTAAAAAGGCTGGAAATCTATTCTGAAGGAGGCCCAAGACACAGGGCTCTGTAAAAATGTTCAAAGTTCACATGTTAGAGTAACATATAAAAATTATACACATATGTACCCATCCATGAATTTTTAACAATGATAATCACTGTGGGGTAGAATCCCATTTACTTCTCCCTTCTTTCTTTGTAGTTTCCTATGATCCTATAATTTTCTTTTTGTTGTTTGTTTGTTTGATGCTATAATTTTAATAACTGAATAAGAAAAGTTATCAGAATATGAAGGGGAAGAAAACAAGTCACAAAACATATAAAACTTACAAAGATGTGTAGACTACACAAAAAAATCTACAAGAAATGTTAAGGTGGGCTGGGAATTTAGCTCAGTGGTTCTACCACCTGCCCTGCAAGCGCAAGGACCCAAGTTCGATCCCCAGTACCAAAAAAAAAGAAATGTTAAGGTAAATTAAAATCTGCAAAAATGTATTTAAAGCAATCAATGCTGGCCAAAATTGGGAGATTTTTCACAAATGCATCTGCTAAAGCCCTAAGCCCATCCACATGGTTAAAGGACTCTAAAAATTGAATCCCCAAACAGCTCTGGGTAAAAATGAAAGAATTACTTAACCCAGATAGAACTGAAAAGTGGCTAAGACTGGGTAGAAACTTAGCACCTCATCCTGGTTTCTGTTTGCTCTGGTAGGCCATCACCTTCCCATCAAAAGTTAACCACTTCCTCCTGCCTTGTAAAACCTAGGTCCTGAGTTTGATCCCTGGTACCAAAAAACAAACAAACAAAAAAAGTTAACCACTCCCAGCTGAGGATTGGCCAGTATGCCAACAAGCACCCTCAGACATGAAAGAATCTCCATCCAGGACCTGGCATTTCAACACTACCACTGGGGAAACCACCAACACAATGCTACACATCAGGTCAAGAAGCACTTCTCCATCAGCCAGGGACATGAAGGCTGGGGGTTTTTCCCACTGCCTGCATCCCAAAAGCTAATGAGCTGATAGTTCAGATGGTGTCATTATTAACTTCTCTAATGGTCTCTGGGCTATTAGAAGTGCTACCCCAACCATGGTGTAATCAAAAGGAAAGAAGAATAAAGCAGAAAACATCCTGGGTATAAGACAATGCCTAGTATGCATTCACTCACTTTTTAAATGAAGATTTCTATGAGACCCTAAAACTTGTTTGAAGGCTCATTAAGGCCGTCTCTGTACAGCATAGATTCCTATTACACAGCCAGCACCTGCCCAATATTAACAACAAAAAGTAACTCACTGGTTGTCACACCTTGTGTGTCTTCCAGGCATTTAACCCCAAGATGCCTCAACAGATGAAGCTCTGCTATGCTAAAAGAACAAACTCAACATATGGGGTAAGTAAGGTATGCATTACTCCTACTATGTCTTATAAAATTTTTTAGAAGATCTACTTTTTTCTGTAACTAGTACTCCAAAACGTTTAGGAGTAAAAAATACAAGATTTTTTCAGAGTAAAAAAGCTAAAGAATATAAGCAAAATGGAATTGGACAATTGAGATTTTTATTCACCAAACAGCACTGACAAATCGCACAATTTTAGTGGGCTAAAATTAGAGGATGCATCCTCTAATTGTTGAACACAGAAGGAAAAACTGTACCTTGCTTCTTCCAGCTGTTTCTCTCTTGCTTTCCTCTTGGCCTTCTTCCCCTGGGTATTAGCCAGGCGTGCTCTAGCTTCAGAAAGCATCTCAAGTTCATCTGCAAAGATAAAAAGTTCCTCTCCAACATAAGCAAGGTACATGAGTTACCCCACTGCTTAAAATGAGAGAAATACACTCATTAAATGGTGTAGCATAATGGAAATACCGTGGGTTTTGAAGTCAGAGAAACACAGATTAAAAACCAGATCCAAGGACTTAGCTCAGTGGTTCTGCCACCTGCCTCACAAGCACAAGGTCCCGAGTTCGATCCCCGGTACCCCCCCAAAAAAACACACACAAACAAAAAGACAGATCCAATGCTTTCTAGCTATCTGACCTTAGCCTTTTTTTGGGGGGGGGGGTGGTACTGGGGATTGAACTCAGGACCTTGCGCTTGCAAGGCAGGTGGCGGAACCACTGAGCTAAATCCCTGGCCCCCTATTAGCCACTTTTTTATGCTCTTTGAGCACGCTCCCCTGTAAACTTGGGATAACAATCTCCACTTCTCAGTGATGTTGAGAAGAGCTAAGTGAAATGAAATACATAGGCATCTAGCAAGTACTCATGAAATGGAGGCTGTATTACCTCTCTCATTAACGTCAACCGACACAGTACAATTGTGAAACCCTATAAAAACTATGAAGGAATTACTAGTCTCCATCAGCTACATTCTCCCCCTCAGAACTCTTTTTCTGTGCCAACACATCATTCATGTCTCTCCAAAAGAGAATCATAAGTGTCTTTACTGATGCCTTAGGATCAATCTCTACACAAGGAGGTCCCATGAAATCACACGGGAACTTCTAACACCCTCAAGAATCCAGGATCACTGTCCTCACCTCACAGCCTCCCCTTTCCCAGCCAACAAGCATTCTTGCTCCATATCTCCTGGGGAAGCCCTGGAGTCTGTATTTAAAAATTCCCTAGGGAAAAATGGATGTGTCACAGTCTGTCTTTGGGAACTACCACCTTAAAATTTTACAATTTAAAACTCAGCAAAATTTGCTGAGAGCTTATAATAACGCTGTGAGGCAAAGTAGATACTACTCTTCATCTGGCAGGAAAGACATCAAAGCTGACACACTGTATAACTCAACTAAAGTGAGAGCACTAATAAGGACAGACCTGGGTCTGCAATCTACTTTCTCTGGCTCTTGTTTCAATGTCTCACAGAATCATCATAAGCCTCCATCACAAACTTGCAGTGCTGCCTTCAGACAAAAAGTACATGATGGCCCCCAAGTTAAAGGACTAAGGTCCAATATCCTGATTTCTAGCCTGTCTTCATGGAACAGGAATGAGAAACAGTAGCTTTCGCTTCCAGAAACCTACCCACTAGTATTCTACTACTTAATTTATATCTAAACTAAAGAAATGAGACCAAAAGATCACAATCCAAAAAGGGTAACTATTCTCTAATAGAAAACTGGACACATTTGGAGAGATACTTAACAATCGCAATAGAACTGGGTTTCGAAAATGTCAGAGTTCAAAAAAGAGCAAATAAAAGTGTGAAAGAGGCCTGAGCAGTCCAGGTAAAAAGAAACCAATTGCTCTCAAGCACCCTTGTGTGCTCACCCTCATCCATATCAATCGGATCAGGGCGTGCTGGCTTTGTCTCTGGATTTGGATCTATTTCTCCAGGTTTAAGTTTTCGTGGATCGTCTGTGGTTTCCTCTTCATTGTCTCTTTGGGCAGTTCTGTCCCTATTAAAAAAACCCAGATGAGTTAATCGCAGTATCACACCATTTATTATCAGAATTACCAAGTTTCTTAGCTGCGGCCATTTTTTTTCCCAAAAAAAACCCAAGAGATGAGTATTAACAAAGTAGCAGGGTTGAATGGAATTTCTATTGCATCATCTGGAATAGTATTAAAATTCTAATTTCACCAAGTGCTTCCACTCAGTACAAAACATGATCCAAGCAGTCCCTTAATCATAAATGCCATACAGCCATACAAATAAAAACACTACTTGTAAAGAACCAAAATATTCAAAGTTAATTCTCAACAGTGTGGATTATGGATGAATTTATTTCTTCTTATACTATTTTTTCCCAAAATTTTCTTTTTTTAAAATTTTTTATAGGACAACCTATGTGGGACCCCTTCTAACTCTCAGGAGCTATTCTTATTCCCCATTCCTGTTCCCCAATAAATTTTCCTACCCTTAACCTCCGATGTTTCTTAGAATTCATTCTTCAACTTCAGAGAACATGAACTCGGAGTATCTGACATCTAGCATGTTGGGAGTTACATCTATTCCTCCTATATCAGAACGACACAGATGTCACAAAGAGCTTGCTATTGTGGCTTTCCTCATAGTAGCCCACCCTGTATCCTACAGGATGTACTTTCATCTTGCTTTTTCCTCCTTTACTCAGCCCAAGCACGCTCTGCAGAGCCAGGGAGGGGAAGGGGATAAAATAAAATTAAATAAATAAAGATGTAACTCAGTGCAAAAGCCCTGCATTCAATCCCCAGTACTGCAAAAAAAAAGTTATATATAACAGAAGACATAATTTTAATCAGCCACATGACATATGAAATATAGAATCCAACAGCTTTAGCTCCTCTGGTTTTAGTTACATCTGTAATTAAAAGATTTTTTAATTTTTTTTAAGAGTAGGAAGATTTAGTGAGAGAAAGATAACTTTTGTCTAAAAGAGACAAACGGGACTGGAAAATGGGTTACCCACTGACCCTGCTTCTCAAAGGTGTTTTATGGGACAAAGCCATGAGGTACGGTGGGCTCAAAATGGGACAAAACTATAGTCAACTAGTAAGATTGCAAGTACAGTTGCTTAAGTAATATTGATCAAATAAGAAATCACAAGGTGGACAAAACCATGAATAACCAATAAGATTATGACAAGTATAGTCGCTTAGGTAATACTGATTAATGGGGACCCAATGGGGAAGCAAGTCACATAGCAAGCATACAAGGATTTTCAGTAAGGGTGGGTCAGGGATCTTTCCTCAAAAAGGTGGGTTAAGACCTTGGCCCCACCCAGGTGACTGATACATATTTAGAGTATTAATCACTGCTATTTCTCTTCTTTTACAATGCTGGCCTTCAGTGAATGTGTCTTGACTGTCCTCCATGTTGGCTCAATTGTCCTCCATGCTGGCTCCTTATAGGCTGGCCCTGTCTAACTGCCTACAAGATATTTAACTTACCTATCCACAATACTCCTCCCTCTGAAGAAGTATCCCTAACTGCTGTGAGGGGGCAAGGGGCAAAGACTGTTCTGGCTGAAGAGGGTTATAGTTGTGATCTGCAGTCAGAGTGTAATTCAAAGTTTAAAGACAGGAAATGCTAAATGTTTGACCAGTGTCATTAACGTATATGTCTATGAAAACCTGCTTTAGAAGATTCACTTACAGGAGAAATTCGTAGTGCTCCAAGCACTGGGCCGCTGTTCTTCCAATGATTGGACAGATGGTCCTCCACTGAGTTGGCATCAACTTAGCCATGTGCAAGAGTTTTTCTTCCTCTTCTCTGGACCATTCTGTCTTCTTAATGCTTGGATCCAGCCACTCATACCTATCAAAAGATACAAATTCATCCACTCATCAGTCACCTAGGATATCCAGCTTACACATGCTCAGATCTCTACTGTCTGAGAAGCACAGCTCTCATTCTTTAATTACTAAAGCTGCCCTTTTTGACAACAGAATATTCACTGTGAGGCTAAACTTCTGCCAGTCAATATTCTCCATCTCCCTACATGCCAATGAATTTCTATTATGCAAGATTAGCAATGCTTAAAAAAGGTAACTTGCCTGAAATATGATCATAGGTCTTCTCAATTGTTTGTTTTATTTTATACTTTACTAGAGGCTTTGAAATGCCCTAGAAAAAGACAATGCCACCTCCTCTTTTTTACGGTTTCTAGTTTTCATAGTACTATACTTTCTCCTCACAACACTTTGGTTTACTACTTTAAACATCAGACTCACACTAAATGCTTTTCAGCATTGTAAGTCTTCATTTGGTATGTTTTTGAATTTAAATAAAACTGCTGTGGCATCCTCTGTCTTTCCTAATGTCACCCCAACCCGTCTTTCCATCCAGTACTTACCTGAATAAGAGGCTAGCAAACAGGATGTGGGTAAGCCCTCATAACCATCGAGTGGGAGCTTAGCATCAGAAACATAGAAATCAGAACTACTTCTTCAGGCTGAGAACCACCTTCCTTTTTAGAGTCCAATCTCTACATGGATCCTTTCTCCTATCTAGATGCCTAAGAAATTAGGTCACTCCTGTACAATCCAAAGTATGTCCTAGCAGGAGATGGGTTTGGGCTGAGGCCAGACTGCTCATGTAAAGAAGACATGTAAATAGTTTAATGTGTCCACTACCCTGTGATTTAAAAAGTGACGCCATAGGGGTAGTGTTGGTTTATGCTATGTTTTATGGTAGCAAATACACGTTATTTCAATTTTATAAGGAATTTCAATATTGTAAGCATGCCTAAAATTTAAACCAATCTAGTCAGAGCTTGAAAAAGTTCTAAAATAACAAATTTAGGGCTGAGGATTTAGCTCAGTGGTTTCACCCCCTGCTTTGGAAGCGCAAGGTCCCGAGTTCAATCCCCGGTACAAAAAAAAATTAATTAATTAATTAAAATAGTAAATTTATAAACTTTTGGAACACAAACCATTTATAAACTGGGGCCCATCTGTCCCTGAAAGATGTTATGCTTCACAAAGCATACATCAACTCATTCAGATGGAGCCTCTCACCTCCACCAGAGCAAAGAACTATTATCCCTAATTCGGGAAACACAGGAAGCAAGTGACAGCTGAGTCTAAATCCCTCCCTACTTCCCATTATATCATGATGCCTGCTTTCTTCAAGAGGGTTTAAAGTCCTGAGGTTTCCCTCCTCATAATCAAGGTTGCTTCTGTTTTCCATTTATTAACTGGTACATACCATCTGGCTTTGCACTGCTTTGCTGATTTCCTATGCAGCAGAGAGGCAATCCTAGACCACTGGTTTTTCCCATATTTCATTACTGCTGCTTTCAGAATTTCATCCTAAATGAATTATTAAAGAAAGAGTATAGTCAATCACAAAATTCCAACTGAGAAAAGATAAAATTTAACTCTGATAGGGTTGGTGTATAGATAAAGACACACATACACAAACATACACACACATGATAGGGTTGGTGTATAGATAAAGACACACATACACAAACATACACACACATGATAGGGTTGGTGTATAGATAAAGACACACATACACAAACATACACACACACAGGTGCTAAAAAATAGTATGAAAACTTTGTTGACTATCATGATAAATAGGAAGCAAGAATCAGCAAAATGTAAAACAAAGAAATCTCTTAGACGAGTATCTAATCCTCCCTTACACATACGTCCTTCAATAAAATGGAAGCGGGAACAGCCCGAGAAACACTACTTCACGATAGAGATTAACAGAAAGTATTCTCTAATATGTACCTATGATTCTCCTCAAAAAGGTATAGCTCATTCATTTATACAGTCATTCAAAACACACTTCCTGAACACATACCTTGAACCAGGTCTTGTGTGCTTGAGGAAACAGAATCAAATGGGATACATGGAGGCCTCAAGCAGCAACCCAGGACTCTGGTTGTGCAGGGCATTTCTTCTGCAGGCCCTTAACCCCCACCACGACCCAAGAATCCACATCTCAGGTCTAACCTAAAAATTAAATATCTCTTGCCCACCCCACTAGGCAGCTCTCCCAGTCTTCCCCCAGTACCTAAATACTATTTCACCAGGGTACCCAAATAAGGTGAAATGCACCAATCCCAGGACCAACTGGCAAGCTAAGCCACACACAACTGGGAGGATGAAGTCATAGATAAATGCACTTGGGCATTTTAGTTCTAGGCTTTTTTTACACTAGACTTGTGCTACATGCCTGTAGTTGAGCCTCTCCATTCTACCCTCCTCCCATTATCAGAAATATAAATAAACAGATAAATGCAGGGCTTTAACAATTGCACAGGAATCCTCCTGTTACTTGATTCTGTACATCTGTCTTTCCATCAAATGTTCTCTCTCCTCCAGCTGCAATAGCCTGACTCTCTCACTGCAAGCTGAGGCAGTTTTCAGAGCCTTAATTGTAACTCTGTTGAAGTATGGTACCAGTCTGCTTCAACACACCTGCAGCCAGGTACACACGGCCAGTATCCACGCTACTAAATTCATTCCCAAACATCTGCCAAGCAACCTACTTCATGTCAGTTACTGTCCTAGGCTCTACCGGTACAAGACTTGGTCCTCTTGCAGTGCTGTCTGATAGGGAATAAAGCAAGCAGCACTCACTGAAAGCCTACTTGTGTGCCCAACCAACTCTGTTCCAACCATATTAACTCATGTAATCCCTCAAAAGAGGTAGGTATTATCTCCTTTAGAAAAATAAAGGAACTGAGCCTTTGAGAGATTAAGAAACTTAGACCACTGGGGGTACAACTAACTTTTACAAGGTGAATGGGCAAAGATTTCAAGGTATGTTTCTGAACTATGTTTAAAGGATGATCAGAAGAAGGCCGAGCAATAAGAAGATAATCCAAAAAGGCCTAAGATGTAAAAAGACTGAGCTTCTAAAGATAAGATAGGTCCCAGAAACTAATAATTCAGCACACTCAATACAAATGCACTAAAATCTACTTTTTATTTACTTCCTTTCGGCTACCCCATGGCATTGTCCAAGGCACTTTTAGAAGCAAACACTACTGTAAGCGGTTTGTCCTGTGTAGCCTCTGCCCAGGCAATGGCGGAGTGAAAAAGAAACAGGCTCCAGGATCTGTCGGGAGGACAGGGAGGTTATGCACTGCGAACAGTAAGCAGACGGATTCAGACATCAACCAGTTCTTCCAAGCTGTCACTCAAGCCGCTTCCCCTCTGCAAGGCACTCAAGGAAAAAGCTGTGCCTATAGCAACTTCTTGGTGGGTGGGGCGTGTCCATCCCCCAGAAAAATCAACTCCCAGGGATGTTCCTCTCCACACCACCTGGGACCTCCTCCGAGGAAGGTTGGGGCGCGTCCTCCATTCACCAATGGCCTGTCCCACCCCTGGCAGCAAGCGCAGAGCTGAGAGGCGAGACGGTGGCATCCCAAGCCCGGTCCAGAGGGGTCCAGCCCTCGGCCCGGGTCGGCCTCGCTAGTATCCACGCAAACCCCGCGAACGTCCTCCTCGCCTCTCCACCTCAGCGCGCGTGCGCATAAAACACCATGGGGGCGAAGGGCAGCGGCCGGGGGTAAAGGGGACTCACCTCCGTGTTTCTCCACACGCCTCCTTTAATCATAATTCGAGGCATCCTGGCGGCTGAGCGTCCCGGAAAGCAGCCGAGAAGAGGTTCGAAAAGTAGTAACGTCGGTTCAGTCAAGGAACCGAAGCAGAGACTTCCTCCAAGCTCAACCTTCTGCTTTGAAGAGTTCTGCGCAAGCGTGGGGGGCGGAGGAGGGAGGAGCCAAGAAGTCTCGCGAGATCAGATTGACCAAACCATCAAGCAAGCAGGCCTGACCGCCCTGCGCCACGCGCATGACCAAACCACAGTTCTCGCGAGATTCTAAAAGTGGGCGTCGGCTGGGAACGCGGTGGTGTGATTGGTGATAATATACAGCGCTTTATGAAGCGTTTCACTGACAGAATTTTTTTTTAATTTTGGGGGGGCTTTTTTGAGGGAGTGTGTCTCTTGTAGTACAGGCTGGCCTTGAACTCACTGTGTGTAACCCAGGCTGGCCTCTAACTTGGGGCGACCCTCCTGCCTCAGCCTGCAGAGTGCTGGGGTTACAGGCGTGCGTCACCAGCCCGGCACTGACCTCCGACTGTGTACAAATTTATATCAGTGAGCTGGTGGGGTCGGGCCCGTCCTCCTAGAGTGCAGCACTGGAAGGACACCCGTCATCTCCCACCTTTCCTAGACCCCCTCAAAAGTACATCGCCCTAAATCTGGGACAAGCCTCAGTCCTGGAGGAGGTGTTTCTGTACTCAGATGCTTCCTCTTGATTTTCCAGCCAAAAAAGAAAACCATCTCTGGGCTTCCCCCATGAGCTTGAGGGACTCCAGGTCTAAAATGTTTCACTAAGTCAAGTTTTATTTATAAGCAGTATTACACCTGCCTAGCTTTTCAAGGCCAGATGGCTAGGAGCAAAAGAAACGGTCTAACCAAACTGCGTTCCTCTTACTGGAAATGTGAACTGTTAGTGGAATCTGCAGAATATTAATAAATGTTTGAAGTTTAATACCTACTCTCATTTGACCTAGCTATTCCTCTTCTTGGTATCTTCCCTAAAGAATTAAAAGCATCATACCACAGCAATATATGCACACCCTTGTTTATAGCGGCACAGTTTGTAATAGCTAAATCTTGGAAACAGCCCAAATGGCCATCAACCAAAGAGTGGGGTTTTTTTATACAATGGAGTACTACTCTGCCATAAACAAGGATGAGCTTCAGACATTTATAGCTAAATGGATGCACCTTGAGACCATACTCTTAAGTGAAATAAATCGGACACACATGTTTAAATACCCCATTGTTTCTCTGGTGTGAGAAACTGAAAGTGGAAATAAGGACTAAAATGTATAAAAGATATTGGGAAATGGGAAGAAAATGTTCTAATGGGAAGAGGAACAAGGGAGGAAGGAGGGAGAAAGTAAGGAAGGGACATGAAAATGGAAAAAATGGAAACAAAGCTTATGTACATAGGGAGGGGAGGGGGCTTGACGGAGGAATGGGATCAAATAAAATTCATTTAAAAAATTTAACCAATGGGGCCAGGGATTTAGCTCAGCGGTTTCACCTCCTGCCCCACAAGCACAAGGACCCAAGTTCGATCCCCAGTACCAAAAAAAAAAAAAAAGACACTTTCTTACTAAAAATTTAACCAATAATATATTCAAGGGTGATTCTGAAAAAAATACCTACTAGAAATTTAATCCCCAGTACCACAGTCAATCAGTTAACAAAATGAGAATGCTTTTACCCCCAAATAATGAAACTCACTGCTATGATCTGAATGTCTATGTCTCCCCAGCATATGTAGGCTGACAAATCAAACCCTGAGGTGATGGTATTAGGAGGGGAGGCCGTCGTAAAAGAGACCCCCGAGAGCTACTTGTCCCCGCCACCATAGGACACAGGAGAAGGCTCATCTTCTCCTGTGGATCAGACAGCGGCCCCTGCTACACGCTAAACTGTCAGCACCTTGAGTTTGGCCCTCACAGCCTCCAAAACTACAGGAAATAAATTCCTGTTGTCAATGGGCCACCCTGTTTATGGGGTTCAGTTACAGCAGAATGAGAGGACTAATTTATTCACACAATGTCTGTTTTACCACTGATTTAAAGGCATCTGGGAAAATAAAATATAACTGAGTAAAACAGAATGTGGGGTGTGAATTAGTAGGACTGCATTAATGTTAAACTCTTTGAGTCTGATATTTGTGTGTCGCTGTTGGAGAATATCCCTGACTTTAGGGAGACACGCTGAGGTTATGTAGGAGATACGGAAGTGTACAGAGGTATGATATCCACCACTCACAAATGGTTCCACAAAGCAATAATAGTAATTGTGTGTGTGTGTGTGTGTGTGTGTGTGTGTGTCTGAGAGAGAGAGGGAGGGAGGGAGGGAGAGAGAGAGAGAGAACGTAGACAGATACTAACAACTGTGGGTAAAAGGTATCAAGTATTTGTTGTATGATTCTTGTAATATTTCAGAACCTAAAATTAAATGAGACTAAGCACAGTGATTCTTCATTAGAACCCAATATCTAGTTCAGAACAGTTACACTGTCAGCCCCAGCACCGGAAGATGCTCGTCAGGGCACGGGCAGCCAGGTCTCTTCAGGTTTGCCTGGGGAAGTCCACACCTGCAGATAGAGGCACAGGGGGGTTAGTGGCGGTGTCTCCCGGCTGACTGCCGTCAGCCAGTACACGTGACCCTGAATGCACAGCCATGATGTCTGCCCCGGGGACCACTCGGGGCAGAGGACACATCTCTCCAGGTTGAAGCCTCTCAGAATCCCGCTCTTCAGGAAGCCACTAGTGTTCACACTGTTGTTTTTTGAAGGTTCTTTGACATACCGGAAGGGAATAAACCTCCCATTAAAGGTGTTGCTGGGTGCCAATTGTCCAGCTCCTCAACTTCTCTTATCTCATTCTTCAGACGGTTGGCCTTCTCCTTCACCCAGAAAGGCAAGCTGCAGGAACAAGACGGTTCCCTGAGCAGGGGCTTGTCTGGTGTAGAATTTGCAAACACTAGCTGCAGATACAGCACGATGCAAATGCAAATGAAATAAAGTAAGAATCGTGATGGGGGGGGCGGGGGTTGAGATAGCGTCTCGCTATGTAGCCCAGGCTGTCCTGGAACTCTTGGTGATTCTCCTCCTGCCTCAGCCTCCTAAGCGCTGGGACCACAGGTGTGTGCCACCACGCCCAGCCAAAAATTGTAATCTTAATACCTGGCGAGTTACAATTTAGGACAGATAGCATTAAATAATAAAAATAAAGCTGGGGATTTACCTCAGTGGCACCACACCTGCCTTGCAAGAGCAAGGTCCTGAGTTCCATCCCTGGTACCAGAAAAAAAATAAATAAGAAAAAAAAAGATAATATCAGACACAATTAACAAGGATAGGGAGGAGCATACTAGTATTCTGACATTTTAACACACAAACTCTCAGCCAAGTGGACAAAAAAAGAAAATATAGGGACTAAACAACATAACCAATAAGGGCAACCTTCTGAGTCTGTATCTAAACTTTGTATCCTGATTAAATACCAGTAGAATACACTTACCCAGGCATGGCAGCACACACCTATAATCCCAGTACTCTGGGAGGCTGAGGCAGGAGGATCATAAATTAAAGTTCAAGCCCAGCCTTTCTCAAAATTTTAAAAAGGGTTGCAGGGATAAAGTTTGGTGCAAAGGCCCTGGGGTCAAGAAGAAGTGCCAAGAAGGAGAGGAAGAGGAAGAGAAGGAGGGAAAAGAAAAGAAAAAGATCAAGCCAATAATAATTTAAAATAAAAATATCTTACAAATTACAAATGACTTAACTGCCTCCTAGTGTAAAGCTTGGCACTCTTTAAAAGAAAACAAAATCCATACACTCAACAATATGAAATTGCAATGTCCAGTAACCAAATAAATGTTACTAGCTTTGTCACAAGCCAAGAAAATGTGAGCCAGGTGTTACCCTTGTAATCCCAGAACTTGAAAGGCTGAGGCAGAAGGATTGCTGTGAGTTCAAGGCCAGTCTGAACTGCATAGTGAGACCCTCTCTCAAAAAAAGAAAAAAGAAAAAAAAAGAAAAGAAAATGTGACCCAAAACCAGGAGAAAAATCATTCAGTAGAAATATAAAAATACTAAGTAAAGAAATCAAAGATATTTAAAAATCAAATAAGCCAGGCACAGTGACTCGTGCTTGTAACCGCAGCTATTCAGGAGGCTGAGGCAGGAGGATTGCCATGAGTTGGAGACCAGCCTGGGCTACATAGTGAGTTCAAGGTCAGCCTGAACTACAAAGAAGACCTTGTCTCCAAAAACCCCAAAAAAGAACTTGTCTCAAAAAATATAAAGGGCTGGCAATGTGGCTCAGGGGTAGAATGGTTGCCTAGTATGTGCAAGGGCCAGGGTTCACCCTAACACTTTACCTCTCAAAAAAAATCAAGTGATATTTCTAGAGACTAAAAACACAACAGTCACTAAATGGGAATAGCAGCAAATTAATGTAGAATAATGAGTTGAGGAAACAATAAATGGCAAATCCAGCAACAAACTGACACTGGAGCCTTTATGGCTCCTGCCCCTGTACACATGACTCCTGTACATCCCCAACAGTGGAAAAAGTGACAGATGTGTCATTGAGATTTTTTAGAACAATAATGACACTAAGGAGATTTAGTTTCTTTCAAAATGCCTACATTTTGACAACAAAAAGACCTACCAAGAAAGAAAAAAGAAAAAAACCCCAACAATTTGGCTATTTGCTTATATTTCAAAAGCTTTGTTTCAAACTGTCAAGCAATTTATACACTGTCTGAATACATGACAATTGACAAACAACTTGCATCGTTTCGGGGTTGTTGAAGGTTTCAGCAATATATGCCAAATAAACCTTCCAAATATGGTATAAAAATACATGTCATTGTAGCTGTGAAGACATTTTACACCTTGGATTTAGAAATTTATCCCAGAACTCAGCCATCAGGTCTTTATTTGTGCAGTAATAAACCATAAGACATTGTGAACAGACTTGTTGCACCTATTTTAAAAAGTCACCCAAATGTCACACTTGAGAATTGGTTCACAAGTTACCCATTGATGTTACATTTGCTAAAAGAACACTAATTGACCAACACAGAAACTATTCAAGAACAGAGTGTTTTAAGTGGCTGTTGTTATGTGGAATATTCTAGAATAATTTTTATAAATTATATAATACATATATGAAAATTCCTAAGTGTGTGTGTGTGTGTGTAGTGTAGTATAGTGTAATAATGCAACAGTATGAGGCCACTAAGTGCCCTGAGTTTAAAATAAAAGCATTTATTCCCACTAAATTTCGGGGTTTGCTCTGAACTCTGGTGGGTCTAACTCTGGGGCTCTTCTCCCTCTTTCTTCTGTCTCTCTCCCTGTCTCTCCCTGTCTCTCCCTGTCTCTCCCTCTCCTCTCCTCTCCTCTCCTCTCCTCTCCTCCCCTCCCCTCTCCTCTCCTCTCTCTGAGGTCACAGACTTACTTAGGTAAATAAATGAGCAGAAGTATGAAGTTAGAGGGATGCTATTTGCCTTGAATCTGGAATATAGGCAAGCTCTGCTGGCTTTCTTCTGCCACTTGAAACTCTAACCATCCTCTATGGTAGCAATCATGTAAGTATGTGTCTTTCTTTTCTAACAACCTTTGCTGAGGATGGAACCCAAGGACTCAAGCATGCCCGACAAGCACTCCACCACTAAGCCATATCCTCAGTCCTCTGTATTTTGAGCCACAATCTCGCTAAGTTCCCAAGTTGTCCCGGGTAGTTAGGAACTTGCAATCCTCCTGCCTCATATACCTGAGTAGCTGGTTTCACACCACCATACCCAGCTTCCAACATACTCTGATGTTCTGGAAGCAGAGAGCTGGCCTTTTTTCCCAACACACTCCTATCCCAATGTGCATACCTAGCATGACACATGGCATGCAGAAGTTGGCCAACCTTGTCTGTTAGACACGTGTCCATCCCAGGTGCCAGATGCCACAGACATACAACCTCCACGTGTCTTCAGTGCCCTCCCTCACACTGCCTGTACTCCTGCTGGGGCTCAGAAGGTCCTTGGGGTTGCCCATCTATAGGCTCCCTCAGCAGAAGAGGGGGTGGCTGACATTTTCACAAAGGTGAGATACGATACAGTAGCTGGGGAGACACCTACCTGGGAGTTGGTGGAAGAGGTTCAAGTGGAACAAACGTGTCAAACTTCTTCTGGTACGGCACCCTGAAAACCAGACACCCTGAACTTGGTGTGGCTACGCCAGCATAGACATCAGCACATCACTGGGTAGCGTTCCAAGAAAAGATCTCAGGGCTGGAGATTTAGCTCAGTGGTTCTGCCGCCTGCCTTGCAAGTGCAAGGTCCCGAGTTCAACCCCCAGTACAAAAAAACCCAAAAAACAAAAGAAAAGATCTCATTTCCTTGTTATAATTTTCAAGTATGGGCTTTAAAACTGCAAAGGTCATAATTTGTATTGTTTTTTATTATTTTTCATTGAAATCATGTCACACAAGGTTCATTTAAAAATATTTTACTATAATACAACAACTATCTCCTTTTTATTTATTCATTTTTGTCTGTGTGTGTGTGTACTGGGGATTGAACCCCGGGCCTTCACACTGAGCTACATCCCCAGCCCTTCTTAATATTTGTTTTGAGACATGGTCTCACTAATCGGACTCGAACTTTCGATCCTCCAACAAGCCTCTCAGAGTGCTGGAATTACAGGTGTGTGCTGCCATGCCTGGATTCTCTTTTAATTTAATGATCTTCCCACATTCTTCTCAATCATTTGGTCTAAGTTTACTTCTGAGTTTAAGTCCACTAATCACTACCTGGCTCAACATGAAAATTCAAAAGTCTTCAAGTCTGTGGTAAAAGAGATAGGGAAAAAATTAACAATCACCTTTTTCTAGTCAAGATCTTGCATGTAATTGCATACATGTATTGAAATGTCCCACTGTAATGCATGAATTTGTAAAATTACCAGATGTCAATTAAAAATGAAAATATATTTTAAAAATCTTGGGTCCTTCATAATTTCAATCACACTCACCTGTGTGCCGACTAATTAAAAGTGAACTTTGTAAGTTTTTTGCCTGCTCATGTCTTGTCCACCCCTTCAAAAATATAATTTACACACAGCAGAGAAATCCTTTAAAGTTAAAGAAATAACCCTGGAATCAGTGTGTACTCACAAGGAAAAGTTTACTGGCGGCAGAGTGGACCCTGCCTGGTGGAAGCCTTTACTCTGCTCTGGGGACATATACGGATTGTCCCCTGGGGTTAACTTCGGGATTCCGTTCCTGGGATCCATATCTGTGGAAAACATTTGAGAACAGCATCAATCACTCAAAGGGCTGAAGGTGACCTGCAGATTGGGAGTTCTGTGGAAGTTTCTTGAAGTTCTGTGTGAGATTCTCTCAACTTGAGATAAAGATCAGAGTGGGAACGAAGTTTGGGACATTTCATTATGGGGGGGCATTTCATTATGGTGATCACTTTCCCCTGGGAAAACACAGGCTTGAGTTCAGATGGGGGTTTCTGTTTAACACAGCTGGTACAGGAAAGGGGGTCCGAGCAACATTTCCAGAGACCTCTGACTTACATATCTTTTCTTTTTGTTGTTGTTGTTTTTGTTTGTTTTTTGTTTTGGTATCAGGGATCGAACTCAGGTCCTTGCACTTGCAAGACAGGTGGTGGAACCACTGAGCTAAATCCCCGGCCCCCTACACATCTTTTCATTCCCAAGCATTTGTGCACTTTCAGTCCCTGGGTCCTAGAAAGCCCCAGAAGCAGCTTCCTGGGGGCTCCCGGGCTGGATCAGGGGGGAAATCTGCTACTGAGTGTCCTGCACCTCCTGCTACAAGGATGGGGCACCAAGCAGTCTTTGAATAAAATAACCCAGTAAAGGGCATCCTCCTGCCTCAGCCTCCCAGAGTGCTGGGATCACAGATGTACACCACCATCCCTGACTTTTTTAAAAAAAAATCCTTCTCTTTCAAAAGACTTTCCAATAACTAAAAGTCTGTGTCTATACTTCCTATTAGCTCTGTGTGCAGTGAAAGCACCAACTGGGCCAAACCTTGAGCACTGGTTGAGGACTCAAAGTAGGGAGAGGGGAGGGACCAGATCTTCTGAATAGCAAACCCAGGCATGGACAGGTGAGCATCAGGTGACAGTGAGAGGTGCTACGAAGGGTTTGGACCCCAGAGTCAGCCACACTTGAGTGCAAACTGAACTCTGCAATTTCTGGCTCTGTGCCTTTGAGCTGTTTGACTTCCGTACGCCTTGGTAGCCTCATTTGTGAACTGCTTATTTCGAATGTTGACTTTGCAGAGCTATCATAAGCGGGAAATGAGACTGGCACAAGCACATAACTGGTGCGCAAGAAAGGGTAGCAATCAATCAGTGTCATACAGCACATTAATAGAGCCAAGGACAAAAACCACGTGATCATCTCAATAGACACAGAAAAAGCATTTGACAAAATCCAGCACCCATTCATGATAAAAACCCTACAGAAAATTGGAACAGACGGTCTTTATCTCAACCTGATAAAAGCCATCTATGACAGACCAACAGCCAACATCATGCTAAATGGTCACAACCTGAATGTGTTTACTCTAAAATCAGGAACAAGACAAGGATGTTCACTATCACCACTCCTGTTCAATATAATTCTGGAAATGTTAGCCAGAGCAGTTAGACAAGAGAAAGAGATAAAAGGAATATGGATAGGAAAGGAAGAAGTTAAATTATCATTATTTGATGATGACATGATCCTCTACATAGAAGACCCCCAAAACTCCACTAAAAGACTCCTAGAATTAATAACCAAATTAAGCAGCATAGCAGGATACAAAGTCAACACTCAAAAACCTATAGCACTCCTGTACACAAATAACAAATTCATTGAGTGAAACAATGATTTTCATAATAGCATCAAGAAAAATGAAAAAAAAATTTTTGGTACCGGGGACCTTGCACATATGAGGCAGGCAGCAGCACCACTGAGCTAAATCCCTAGCCCAAGAAAAATGAAATACTTAAGAATCAATCTAACAAAGTGAAAAATCTGTACACTGAAAACTACTCTGAAAAAGGAGATCAAAGGGGATATCAAAAAATGGAAAAATATCCCCTGTTCTTGGATAGGCAGAACCAATATACTGGAAATGGCCATACTTCCAAAACTGTTATAAAAATTTAATGCAATCTCAATCAAAATACCAATAGCATACCTCACAGAACTAGAGAAAACAATGCTAAAATTTATATGAAACCAGAAGAGACCTATAGCAAAAGCAATTCTGGGCAACAGGGGCGCAACAGGGGCACAGCAGGTGCTATCAGAATCCCAGATTTCAAATTATAATACCAGCTGGGTGGTGAACACCCATAATCCCAGTACATCTGTAATCGGGAGGCTGAGGCAGGAGGATCACGGCAAGTTCAAGGCCAGCCGAGGCTACACAGTGAGCTCAGGGCAAGCTTGGACTATAAAGCAAGACCCTGTCTCAAAAAAAAAAACAAAAAAAAAAAACAAGTTAAACTACAAAGCTACTGTGATACTGCATGGTACTAGCAAAAAAAAAAAGAAAAAAAAAAAAAAAAAAACCCAAGGGCCAATGGAACAGAATAGAAGATGCAGAAACAACTCCAAGCATAGTCATCTTATCTTCAACAAAGGAGCCAAACTCTTTCACTAGAAGAAAGATAGTCTTGGGCTGGGGATTTAGCTCAGTGGTTCTGCTGCCTGCCTCGCAGGTGCAAAGTCCTAAGTTTGATCCCCGGTATCAAAAAAAAAAACCGATAGAAAGATAGTCTCTTTAATAAATGGTGCTGGGAAAACTGGCTTTCCCCATGCCAAAGATTAGAACTAGACCCATATCTTCACCACACACTAACCTAAAATCAAAATGGATCAAAGATCTAAATGTAAAAACAGAAACACTTAATCTGCTGGACGATAGAATAGGTAAAACTCTTGAAGACATAGGCGTAGACAAAGACTTTATGAACAAAACCCGATCACACAGGAAATACTACAAAGAATCAACAGCTAGGCTCTCATCTTATTAAAAAGCTTTTACACAGCAAAAGAAACCACCAACAGAGTGAAGAGACAACACACAGAATGGGAAAAAATTTTTACCAGCTACTCCTCAGACAAAGGACTAACATTTAGAATATACAAAGAACTCAAAAAAAACAGACCCCTCAAATTTACAGACCCAATCCAAAAATGGGATCTGAAATGAATAGACACTTCTCAAATGAAGAAGTACAAGCAGCAAATAAATATGTGAAAAAATCCCCAACATTACTGGTCATTCAAGAAATGCAGTTAAAACAACAGATTCCACCTCACTCCAGGAAGAATGGCTGTCATCAAGAAATCAACACAAGGGCCAGGGATTTAGCTCAGTGGTTTCACCGCCTGCTGTGCAAGCACAAGGACCCGAGTTCGATCCCCAGTACCAAAAAAAAAAGAAAGAAAGAAAGAAAAAGAAATCAACACAATAACAAATGCTGGCAAGGCTGTGGGGATAAAGGAACCCTTCTCCATTGCTGGTAGGAGTGCAGGCTGGTGCAACCACTGTGGAAATCAGTGTGAAGATTCTTCAAAAACTAAACCTAGAAGTTCCATTTGACCCAGTTGTTCCTCTTCTAGATATCTTCCCGAAAGAGTTAAAAGCATCATACCACAGTGATGTATGCATCCCCATGTTTATAGCAGCACAATTTATAATAGCCAAATCTTAGAAACAGCCCGTATGTCCATAAAAAGATGAATAAATAAAGACAATGTGGTATTTATGTACAATGGAGTTATGAGTCTGCCATAAGATGGATAAACTTGAGTCATTTGCAGGAAAACAGATACACCTCAAGATCATAATCTTTTTTTTTTTGCGGGGGCAGGGTACCGGGGATTGAACTCGGGTCCTTGCGCTTGTGAAGCAGGTGTCGGAACCACTGAGCTAAATCCCCAGCACAAGATCATAATCTTAAATGAAATAAATCCAACAAACAAGTTTAAATATCACCTTGTTTCTCTTGTTCAAATGCGAAGAGGAACAAGGGAGTGAGGAGGGAAGAAAGGGAAAAGGAAAAAACAACAGAATAGAAGGAAAAAAATGGAAGCAAAGTTTTGTAAATGGGGAGGGGAAGAAGGGTTGAAGGGAAGGGAGGAGAATGGGAAAAAAAGGATCAAGATATATTATGTACAGGTACAAATTCCCTATGATGAATGTGACCAACATGTGTGACAAATATGTACTAACAAAAAAATGTAGAAAAAACAGCAAAATAATAATAATACCCCAGAAACAACAACAACAAAGAAATGGTAGCAGTTATTATTCTTTGAAATCAGGACTGGAGTAATAACTTCCTCATCACAATTAGGTGTTTTTGTGGGGGTTTTTTGTACCAGTGATCGAACTCAGGACCTTGTGCTTGAGAGACAGGCACTGTGCCACTGAGCTAAATCCCCAGTCCCACAATTAGTTTTTTATCTGAGAAATCCAGTTGTCATTTAGCTAAGATAGAATCCTCTCCCTTGGGAATCTTACCTATTTGGGGGACAAGACAGATCAATAAGGACATAAACAATAACCAGAGGGTGGAAAATGTCACACACTATAGAACAGTAGCTCTGAGGATCATCTAAGAGCTTGTTGAAAATTCATCATCCTAACTGGATGTGGCGGTGCATGTCTGTCCTCTCAGCACTCTGGGAGGCTGAGGCAGGAGAGTTGCAAGTTCAAACCTACTCTGGGCAACTTAGTGACTTAGCAAGGCCCTGTCTCAAAATTAAACGTGAAAAAGGCTGGGGATGTAGCTCAGAGAGAAGATCCTGAGTTTAAAAAAAAAAAAAGCAAGCAGCTTTCTGGCTCTAACTGGAGAAATTCTGTTTCAGAAGAGCTGGAGTGTTTCCCAGAATGAGGGTTTTTTTGGCAAATTTTCTGATTGATTATGATGTAGGCAGTCTGAGGACAATGCTTGGAAAGACACTATCATAAAAGATCTCACAAGACAGGATCCACAAGTGGAGAAAGAGCCTGGATGTAAGTATGCTACTTTTCAGGGAACATCTCCCAAACAACTTCTGAGATTTCACATTTGTGTTAGCTACTAGGTGTAATGTGGGACCTTGGTGTAATTTCTGAATATTTCACAAAAAATAGGTGTCAGCCCGGAGCACTGGCCCATGTGTCCCCACAGCTGATGGCCTGTGACACTTCCTGGTCAGTTCCCTGCTTGTTACGATCTCAGACCATCCATCATCCTGGTGTTCAGATGTTCAGAGGTGGAACATGGGGCGTTCACTACATGACCTCTTCCACCCCATGCTTTCACCTGCCAGTGCACTTAGGCGGATCAATGGGCTGTGAGCAGACACAACGCGCGTCACGTCCAAGATTCGGTGTTTGAGCAGCTCACGTGTGACCTCTCAGCACTTTTTAGCCTGATGTGGCAACCTTAGAAGCCACTTGTAAGATGTGGAAAAGTCACAGGGTAGAAGCAGAGGGGGATCCTCAAGTCACTACCTGGCAGGGAACCCAGGCCTGGATCCACAGAGGACTTTACAGGAGGAAAAAGCAAACTTTAATGATTAAACTACTGAGACTTCAAGATTCTACTGCAGCAGAATCTGTCCTATTCTGATTAATACAACATGCTATTCTCCAGGAAAAGATGTACAATTGAAAACTGGTATTTCCAGGCCTATTCCCCACAACCTATAACCATAGGTATCATACGTTCTTTCTTCTGTGGCAACCATTAGGCCTTTAGGGAATTCCACCAACAGCCTGGTCATGGCCGATGAGCTAAGACAGCATTATTTAATATATTCTGACTGATTTTTTCCTTATGATAAATATGTTGTATCACAGTTTAAAATGACAGCTGGCGGACAATTCCTGTCCAGTCCTCTGTATCCTGTCCAAGAAATAACAAAGGAGGAGAGAATCCCACAAAGGAAGATGTGTCCCGTGTGGAGCTTAAGAGTGTCAGGTGTGGCCATGAAATCACGGGGGACAGAAAGTGGAAAGAGGTGTTGAGAAGCCACTGCACGTTACCGCCTGAGAAGTGATCATCTGAAACAAGTAGAGTTTGGATAGCCTACTCCCATCTACAGGAGAGGAGAACCTGTTAAACGGCACGGGGAGGTCACTGGCAAAGTCCTGATTGTGGTAACCTCTCCAGGACAAAGGTCTCGTTTCTTCACCAAACTGCACTGAAACCATGAAGGAGGAACTGAAAGAGACCTAAGTGGCACTTAACTAATTCCAGTGCGTAGACTCGCTTGCCTCTGGCTTCAAACAAACTAAAATATTAAAAATTGCAGAATTTGTGAGACAATTGGGTTTTTGCACACTGACTGAATATTTGGTGAGTTTTTTGTTTTGTTTTTCTTTTAGTACTGGGGATCGAACTCAGGACCTTGTGCTTGCCAGGCAGGTGCAACACCACTGAGCTACATCCCTGCCCTGAATGTTTGGTGAGATTAAGAAATTATTGTTCATGGAATTAATATGAGAAAATGGAAAAATAGGAACAAAATCTTTGTAAATAGGGAGGAATGGAGGGGTTGAAGGGAGGGCTGGGCAAGGG
>NW_004624754.1:15531272-15633403 GCF_000247695.1 Heterocephalus glaber
AAGTCTTTGTAAATAGGGAAGGGAGGCCAGGTAATGGGCAAAAAATAAGAACCAAGATGCATCATGTAAAGGTACAAGTTCCCAATGAGAAATGTAATTGTGTTGTATACCTACAATGTACCAATAAAAGAATTTTTTAAAAAAAGAAATTATGGCTCATTTTTTAAAGATACACTCTTCTGATGTGGTATTGTAATCATATTGATAAAAATAATACTTTTCAGACTGGGGACGTAACTCAGTAGTAAAGCACTTGCTTAGCATGTGTGAAGCTCTGGATTCAATCCTTAGTACCGTAATAGTAATAATAATAATAATAATAATAATTTTTTTTGGTACTGGGGATCGAACTAGGGTCCTTGCGCTTGCACAGCAAGCGGTGAAACCACTGAGCTAAATTCCCAGCCCAATAATAATTTTTAAAGTGATCCTTTTCTATGAGATGAGATAATATGGTATCTAGAATTTGCTTCAAAATAGCCCCATTATTGATGTTAACTGGATTTGTATATTGGACTTCATTATGCTATTTTCTCTACTTTGTCACCTGTTTGAAAATTTACCTAATAAAATTTTTTCCTTTTTCAGTAAATATAAAATGGGGTTTACCACTGGAGTTGGGGAGAAAGATGCAGTATTCAGGGAGAGGCGCATTGAAGGCTTTCAATATCAAGATAATATTCTATTTCTTAAATGGTGTGCTCAGTGCTTGTGGTATTTTATTCTATATATTCAACAAATATTTCATAAACATGGCTTTGCATTGACTCGGTACTTATATAGCTATAAATGGAAAGAAAGAAGGAGTGGAGGAAGGGAGATAGGAGGAGAAGAAAGGGAGGGAGAGGGAAGAAGGAAAGAGGAAGAAAAAATGAAGCAAACGAGGGAGAGAAGGGAAGGGAAGAGAAAGGGGAGAAGAAGAAAAACTCAAAATTTGTGAGCTAGGAAGGAAGTGACAGGGTAGTGAGGGTTTGGACCCCATGATAACCCCTTTCCTTTTGCTACAGAGGCACAGCTCAGGAGCTGGCAGAGAGCAGGACCCTCTGAGCCCCATCTGGCCCCCATCCCAGCTCCATGACTCTTCATGCATTCTCTGCACAAATAAAGAGAACCCTCAATTCTCAAAACAAGTTGTCAGGGCCGGGATTTAGCTCAGTGGTGCCATGCCTGCCTTGCAAGTGCAAGGTCCTGAGTTCGACCCATGGTTACAAAAAACAAAACAAAACAAAATACTTGTCTCTGCTTTAAGTTTAAAAATCTATGTTAAAACTCAGAAATGAGACTCTCTACTCTTTCTCTTTGTGTTTCTAGTAATCTCTTTCATCCCTGAACTGCTGGATGCCTCCTTTTGCCTGGGGGTTTCTGGAGGATGGTGGGCCATGAATAGTGTGCTGGCTCTCAGCGGCCTCTTTGGATCTTTTGAGAAGTCCATTATGGGTAACTTGGGCAGAGAACTCACCAAGTTACAAACCAAAGACATACCCATATATATTAGATACATAATGTTTTATCTTAGCTGCTCTTAATTAAATAAGCTACAAAATAGTAACATGCACTTCAGGCTAAGATTTACAGGAAGTAAACCTTGTGGAAATAGAAAATACACTTCAAATGCATATATAACAGGCAGCATCTAATGAAACATAACCACTTTCTTTGGACTTCAGTGAGATTTCTATTAATAACAATCTGAAGGAACTCCTCTGATGACTTAAATGTCACATTAGCATTTTATAAAATTTTGAGAAAAAAAATATAGATCAGTTTGCCAAAACGTGTCACCTGCCAGTGATCCCCTCTGCTTTCCCATCCACTCAGCTGCACAAAGGTGACAGCTGTGGAAATCCGCAGTGGGGCCTGCCCGGAGGAGACAGAGGAAAGCGTTACCGTATCTCTTTCTCCCAAGGCTCTTGTCCACTGTCCTCTCAGAAACAGACCTCCTATTGCCCAGGAAGACCCCGTTGAAGAAGCACTGCTTCCCGACATGGTAGGTGTGGATACTGCAGCTGAACCTTGGGTAAAATGTCCACTCAGGTCGCTGCCCATCTCCTGTAAGACATCAGAGAACCCCCGGGTAGCACAACACCCGGGGTCAGGGTGCCAACAGGGGACAAAGCTTGTGAGAACTCCCCGGTGCTACCCAGCAGTACAGCTTTACCAGCCTGTGGGATTCCTTCATTCCACAATGTGGGATCAAAATATACAATGTGTGTTTAAATCTTTTAATTTAAAATTTGGTTACAGTAAAAGACACACTGCCATGAAACCCCTTCAAAATTGCCCCCCTCCCTTGCTTCGAACACACATATCCCATTGTTCTTGCGACTTTCTGTAGCAGTTCTGGAAGTCCCCTTTCGTGAATGTCTTTAGTTGTGCTGTCTTGGCTGCTTCCATGTTGTGAGTCTATTAAAAAGGTTTATGTTGGGTCAGGGATTTAGCTCAGTGCTGCTGTGCCTGCCTCACAAGTGCAAGGTCCTGAGTTTGATCCGTGGTACTGCAAAACAAAACAAAACAAAACAAAAGAAACAACAGGTTTATCTTTCATGGTCATTTTCACTTTGAGGAAGATCCAGAAGTCACGTGGTTCCAGGTCTGGTACCTAAGGTGGATGAGGACACACTGCAATGTTTTTATGAGCCCACCTCTTCAGGGGTGGCGCTCGGTGGGAGCATTCACTATATTTTTTAATGATACCTTATAAAGACACTCATGAAAGAGGACTCCCAGAAACACTGCAGAAAGTGCCCAGGAAGATGAGATAACTGTGTTCGAAGCAAGGGGGAATATTTTAAGAGAGATTGATAGCAATGTGTCTTTTACTATAATAAATTTTTTAAAATTTAAACATTTGCTGTTTATTTGGGCCACACCTCATACATCAGAAGTCAAGTCAACCACGAGGCACAAAAGGGCAGGAAGTGAGGACAGGGAAGCTTCCTTATAGGCTTCATATTTATTTCCTTTTTACCCTCTCCTTCAAAAATAAAGCTTGGAAAAAAATTTAAAAATAAAGCTTGGAAGTTGTATGTAGGTCGGGAACCACAGGGCCAGTCTCATAAGCACCGATGATCCAACCTGTGATCCCCTTAGATCAACGTTTGGACAAAACAGAAAGCGCATCCAGCAGGGAAGGGCAAGGCCACTTGTGGCATCCCAGCTGGGTGGGACAAGTGTTGGCACGTGTGTGTGCCTCAGGGACATATGCGTGCATAAAGCTGCCACGTGACAAAGACCTCAGGCCGGCAACTGGACTTCGGTGCCTATGTGGCCATTAACTTTTCTTGCAAAATTGCTAACAGTGACTTTAAACAATAAAAGACTCCCATAGCCCTAGGTTGCTTGAGCAGCACTGGGGACTGGAGAGGCCAAGAAAGCACAGGCTTTGGAGGCCAGTGAGTTCGGGTTTGAATCATTTGTCCCCCTCTGTGAAACAGTTAGGTCTATAGTAGCCACGTAGACCTAAATACACTGACAAGGAAAGAGGCCCCGGTCTATTTACTGTTGAGTGAGAATGGTTTGTATACTCAGACTTACTGACTTCGTGTGTGTGCATGCGTTGCGTAGCTACTGGAGAAAAGTGTCATTAGGGTACTTCACTGTTGTGTGACTGGCATGTGCTTACACAAACCGGATGACACGGGTCATCAGATGATATGGATCACTCGCTTCACGTGGCCTCTGAACCTGAGATATCTGAGTCAAGTGCCAGCAGAACATGGCACTGACTGACAAAAAGCTTTCCTTAATAGGTAGGAGGAATAGCCGCGTGTGGTGGTGCACCCCTGTTAATCCCAGCACTGGGGAGGCTGAGACAGGAGGATCACTGAGAGTTTGAGGCCAGCCTAGGCTACATAGTAGGTTCAAGGCCAGCCTGAACTATATAGCAAGGCCTATCTCAAAAACAAAATAATAAGTAGGAGAAATACACTCTAAAATAAAGGTTAAAAGTACATTATCATATAGGACACTGGGTATATAAGCCAGGAAGGCGGTCATTTGTCACCATGCATTAGGACTGTGTGTGCTATGCTTCCCATGCCTGCCAGCACAGTGGGCTTGCCACAGCCTTAGGACAGCAGTGAGGTCACTGGTGACAGGAACTCCTCTCCATGACAGCCTCACGGCCCCACCGTACATCACTACACAGCACAGACTGTGTGTGTCTATGGGTGGGGATAAAACACACATAGAGCAGAGGAAGTGAGTCCTGTCCCTGGCACAAGTGACTCCCGACCATGGCCCACAGAGGCAGAGCTGTGCAGGGTCCTGGCACGGAGGCTCATGGGGCATCTGTGACCACTCACTTGTCTGCAGCCTAAGCAGGACAAACTCCGAGTGCTGTTGAGCCTTGTGGGCCTCGGGCACCGAGGCTTCCAGGGAGGGACGGCAGCTCGAGGAGAAGGAAGAGGAGGAAGAGGACTTCTGGCCCGGATCCACAGCAGTGCTGGAGAGAAAGCAGAGGGAACAGAGTCTTCCACAGGCTCCAGCAGGAAACTCAAATCTGACTCACACATCCTACATTTCTCACATACAGAGCTTGGCCAACTCCTCTACAAAAGTCCCCAAGACACCCTTTGTTTATTCACAATGCAAGGGGGAAATGAAACATATTCAAAAGATAGATACACTCTTTAAATGTTTTAAGACAATTTGGTAGTTCCTCAAAAAGTTTAATATGAATCACTATATGACCCAGAAATTCTGTTAGATGTATATCCAAAAGAATTGAAAACAGAGACTCAAATACTTATACATGAATGCTCATTGTGGAATATCCACCATAGTCAAAAAGCAGAAACAACCCAAGTGTCCATCCATAGATAAATGGACAAACAGAAGTTGGTTTATAAACACAGTGGAAGATTATGCAGCTGTTAAAAGGAATGAAGTTCTATTTCATGTTACAATGTAGATGAACCTTGCAAACATGCTAACTAAAAAAAGCCACTGCTGTGCAAGCACAAGGTGGAGTTCGATCCCGGTACCAAAAAAAAAAAAAAAAAATGAATGTTTTGGGCCAGGGATTTAGCTCACTGGTTCCATTGCCTGCCTCACAAGTGCAAGGACTGGAGTTCAATCCCTGGTACCAAAAAAAAAAAAGAAGAAGCAGCCAGATACAAAAGGGCAAATATTATATGACCTCACTTCTATGAAGACCAAGTCATTTATAGGTCTCCAGGCTCTGAAGAGAGGGAGAATGGTGCCTTATTTCTTAATAGGTTACAGAGTTTGTATTTGGGATGATCAAAATGTTTTGAAAATAGACAGTTGTGAGGGTTGCACAACATTACAAGTATAATTAAACATGGATAAAGTGTTATATGCTATATATTTTTTATCATGCTGTTAAAAAAAAGGAATAACATACCAATCTTCTACAACACAAATGACCTTGACAACATTGTGGTAACAATGACACCAAGGACTACATGCTGATGACTTCATTTACATGAAATGTCCAGAATAGGCAGCTCTATATAAAATAAAAAGAAAAAAGAAATAGAGCCAGGAATTTAGCTCAGTGGTTCTGCCGCCCGCTTCACAAGCACAAGGTCCTGAGCTCGATCCCCAGTACCAAAATAATAATAGCAGATTTTACAAAAGAATAGTATATGTTCTTAATTGTAAAGTAAATATATTTAGAAAAATAAAAATTTTCTTATATGTTAAAAAACTAATATCAGGACTAGAGGTGTAGCTCAGGGGCAGAGCACTTACTTACTTAGCATGCATGAGGTTCTGGGTTCAGTCCCCCCTACCACAAACAGCAACATCAAAATGTTAACATGTCTTCTCTGAGATGTGGAATTACTGTGACTTTTAATAGTTTTTTATAATTTTAAATTTGCTACAGTAAGCTCACTTTTATTATAAATATTTAGAAAAGATTTTTCAAAACTCTTTACTGTTAAGGAAATGCAAAGCAAGTGGCAGAGTCAGGTTTCAAACCCAGACGTCAGACTCCAGATTCCATTTCTTGCCAGCCAGGCTGTGCTATCTCCTGGGCTAGGGACCTCTTGAGCACAGCTTCCACCAGCAGCCATGGCACCTCACCAGCCCTTACTTACACCAGCTGGGCAAACGTTCCAGGGACGCCTGAAGGCTCGCTGACCCTCAGACCTGTCCTTGCAAAAGGTGAGGAGCTGGCGCTCCTGCTGGGGGTTGTGGTGTCCACAGAGCAACCCTTGGATTCTGAGAGATTATCGTGGGTACCACCTGCAACACATCATTATCATTGCTTAGTCACATTATTCAAGTACCTGCCACACCCTGTTGATCCCTAGATTGTAAATCTCTTCTTTAAGAAAAACAGCTCACAATATTGCGCGGTTGCCATGTGCTAGGAGTGACCCTAACCCAGTACATGCCATATTCCATTTTATCTTCCTAAGGATCATAGATGCAGGAGTTATTCATCTCTCTATCACAAGAGGAGGAAATGGGCTCGGATTATGCAATTTGCTTGTGATTCATAGAAAATAAACATCTAGGACCAGGTTTGATCACCTTTCTTGTGACCCCAAAGTCTAAAATTCTAACCACTACACAGACTGCTTGTCCTACACTGCTTGTCCCTTCCACTAGGAGGAAGAGAAAAGACCTGAACCCAGCTGTCTGTCACTGTAGGCTGTATGGATCGTCTGAGGACAACTTTGCCAAGTGTGTGGCCTGCGAAGGACTGTGAATATAGCTGGTGGCCACGAGCAAAGGACTGCCCTTCAGAAATGTCTGGGTCTCTTCCCGCCTCAGATTCATCGACTACACACCTGTCCTTCGCACCAGACTCCATCATACTCGTCTTAGTAGCACCCAAAGTATTACCTGGCACTGAGTGCCAATCTTAACAAATATTTAAATGAATAAAGAATGATAGCTCCCCAATCACCCCCAATCACAAAAGAATCCTGAAAGCCAGTGACTGTCAGACAGAAGGAGTACCCATTATTTTAATTTTTCTATACAAGTTTTATTTTATAAAAGTCAATCTGTTCTCTTTTCATTTTATATGAGTGTGTGCCTTGTCCAATTATGCAAAGAAGGAAGATGAATAGACACTGCCTTTCTTCACACACAGCTTCATACACGCAGGAGCTCACAGGCTCAGTGTAACCTCCGGTTATAAGGAAATCACGAGGTGTTCCTGGCTTTTTAGACTAAGCACTGTGCCACCCACAAAGGCTCCGTGTCACAGGCAGATGGTGTAAGCTATGTACGCTCTGCAAATTCCCACCACCCAGCAGCAGAACTGTGACTGAGGCCCTTTATATCCATTTCCTCTAAAACTCACAGTGCAAGTGAATCACACCCATGCTTGTCAAGTCCCCTCCGTATCACCAAACTCTTTACTCTTAGGAAGACTTTGCGTGTGAGTCCAACAGACTTTAAAAACCAACTAGGCAGCCAGGGATTTAGCTCAGTGGTTCCGGCGCCTGCCTCACAAGTGCAAGGACCCGAGTTCAATCCCTGGTACCAAAAAAATTAAACAACCAACTAGGCTATTTCCTACCTTCAAAATCCTCCCATTCTGCAGTTTCTCAGAATGTGGTATAAGGACTATCGAAAGCCTGTTAAAAATACAGATTCCCAGATCCCATTGCAGCCCTACTGACTTAGAATCCTGCTAAGTGAGTCGTGGGAACTTGCCTTTCCCATAAGCCCCTACCCAGTAGCTCTCAGAGAGTTTGGCCCTGAGCCGTTCTCCCTCCCCCCGCAAGGCCAGTTCCTTTGCTGCATCACATCCCATCCTGACCCTGCCCAGCATTTCCCAGATTTTCGAGATCATGAGAATTACATTCGAGTTGCACAGCTCTGAACAGGACCTGTAGGAGAAACCCCAGGGTACAGTATGTTTAGGATGCACCTCAGGAGGAAAGTGCTATTCTGGAATGTTCTGGAACATTCCCCAGACCTCCGGGCAGCCCCAGGCATGGTAAGGCCCAGTGCTTGCTCAAGATGTGAGTCACCAGGTCAAAGCCAATCCCAGCAGAGGGGCAAGAAAGGAATAGAGCTGGCAGGAGAAGAGGACCATCCCTAGAAGCCAGAGGAGCAGGTACCCACTTACCAAGCCATAGAAGAAGTGTCAATAAATACAATACAAATCATGCTCTCTCACCACAATGCAAAACAATTATAAATCAATAATAAAGACAGCCAAGAACATCCACAACCTTTGGAAACTCAAACCACACTGCTAAATAATTCATATAAAAGAAGAAATCATAATGGAAATCATGAGGTGCTTAATGATCAATGGATGTAAGCACTATATATCAGAACCTGTAGGATTCAACACAAGCAGTAATTAGAAAGCTGGAATCTCAAATGCATACCCTGTATTTCACGGACTGTAAGACACCATCTATTTTAATATTATTATCTTAGCTACCACAAAGAACAAAGGTTGTCAATTCAAAACACAATGCCTTATCATTTAAAATTTTATATACTAATTGAAATATTCTTTTAGACTTTGAGATTTTAATCACACATGACTTATATAAAAAATAAACAGAAGCAAAGTGAATTGTTTACATTCAAAAGCCTGACAACTGATGTCCACCCTTCCACCTAATGCTGACCTCAGGGCAATGTGAACACAGGTGACAACATAGGTGACAAACAGTCTCTTAACAGAGTGGCCCTGCTGGCCTCTGAGATGTGCTGTCCAGCCACAGAGGAGCTCCGCAGACTTCACTGCTCACGAAACAAAGACCATGACAATGACTTCACATCTACAGGTCAGACCAGTCCCAACCTCAGAGAGGCCAACGGACAAGTGTCCATCTCAGGACATTACAACAGCATCATAGTGTTTGAGAACATAGGTTCCAAAACTAATGAGCTAAGCTCTCAATGGAAGAAATAAAGGGGGCAACAAAGAGCAAATCTCCAAAATAAGGAAGGAAATCACAAAATAAAAGCATAAATGAATAAAATAGGATTATCAGAACTACAGCTTCATTAAAGAACTAATTATGTAAATAAGTAAGAGTCAAGAAAAAAATTTAAAACACAAGTAAATAGTATTAGAAATGAAAATGAGACCATAATTACAAATATAATAGAAATAACTGTACAGAGAAATGAACTGAGTTCCAGAAATGTCAAATAATTCACTCAGGGTTACACAGCTATGGATTATAATTTATAAAATGCAGTTTACTATTGTAATATCTGTGGAACTCAAGATAATGGCTGCCATTTCTTTGGGCAGGAAGAACACCTTTCATAAGCACACTTGTCATCTCATGCCCTTTACAATAGTCTGCCTGGAAGGAAAAGAAATAATACATCCAGCTGTGACAGACCTGCAGTTTCCAGTTTCCATGCCTGGAATCCACTCAGCAGAGCCAGTGTGTGTGTGTGTGCACACACACACGTGTAAGTGTCTTTAATTGATTTGTGAGAAACTTTCTTCCCTCAAACCCATGGCTTCCATGTGAAGCTGAACTCAGACATGGTCTCCTGGAATGGTCACAGCCTCAGGACAGAAAAAGAAACTGCAGGCTTAGGATAAACACACCCTGGTGACCTAGGGCCTGGTGCCTTTCTGGTACCCTTAACTCAGAAGTATAGAGCCTCCCTAGCTCACCTTTAAAACACCAGCTTCCTCCTTTGCCCCCAACCAAATTGGAAACTGCAGGGAGTTCTCGGGCTTGAGGTTAGAATCCCAGAATCCTTTTCTTCTTCCTGTCCAGGCCACATTGGGGAATTAAAGGTTCTAACTCCTCCAGTTCTGCTGGGCCCACCCAGCTCACACCTGGGTGTGGGAGTTGTACCTCCCTGCTCTCTCTGCACTGAGAAGGAGAACCAGGAGATCACAGATCTGGGATCTAGGAGGGCAGGTAAGATCCGATAGGGCAAAGATGGGACATTCTCCAACCCCTTTTTGCTGCATGCGGGCCACTCACCTATACCAGGTGCGTGACATCCTGACCACGCACTCAGCCTGAGGTTTTCTGAGAGACTGTCACTGCCCTGCTCCATCCTGCTAGGCTCCAAAGGCCCATACATCCTCCTCAGTCTTGAGAATCAGTGCTGGAGCAGCCAGCCATGATGTAATTTAGCCTTTCCTTAAAGTGTTCACAATCTCTTTTGGCTCAATCCCAACCAATATGCAGTGCCACAATCTGAGCAAAGGGGAAAATGGAAGGGGATGGGCTCTGGAGACGAGGAGACTTGGGTCAAATCCCAGCCTTATCATTTATTAACCAAAGGACTTGGTGGGTCAAACCTCTGGCTCCCTCTACTCATCTGTGAGCTTGGGCCATTAGGAGACACAGGAAGGGAATTCACAAGAATCTCTGCTTGGATGGTGCTCTGTGCCTGATCAGATCTCGGATTCATACAGACAGAAGCTCCCAGCCAAGCAGCTCTTGTCATGTGCCCCCAAACTAGCTGCTTCACCTGGACTATGGGGTGTCCCCACTGGCCCGTATGTTAAATGCTGTCCTCAGTCTGTGGCACGACTGGAAGGTGGAGGTGGGGCCTGCTGCAGGTCCCTGGTCATTGGGGTGCAACCTCTTCTCCTTCCCACCTCCCAGCCATGAGGTGAGCGGTTTTGCTCTGCTGCCTACTCCCCCCAGTGTGTGCCACAAGCCCAAAGACGTAAACCTCTAACACTCCAAGCCAAAAGAAAACTTTCTCTTTAGAGGTCAGTTATCTCAGGCATCTGTTACAATGGCAGAAAAATACGCAGGCCTTCAGACATGGCCTCCTGGATTGAGTACACTCGGATACGGTAGGGGATTTGTCCCCAGCCCTCCTTCCTGATCCCTTAGAACTCAACTGTATCTCCTTTCTGCCTCGGTCACACCGGAGTCGCCATCCTCTGGAATCTTCTCCAGCTCTCCAGCACAGGCTGCTCTTGAGATGGAGGGAAGCCAGGAGCCCTGAGGAGCATTTCAAGAGTCCATGGACTCATCCTATGCACAGGGTTTGATTTTAAACATTCAAAGAAACCCAGCGACCAAGAGAAGACCTTTGTAAGAAAGGAGGCTGAGACAGGAGGATCAGAAGTGTGAGCCTAACCTAAGCAACTCAGGGAGATCCTCTTTCGGATTAAAAATAATAATAAAGGGCTGGGGAGGTGGCTCAGTATGAAGTCCCCGGGCTCAATAGGAAGGAAGGGAAGGAGGAGAAAGAAAAGTCATCAGTCACAACAAACATACTCCACAAACCATGGAAAGTTGAGAGGGCGGGGCTGGTCTCTAAATCAGAGACGGCCTCCTCCCAGCAGGCGGTTCTGGGTTCAGAATTCCCCGGCCTCTCCAAACTGGGCTCCTTCGCCACGTCTTTCCAGGGGACCCTGGGTCTCCCTCCAAGGGCAACACCAGGATGCGGTCCAGACCCACGCACCAACCGCAACCGAACTGCTGAGGACTGGTGGGGGAGCCCAGGGCCAGGGAGCTTGGGTGCCTTCATGTGCTTGGCAGGTTGCCCAGCGTTGCCAGGACACCGCATTGCCTGGATACCGCGTTGCCAGGATACCCCGAGACTCCCGCACTTCTTCGCAGCGTACCTGGCTCCCTGGCCTCAGAAAGGAAAGGGCAAGGCGATTTAGGCAAGGGCTCCAGAAAGGCCGCTTAGTGGTGTTTTTGTTGTTGTTTGTGGTTTTTTTGTTTTGTTTTGTTTTCCCACTTGTGGTTCTTTTCCGGGTCATTTTCTTTATTAGAAACGGTACCCTCTGGAGCAGTGAAAGATGCGCCCTTCCTTCACTGGTCTCTTCCTTCCGCACCCAGCTGCAGTTTTCAAAATAGAAAACTGACTTTGAGCAAGGGCTTGCTCAAGGTCACCCGGAAAAACTGAGATGGCTTTCCAAGATTTCTTCCCAATCTACCCCTCTTCCCAGATCACCAACTGAAATTTATCTTCCTAATCCTTCCCAGTATCTAATAAATCTTGAGTAGGAAGCTTTTTTCCAAGTTGAGCTTAGTTCCTACATTTTTATTTAGACCTAGTTTCTTCCTTAATGAGGTAGGGAAAATTGTAATGTGTTTTTGTTTTTGATAATTTTTTTTCACTGATTATAAAAGAAATAAATGATCATGTGGAAATCTTAAAAATATATAAAGGTACTGGTAAAAACTCAGCCCTGCAATCTAGAGGTCAACCACTTTTTCTGGATATCTATTGCTAAATAAAAAATCATCCCTAAATTCTGTTGCTTTAACGACAATGATCATTATGATCTCTCGATTCTGGGGTTGGCTTGAAAAGCGAGGTGCTCACGCTTGGGGTCTCTGTGCTGCAGACAGAAAGCAGCCAGGCCTTCTTGGTTCACAAGTCTGACAAGAGATGTTGGCTGTCTGCTGAGACCTCCACTGAGGCTTTGCCTGGCCTTGTACACGTGGTTTTTTCATGTGCTTCCTCCTGACATGGTGTCTGTGTTCCTGATACAAGCACCTCAGAGAGACCAGGCAGGGCTATTCCACCCCCACTGACTCAGGGAGAGGAAGCCACCTCTCACTGGCAGAACCAAGGTCATAGAGTATGAAGAGCCTAGGGACTGGGAGATCTTGTGGGCCATACTAGGATAAAACATCTGCCACACTGCTACTTCTGTTTAACAGCTATTTCCTTCTTGTGCCTTTTCAGGGCACATGTATGTTAACATAGGTAGAATCAAACTATATGTGCAATTTTGGATCAGGCGTCCTAAAAATCTCACATTATGTCCTGAGCATTTCTGTTTATTAAAGTTTTAAAACACACACACACACAAATTGTATCCATTTAATGATGTCATGGTAGAAAAGATAGGAGCTGTTTAATAGCGACATAGTTATTAATGGCTTTACCCAAGCGGCTGCAGTAACAGAAAGCCAGAGATATTTGTTTGTTTTGTTCACTGCTATATGCCAAGCGCCTAGCACAGTGCCAGGCATGTGTAGACACCCAGTTACCACTGGCTTAATGGATGGTTGGATGGGTGGATGGGTGGATGGATGGATGGATGGACAGATGGATAAAATGATCTGAGCTGAGCCCCTCCCTCTTCTGTTTCTATCCTCCTGACAAGAAAGATGCCAAGTCCCTAACAGCACCACCAGGCTCCAAGATATCCAGGCAAGTCTGTTCCATGACTGTGAGGCAGGCTGGTGAATCCCAGGAAGGAAACTCTCTCATCCTTGGTGCAATTTATAAACCTTCTGTCACTCTGTAGCTTGAAACCTCCCAGGCCACTTTGCCCTTGGATGAGTTCAGATACCTGCTGTGTGGGCCTGGTTGGCTGCTGTCCCTGAGGTTCAGGAATCACCTCAGGGCTCCTTGCCTAGGAGCTGCTTCCACTCAGCTTGGCCTCCCACACAGCCCTCACCACCAGGATTTGTAGCCCAGATGGGGTAGGGATGCTGGGTGTGTCCAGAAACACAAAGCCTCCTAAAGCCTCCAGAAAACTCTGCCCACTTAGTCAGGAGGGCACACACCACCCGGCTAGGAGGGCTTTTCCAGGGTCCCCTCGCCAGCTCCCACTGCACACCCCAAACCAGGCCCAGCCTAGAGGTCACTGGAGAACCCAGGAGCGGGGGCGCCTGACGTGGGGAGTGGGGTCTGCCTCAGCCCCTTAAGACAAACTTGATCTTCTGCCTGTTTTAAAGACCGACTCTCTCCCTTGTTCTCCAGTCCAGGGTCCAGGGTCCTGCTCTGAATGGGCCTAGGAAACCTGGACTTCAGTCTGCTGCTAGCATGGAACAGAGTTCAGATGCAAAGCATCACATTGTAGCATATGAAATGGCTGTCTGAGAAGCTAAATATGGTTGCACTTTGGCAATGTCATGTGATTCAATTTCAGTCGTAAAAGGTGGATGCTTCTATCTGCTTCCACAGCCAGGTCAGACGAAGACGGGGCAGCCTGGAGCCTCCACTCTGC
Source organism: Heterocephalus glaber (assembly GCF_000247695.1). The sequence goes on from NW_004624754.1 coordinate 15,545,143, forward strand.
CTCTTGGGCCCCCAGGACTCCACTTCACATCCAGCGACCAGGAAAGTGACTCTAGGGCAGAAGGACAGGCATTGAGGCAGCAGCAGGCAGCTGTGGACCCAGATGAGACAAGCTTGTGTTTTCCCTGCCTCCCATCCTTGGGAGCAGCTGGGACTGCAGTCAGAATGAGAGGAAACCAGGCACCAGAGTGGGAAAGACATCAGTCAGAAAAACGCTATCCCACTCCTCCTGGGTCTTGGTGAAAGAAAAGGTGCCTGCAGTGGATAGAAACCTGAGTTATTTGATGACTGCGGAGCCAGGAGCATGGTTAAAAAGCCTCTGTGTTTGCTAAGCCCCAAGAGCTGCAAGCTACACTGGGGGGAGGGGTCTCACACACTACCCCTTCCCCAACAGTGCTGCAAAAGCCCAGGCAGAGGTCCCTTCCCTCCCCAATGTCAGGTGAAGGTCACTCACCACCAGCCCTCAGTGAACATGCTGTTCCCATTACTACCACCAGAGGGGAGTGCAAACTTAGACATAGAAGAAGGTGGGCTGAGATTCTCCACCCCAGCCTTCAGGAGGGGCCTCCACGGCCCCTGTGCCTGGGAGGCAGCCAGGAAGTTGGGAGCAGAGGGAGCCAAAAATATGAAAGATGGGGCACGAGGGCAGGAGCTACCCAGAGCGGCCCTGCCAGCTCCCGCACTTTCAGTGGTCTCACCTTTGGCACAGGTCAGACCCAGGTTACAGGGCAGGGGATCAGTACTGCGATAGATGTGCCAACCTCTGGACACCTGTCATCTCCCCTAAGCCTCCGCAAGGTGAACGCTATCAGAATACCCCAACACCATTTACAGGAGGGCCGTGCTGGGGAGGTATGCAGTGACCCATCCAGCTGCTGATGGTACAGCTGGGCTTTCAACCCAGGGTCCCAGACACACAGTGCCAGAGTGTGTGCTCCCCACTGTGCTCCCAGTACCACCCAGCCATCCTTGCTCTCCTCTCAGCCTGCTGGGGTGCCAGGAGTGGCTTGGTAGGGTCCCTGTGCCTGGAAGCACAAAACCCCCTTCGAACTTGGATTTCAAAGTAACGTGAATCAACAAGTGAGGCTTCAGGTTCTATTTAGCACACGCAGCCTGTGAAACAGACACCAGAATCAGGGTCCTGTGGGCAGTTTGATCCCTGTTGTCCCAGGCCTCAGATGCAGAGGTTAAGTAACTTCCCCAGATCCCCAAGAATGCAGAGCATGGCTCATAACAGACACCTCTGAGCTCTGCTTTGGAGGCTGATTCTCTGTGTCTTCTTGGGGGGAGGGGTGTTGAGACAGGCAGGGTCTCCCTGTGTAGTCCAGCCTGGCCTTGAACTTACTATTTAGTCTACCTTGTTCTTCTCAGAGGCCTTTCCCACCTGCTCTCTGCTCAGACCCCACCAGCACTTCCTTCCAGCCTCCCAGGTCAGCCATCTCCATTCATCCTTTTACTCTCAGCTCCTATCATGTGCTCTGTGTATTAGTCAGCTAGTGCCATGGTAATGTTGTGTAACAAATGACCCCCAAACTCAGCAGCCTGTAACAAGCAGCACATAGTTTTTTCACTCATGAGTCCAGAGGCAGTTAACATAGATCTCCTTCAGCCTGAAGGTCAGCTGGACCTGGCCCCTGGGAACCGCAGGCTCAGGTTTGCACCCTAGGACCTGTGTCTTTGCCCTGGGGTTGGCAGCTCCCAAGGCATGGTCTCCTCGTGTCAGAGGGCATAGAAACAAGAGATGGAGTGAAAATACACAATGTCTCTTGAGACACCGTCCAACATTGTCACACCATCACTTCCTCCATATTCTTTTAGCCAAAGTGAGTCAAATGGGACACGCCACATTACAGAGGTGACAACATGCACCCCACACACAAAGCCATGCAGCATAGGGAGCATGCACAGCTGAGGACACTGATTTAATCCACTGACTCATCCTCTTCACAGTCCCTGAAGGACACCCAGGGTGGAGTGCCCCAGGGCTGCCGCCACTTGACAAGGCCCTTCCTTTTCTGTCTTCTCCAAGTCCCAGGCTGAGCTGTGGTCCGCTTCATGGTGACTGGACCCCTCTTGGTGACAACTGGCTCTACAGACAGAAAGGCCCACGGCCACCTAAGCCAGGGTCTTCAGGGCTCCCGAGCTCTGGAGGAAGACATGAACATGTTCTCCCCACACACTTTTATCTTCTCAAATTCCTATCCTGCTCATTCGTGTCCCAGAAAGACTCCGAACTGCATGTGCCGATCTCTGGATGAAATGAGCCTTTCACATTTCCAGATGTTCCTTGCTCAGCGAAACAGGATTCTGATTTAGGGAAAGGGGAAGGACAGAAAAAAGGCAGAACTGCTTGCTTGACACATCTTTTTTTAACAGACACTCTTTTAAACCTACATAATTAGGAAGAAATCTGTCAGAGCAGATGAAGAGGAAAATTTAGAAACCATCACTGGTATGGGCAGCGTCCTTTAAAAATGGCTTTGATGGACTCTGAGACCCCCCTGCTCCCCCCACCGCCTGCAGTAAGCAGGACCAAGGAAGTGGAAGGACTCCACTTGTCACTGTGCCCTGCGGGAGAGGTTAACTATGCAGTCACCGCATCATATCAGAAGTCTGTGACCATATATGAGGTCCCTGGAAGGGACAGAGTCACAGAAACAGAGGGGAGGCTGGGCCAGGGGAGGAGAGGGGAGCTCATGTTTAACAGGCGCAGGGTGTAGTTTGGGGAGATGAAAAAGTCCTAGAGATGGACAGTGGTGATGGTTACACAGTGATGTGGATGTATACTTTTAAATGGTGAAGACAGTAAATATTATGTTGTACATAATTATAGGCAAATAATTTTCATTTTAAAGATCATGACCACTTAGAAATCCATCCCACTCTCCCCCAGTGTGCACAGTTCCACGTCTGTTCTACTCCAGAGGAAGGTTTTAAAGAGCAAGGAAGTAAATATGAAAATAAGGGAGGGAAACAGTGCTACAGGGAAGACAAGACAGACAAGGAGAAGGGAGGAGGGAGAGGCCAGGCCAGGACACTGTGTGCAGCAGACCAGGCTATGGATTTCTTTCTCTCCCAGAAGAACATGAAGGAGGGCCGGGGATTTAGCTCAGTGGCACTGCACATGCCTCGCAAGTGCAAGGTCCTGAGTTTGATTTCCGGTACCAAAAAGAAAAAACAAACAAACAACAACAAACATCAGGGACCAATTTCATACTTTTATTTTTGCAAGGAGAAGTTAGATTAAAATTGAAGTACTTACTATAGGGCATAAAATATTTACAGCTCAGGAGCCAGGGATTTAGCGCAATGGCACCATGCCTGCTTTGCAAGCGCAAGGTCCTGAGTTCAATCCCTGGTACCAAAAAATAAAATAAATAGGGCCGGAGATTTAGCTCGGTGGTTTCACTGCCTGCTGCGCAAGTGTAAGGACCCAAGTTCAATTCCCAGTACCAAAAAAAATAAAATAAAATAAATAAAATATTTACAGCTCAATATATTCATGTGTTATGTCAAAGAAGACAGTGTTAACTCATTCAGGACAAATAGAAGACTTCTCATTTATAAGTAAAATTTCATTTCAGCAAAATTCAAGGGCTTTCATTTGGGTACTTTATTCTATCTTAGAATCTCTTTAAACATCTGGTCGCAAAGGTTTTTGTTTTGATTTTGGGGATTGGTTTTGTTTTGAGACAAGGTTTCACTATGTACTTCGGGCTGGCCTCAAACTCCTGCCTCAGCCTCCCGAGGGTTGGGATGAGACGCATGTGCCACTACGCTGGGCTTGTTTTGTTTTAGTGGGTGTTGTTCTTGTTGTTGTTGTTGTTTGGTCACAATGCTTTGCGTGAAAAACAGGTATACTGAATCTTTGTAAAAATCAAATGGATATGTTCACATATGCGTATCGTACAGATGTGTGTATGTACAGAATGCATCTCTGTGTACACACACACACGAGTGTATATACAGTGCCTTCCTTTATATGAAAAAAAGCAATTTTCCTTAAAATCATTATTTTATTAAAAGAATTTTAATTTATTTTATCTTATTAATTTGATTTTATTAAAATAAAAATCATAGGGCCAGGGATGTAGCTCAGTGGCGCCCTGACTGCTTGGCAAGCGCAAGGCCCTGAGTTCGATTCCTGGTACCGAAATAAATAAATAATAAAAAATAAATAAAAATCAGAGTCAATTTCTTTTAAAGTTCAGGACCATATGCTGCTGGATTTCGGCACTGACCTAGAGCTTGGCCAAAATCAAGCCCAAGTCTTGGCTCTAGAACACTGGAGAGACATGGAAAGGGTTTGCGGTGAAAGGCTGGAAATTAGCCTCAGATCGCACTGGGGGAAGATGCTCTCGTGTCTGAATGGCCTCTGCCTTTTCTTGATTCCCCCTCTGCCCCTCTACCCACCTGCCCTCTTCCTGACTCTCCCTGAGGTCACACTGAGGAGAAGACGGTGACAAGTGTTTCCCAGCCTGCAAAGTGATTGATTACTGGCTGTTTTTCTGGTCCCCAAGTGCCATCTAATGCCTTCAATATATCATTCCCTCCGGTCCCCCACTTAGGAAGGGTAATGTCACTATCCACAGAACTGGCAGCAGAGCCCTTCCCCTGCCTGCCCTGCCTGTCAGAGGTCTGCACTGTCTCAACCCCTCAGGCCTGGCTGCTCCTCAGCTTTGATCACTTCTTAAGACGGAAGGAAGAGACTCTATCACCAAGGAGCCTTCCGATTCCTGGATGATAGGGCAAGGTAATACCTGCTTACCACGACCAAGAGGACACACTGGGACCCGGGTGTTGTAGCACATACCTGTAAACCCAGCACTCAGGAGGCTGAGACAGGAGGATCACGAATGAGTTCGAGGCCAACCTGGACTTCACAGTGAGGCCCTGTCTCAAATAAAGAAGAGAAGGCACACTGGCCACTCTAAAGTCAACTGGTGCTTCCCCACAGTGGGAGGAGCTTGGGGTGAGAAGGAAAGGGCAAAGGAGGAGCCCAGTTTCCGCGGTCACACTTCTCCAGGCAGAGATGCCTGCCTGGGCTTTGCAGCTTCAACTTGGCTCCTCTTTTATGGGAACTCAGCACAGCGCACCAGTAAGGCCTCCCAGGCCGACTTGACGGTCTTTTCAGAAAGCCTCCCCCTGCCTGGGATTTAGCTCAGTGGTTCCACTTCCTGCCTTGAAAGTACAATGTCCTGAGTTCGATCCCTAGTACAAAAAAAAAAAAAATTTGTGTACTCTTTAAAAAATATTTGGGCCGGGCCAGGGATTTAGCTCAGGGTGCCGCCAGCTGCCTCAGAAGCGCAAGGTCCCGAGTTGGATCCCCAGTACTCCCCCAAAAAAAATGTTTACAGAGAGCCTCCCCCAGTGCCCCAGGTCCAGGTCACATTATGTACTCTATCACCTCTGATTTTTATTTTTCTACTTACTTTATTTAATTTACTGCAGTATTGGGGATTGAAATGAGGGTCTCAGCACTCTAGGCAAGTCCTCTACCACTGAGCTACTCCCCCAAGCCCTTCTTATTTTATTTTATTTTTTATTTTGGAACAAAGTCTTGCTAAGTTGGCCAGGCTGGCCTTGAATTTTGAGATCCTCCCCCCTCAGCCTCCCATGTAGCTGGGATTACAGGTGTGCACCATTATGCCCAGCAACCACTGGTCATTTCGTAACCACAATCTCATCTCTCTGTGTCCACCACAACCACTGCAGGATCCAATTTGAACCGACTGCATCCAGGTAGTTCCCCGCACACTACAGATAAATCTAGAGATAAACCAAGCATATACCAGCTCAAATGAAAGTCATTTTTGTCCTGACCACTTTACAAGCACCTCCTTCTGACCCAAATCACAGGTATCCAACCATCTGGCTGCCCTTGGCCACATTTCTCTCAGTTAAGTCTCCATAAACTGCACCCTGCTGCCAGCCACAGCATCACACACCTGTAATCCCAGCACTCTGGGAGGCTGAGGCAGGAGAATTACAAATTCCAGCCCACTCTGGGCAGCTTAGTGAGATCCTGTCTCGAAATAAAATATGAAAAAAGACTGAGGGTGTAGCTCATTGCGAAGGCCCTGGGTTCAATCCCTAGTACTAAAAAACAAAACTGTTTTCTGCAGCCCTGGATCTGTCTGCCTTTTCCTTCAGTCTCAAGGCACATCTTGGTCAGTTCTTTTTCACCAGCTTTTCCCAAACACTCTCAGACTGGAACAACCCACATACACACCTGGCAGGACTTGAACAGACTTCCTGGCTACAAAGTGGCGATTCCACAAACATTTGCAGAACTGAATTAATTTCTGTGCTCGCTTTATCTCATCAACCAAATAATATATGCCTCCTTTTCCTGCCATCATTATAAGTTTTTCCAAGGATATTTCCAGGTAACTAAAGTCTCTCTATTATGCCCCAAAGCTTGGTATCACACTCTTTCTACAATGCTTTGAATATTTCCCCGGCTGGTTAGCAAAAAGCAGCAAACTCAAAATACCCTTTCTTTCACAATGCCGGCGTCTTCACTGGCTTGTGAGCTAGCTGCTCTCACTGAGATTTCAAGTGGTTCCACCAAGGGAAGCTCCTCCTCCCCCATGTAGCAGCACAGGCGGCAACAGACCTAGCTGTGATGGTGACTCCACAGGGCCAGGGACACAAGCTCTTTCCACCTTCTTATTCCGTCTCTAAGGACACGCCTCAGCCTGGAAAGAGGGACAAGCAGAAGGTCAGAGCTTGCATGCCCTGGCACACTTTTCTCCTGCTCCTAGTCCAAGGAATAACACATAGCCATCTGGCTATGCCTACTAGCAAGAGACTCAGCAGCTGTGGTCCATGTCGAAGTGTCCCTTTTTTTCTTTCTTTCCATTTTTGTATTTCTTATTTTGAGTCAGGGTCTCACTAGGTGGCTAAGGTGCCCAGGCTGGCCTCAAACTTGTATCCCTCCTGCCTCAGCCTCCCACGGTGCTAAGATTACAGGACTGTGCCACCACACCTGGCTAAAAGCGTCCCTTGACGTGGTGAGCGGGCTTGTTTCTAGTCATCCTAGTTCCTAGACTTTCAAGAGTTGGTGAACCAGGCCTGGGGATTTAGTACAGTGGCACCGCACCTCCCTTGCAAGCACAAGGTCATGAGTTCAATCCTTGCTACCACAAAAAAAAAAAAAGAGTTGGTAAACCAAATATGCAAGCTTTTTAGAATTATGTGACTTAAACACACACATATGCACGCACATGCACAATCAGAAGGTTCAGGCTCTAGAGCCAGGCTGCCTGGGTTCATATTCCTGCCTTACCGCTTACTGTCTGCATGATAGGTAGTAAGCAAGTCTCTCAGCCTCTTTATCTGTAAAATGGGAGTAGCAATGACTGCATCGGGTTGTTGTGAGAATTAAAGGCGTTATTACATTAAAGCGTGTAACCTGGGGTGGGACTGGGGGAGCTTGGTGGTACAGCGATTGCCTAGCATTGCAAGGCCCTGGCTTCCATCCCTTGCCAAAATAAAACAAAGTTATCTGGGCTGTGTCCTGGGCTGTGTCTCTCCTGGCTTCTGGCCACTGGAGCCAAAGGACCAGAGAAGTGAGTGCTCTTGTGAATTTGAATCATCTTAGATTCAATGTTTTATCTCACATCCTGCATCCATTTTTAATAGCATCTTGAAGATAGTGGAGTAAACTGATAGCAAATGAGAATTGCATTAGTGTTAAGACTCCTAATTCTGCATTTGTATTTTCTTTCTGTAGATGTCCCGACAGACAGAACCCCCATTTCAAGAAGGGACAATGAGATTCTGCGTTCCAATTCATTAAGTACTTTTTTGCAGAAATGCTTTCTAGACCAAAGCCAGAGGAACTAGCTCCACCACTAACAGCTCAGGGACCAGGAGAAGGAAGCCCCAGGGACCAGACACTCTCGAAAACAAGCCCATTTGGCTGCCAAGAGCTTCAGCTATCCATCCTTGAAAGTATATGTTCTAGAAGGCAATGATCACTGCACCCCAAAACCCCACTTTTAGGAAGGGGTCTGCCTAAGTATCTTTGTAGAAGGACCAGGATTTGATGATAAACTTCCCCATACGCTAAATAATCGTTGCTTCATATTATTCTACACACATCCTTTTAATACTTTATCTAATTTTGAACAGGAAATCATTTGCATATCTTGCAAAATCCGGGCCTCCAAGGAAAGCCCCCTTCCCACCCCCACATCCAGCCAGCCAGGCCCTCCCTCTTCCCCATCCCAGGAGAAACAAATTATTTCTCACGTGTCCCTGCCACCGCCACACATGCAAATGTGACTGACTATGGGTGCTTTCTCTGTCCCTTTGTCCACAGTGAAGCATCTAGTCACACTATTCTGAGTGCTTTTATTCTTACTTTTGCAGATGTGTCCATAGCATTATCCACAGAACATTTTTACTTCAGATTTCCTCAAAGTAAGAAGAAATGCTACCCAGGTCCCCCAGCTCTGGCCAGTTCTGATGACAAATAGATTCTTAATTGTGCAGTCCCTAGGAAAGCTGCTCTGATACTTCCCATGTAAGCTTTATCACTGATCCACTGCACACCCGGCTGAGAGAGTCACACTCCTGTGTGCACTGTACCATCTGAACCACTCTCCCTCCTCTCACAGCAGATAAGCAGCTCGGGCCAAGACTGCAAGGTGGATTCCTGAACAGCCCAACTCTGGGACTCAAAACCACCCTTAAAAGAAGGTGCTCTTACTTTACACATGCACTTCAGCCTAGGGGAAAAAAGTTAATATAAGGGCTTGGGGCTGTACCTCAGTGGCAAAGCACTTGTCTAGCATCCCAAGGCCCTGGGTTCTATGTCCAGCACCACAAAAAGGGAGGAGGAGGAGGAGAAGGAGGAGGAAGATGAGGAGGAGGAGGAGGAGGAGGAGAAGAGGAACAAGAAGAAAGCATTTATAAGTCATGGTGCTGCATGAGCCTGTGACCTAGAACTCTGTGGGATTTTGAAATTTTTATTTTAATTGATAAATAATAATTGTATGTTTTGGGTTGGGGATTCAGCTCAGTGGTTCTGCCACCTGCCCTGCAAGTGCAAGGTTCCAAGTTCGATCCCTGGTACCAAAAAAAAAAGTATGGTTTTATAGATATGATGTGATGTTTCAAGAAATGTATATATGACACAATTATTAAATCAAGCTAATTAACATAGACACCTCATATACTTAATACTTTTTTGTTATGTGAACATTTAAAATTTATTCTCAGGGCCAAGGATTTAGCTCAGTGGTTCTGGCGCCTGCCTTGCAAGCTCAAGGTCCTGAGTTTGATCCCTGGTACCAAAAAATAAAAAATAAAATAAAATTTATTCTCAGCAATTTTCAAATATACATTACACATTGTGCATTAGATCTAAAAAATTTATTCCTCCTGCTCACTAAACTTTATAATCTAATGACCAACATCACCCCATTTCCTACCACATGCAGCCTAGAAGTTGGTCTTTTTCTCCACTGTCAACAATGAATAGCTTTAAATTTATCTACCCTTGATGAATTTGAAAGTAAGCTGCAAATACCGGAAGCACTTTAGTGTGTGCTTGTACATTCCACAACTAGATTCTGTGTTCTTTTAGGTTTTTCTTTTTTGTAAGAATTATACACCATGAAATGTTTTGGCATGAGACTTGACAAATGCATACAGTGCCTCTGTTACCCAAGGTAGTGATGTTCTATAATTTTCTACCTGCCAGTTAGGTAAAGAATGCTCACGGGCTGCAGCTGAGATAATGAAAGAAAAGACCATTAGAATCCACATCAGTGGCAAACAGGGACTTGTTTTAGTTCGAACCAAAGATGCATTGTACGAATAAACTGTACAGAAAAATGCCAGTTTCCAGGGTATCAAAAATGGGTTCCAGGGACATTTCTCAGAAAAAGAAGTAAAAGCAGCAAATAAAGATATGAAAAAATGTTCAACATCACTGGTCATTCGAGAGATGCAAATGAAAACAAAGCTGAGATTCCACCTCACCCCAGAAAGAATGGCTGCTATCATGAAATCAACCAATAACAAATGCTGGCAGGTGTGGGGAACGAGGAACCTTTCTCCATTGTTGGTGAGAGTGCAGACTGGTGCAACCACTGTGGAAATCAGTGTGGAGATACCTCAAAGAACTAGGACTAGAGGTCCCATTTGACCCAGCTATTCCCCTGCTGGGTATCTTCCCCAAAGAATTAAAAGAATCACACCACAGCGATAGATGTGCACCCATGTTTATAGTGGCACAGTTTGTAATAGCTAAAGCTTGGAAACAGCCCAATTACCCATCAACTGGAAACTGGATATTGAAGATGTGGTTTTTAAATAAAGTGGAGTACTACTCAGCCATAAAGAATGAGAAACTAGAGACATTTATAGCTAAATGGATGCATATTGAGGCAACACTCTTAAGTGAAATAAATAAATTTACATGTGTAAATACTGAGTAGTTTCTCTAGTGTGAGAAACTGAAAGTGTAAATAAGGATTAAAATGCTTAAAACGAATAATTGATAATTTGAAATAGGAAGAAAAGGTCCAAAGGGGTAGGGAAACTGGCCAGGGAAGGGGAAAGGAAAGAAGGGAAAGGAAAAATTATGAGAAAAGGAAAAAATGGAAACAAAGTCTTTGTAAATAGGGAAGGGAGCACAGGGAATGGGGAAAAAAATAAGAACCAAGATACATCACGTACAGGTACAAGCACCCAATAATAAATGTAAATGTATTGTATACGTAAAATGTAACGATAAAAGAATTTAAGCAAAAAAAAAAAAAAAAAGGTTCCTAGATCAGGGATTTAGCTCAGTGGCACCATGCCTCCCTTGCCATCACAAGGTCCTGAGTTTGATCCTCGGTACCAAAAAACAAACAAACAAAATGGGTTCCTGAGGCCAGGCATGGTGGCGCATGCCTGTAATCCCAGGACTTAGGAGGCTGAGGCAGGAGGATCACTGAGAATTTGAGGCCAGCCTGAGCTTCATAATGAGACCCTGTCTCAACCTCCCCCAAAAAAGGGTTCCTATACCAGCTGGAAAGTGGGGTTCCTGGAAACTCACAGGATAAGATCCAAGCAGATCCCACAGAGATCACAGGATTAAATAGTTCTGTCCACAGCTGGCTATCTAGCTCTACCATCACCACTTTCGCTTTCTTAGCCCTCCTTCCCCACCCCCATCCATGGTTTATTTTCATCCCACTGATTCCTACTGCAGGAGGCTCACAAAGGACTGGTTGAGAAGTCATGAAAAACAACTGTGGGATAACTGAAGTGAGAACTTTATCCACTGTGTCCTGTAAAGAAAAATTCGACCAGCAGAAGCAATATGGAATCTAGAGGCAAGGAGTTTAAGATGCAGGGGACTAAGAGCCAAGAATAGGAAGCAAGGTGTAGCTGTGCATGCTTGTAATCCCAGCCCTCTGGGAGGGTGAGACAGAAGGGTCACAAGTTCAAGCCCAACCTGGGTATTTTGGTGTCTTAGCAAGACCCTGTTTCAAAATTTTCCAAAAGGGACTGGGATGTAGCTTAGTACAAAGCTCCTGGGTTCAATCCTCAGTAACACAAAATGAATGAATGAATGAATGAATGGGAGGATGTGTCTCCAGTCCCCTCCAGGAGAGAATGTGCCACAAGTTGGGCCATCACGGACATGGACATTTCAGTTGGTTTACAGGCGTCGACCCGGCCACCTTGGTCAGTGATGTCAGTCTCTGAGATGTCATTACGCTCACTCCTTATGATGCTCAGCTTGCCACAGAAGCTTCAGAAAACACTTGCTCCCTACACCCACAGGAAGGGGCTGAAATGATCGTCTCACTACAGGACACGCTGAAATGCATCCTAAAAGGATGGACTGACTGATACATGGAGATGTGGCATAGTGACCAGGCAGACAAGGAAAATGATACCATTGTGGAGTCTTGGTGGAGCACAGGCACCTGCGCCCCTTGGCAGCACCATGTCTTACCACCCTGCTCTGTGTAGAAATCCATGAAACAGGCTGGTGCAACCTGAGTACTCATGGGGCCACCTGAGCACTATAGCTTCTGGACCTGCAGTCCCAGAGCCCAACCTTAAGTTTTCAAATCCTGCCCAGGGCCAGTGGCCTCCCTTAGTTCACCTGCTGTATTGATTCTCAAGAGCCGTGCCACTCAACTTCCCATCCTGTGACAAAATACCTAAGGTACAAAACTGGAAGGAAGAAAGATTTATTCTGGCTTCAGGGGTTTCTGTGCAGGGTCACTTGGTCCTGTCATTTGGGGTCTGATGCCACAGTACATCACGACAGTAGTAGGGGGTAGAAGACCTGTTACCTCCTGGAAGCCAGGAAATAAAGAGAAAGGAATAGGAGGGACCAGAGCCCAACATCCTCTCCAAGGGCAATGCCCAATGACCTAACTTCCTCCCATCAGGCCCCACCTCCTACAACTCCCAACACCAGCCATCAGCTGGGGACCAAGCTTCCACAGGAGGACCTCTGGGGACACTTAGATCCAAACCATAATGACAGCTGTAAGAGTCTAAAGCAATAGCAAAAACAGAGGGCTCTGCAATCCCCTTGTGGAAACAGCCTGTCCCAGATGGACATTCAGGGTGGGGACACCCATTCCTCACACTGCTCTCAGGGTCCCTGATCCTCTGTTTTCCCCTCTCCCACCCTGACACATGCACCTCCAGGGTCCTGAGTCCTGGTCAGTAGTTTCTATTCTGCTCCCCTTCAGGCCTCTATTGCTGCTCAGGTCTTTCAGCCTGTTGGATCCACATTCACTAGAGGGGTCTCAGCCCTTCACAGCAAAACTTCTCTAAGACACAGAAAGTGCCCCAAAAAGATTTATTATGAAAGTTCTCAAATATACATAAAACTTCAAAACATGTATACACCCAGCACCTAATACCACAACTGTCAACACCTCTGTACAGTGGCTCGTCATCTTGTCACACGTCTCTCCATTCATTCCCAGTCCACCCTCCCAATGCATTTCAAAGCAAACTGCAAATATCAGAACACTTCACCCCTAACACATCTGCTCACGTGTCATCAACTAGACCCAGAATTTGTTAAGGGCTTGGAGTTTGGTTTTTATAAAAATTTCATACTGTGATACCACCTCACACTTATTAGGATATCATAGCTACTATGGGGTGGGGGACAGAAAATACCAAGTGTCACAAGAATGTAGAGGAATTGGACCCTGTGCACTGTTGGTGGGAATGGGAAGTGGTGTAGCCACTGTGGAAAACAGAATGTCACCTCCTCCAAAACAGAGATTAAGGGCCAGGGATTTAGCTCAGTGGTTTCGCCACCTGCTATGAAAGTGCAAAGACCCGAGTTTGATACCTGGTCCCAAAAAAAAAAAAAAAGAAGAGATTAAAAGAAAAATAAAGAGGGGCCAGGGATTTAGCTCAGTAGTGTCCAGTGCCTGCTGCACAAGCACAAGGTCCTGAGTTGGATCCCCGGTACCAAAAAAAAAAAAAAAAAGAAAGAAAAAGCTGGGTGTGGTGGCACACACCTGTAATCCCAACACTCGGGAGGTTGAGGCAAGGAGGATCACCACAGGTTCCAGGCCAGCCTGGAGTACATACTCCATAGAGAGACCCTGACTCAAAAAGCGAAAATAAATAAATAAAAAAGAAGAAAAGGATGGTGAAAAAGAAGACCATTGGATTGGGTGGGAGGGGATGCAAGAAGGTGGAGACAGCTCTGGAAGGTATTGACAACTCTGGAAGAATTTTTCAAGGATGGCAAACAGCAAAAGAAAAAAAACATCTAGTGCAGGCCAGGAGGGATTGTGGGCTCTGGGGAGTACCTTGCTTATCTTTAGAACAGCAGCCTTAAAGCTGTTTGTGTGATGCACAGATGGGGACTATCTAGAGCAGCGAAGAAAACTGATAATCAAACCGATAAGGTGAGAGGGACAAGGGATTATGGCCGAGCCAAGGTTTTAAGTATTTGAAGACATGAAACTAAGAACAAAGCATTCTACTTTCTGTCTCTGTGATTTTTACTGACACCTCATTTAAGTGGAATGATATTTGTCTTTTTGTGACTGGTTTATTTCACTTAACATAATGTCCTTGAGGTTCAGCCATGCTGTAGTATATGTCAGAATTTGCTTCCTGTTTAGGGCTGCACAATATGTCATTTTGACGAATTTTCTTTATCTATTCGTCTATCGTGGACACCTGGGAGCTGCTTCCAGTGAATAATTCTGCTGTGAACATGGAAATACAATCTCTTCCAGATTCTTCAGAAAGTTCCTCTGGGTATATCCCCTAAAGCAGAATGGACAGATCACAAAGTATCCTCTGGGTCTACCCACCAACAGTCTGTTCCTGCCCCCAGCTGTCCTATCCGAGTGAGTGGCACCTTCCACCCCAGTGGCTCCGTCATCACCTTAGAAGCTGGCCCTGTCCTCTCCGCCTGCATCCACCCATCACACCCACAGCTCCGCCTCCACACTGCCCAAGAGGCCCATCTCTGTCCTGGCTGTCACCACCGACCCCTAATAGGCCTCCCTGCTTTCCACTGGCCCACACATCCTTCCCCCTAGGTAGGATGATCTCTCAAACGCATAAATAAGATCCCCTCGCTTCCTACTCCAAATCTTCCACCAGAGCAAATGCAGAAATCCGCAAAGCAAATTTTAAAAGGAAGAAACAAAGAGCAAGACTGTAACATCTAAGGATACACTTTTGGGTGCTCAAAGTCTCAAGAAATGCAAAGTGGTGACTACTACAGAAGTAGGGTTGGGGGGCGGGACTGTGGAAGGAGGGGCACCCCGCAGCTCGGCTGGCATTGGAGCAGAGGGTGTGCGGGCCTGGGGTGCTGCCAAGCCCTATCTATGACCTGGGTGGTGGAGCCTCACTTTTTTTGAGGCACTGGGGATGAACCCTAGACCTCTTAAAAGCCAGACAAGCCCTCTCCCCTTGAGTTACACCCCCAGCCCAAGATGTTTGTTTTCCAATAATTAAACTACACATGTGTATACATTTGTTTTAATTGAGTTTCTGCACCTGTGGTTTGTGATCATTTAAAAAGGATTTTTAAAAAGAACGTCTAAGGCAGAGATAGATAAACTTTTTAAAAGGGCCAGATGGTAACTATTTTAGGTTTTACAGGCCAAGAGACAAAAATCAAGGATGTTACATAGGTACTTACATAACCATTTAAAATATAACTATTTAAACATGCGCAAGGATAGCCGGGCAGGAAGGTGCATGCCTGTGACCCCAGCTACTAGGGAGCTGGAAGCAGGAGGACTGCAAATTCAAGGCCAGTCTAGGCAGTTTAGGGAGATTCTGTCTCAAAATAATAAGGGTGGAGGATATAGCTCAACAAGCAGCACTTCCCTGGATTTGAGTACCTAAAAAAAAAAAAATGAGGATAACCTCAAGGACCCAGTAATCCTTCTTTGGAAAGGGGTATTAAGAACTGAACTCAAAGACAGGCAAATGCTCTACCTCAGTCCTACTGATTGGTTGACTATTTGCCAGGGTCTAGTTAAATTTTCCAGGCTAGCCTTACTCCCAATCTTCCTGCCTTAGGCTCCCCAGCAGCTGGGATTACAACATGGAACACCTCACCCAGCTCCCACTAACTCTTAAATTCTGGATCCCAGAGGCACCCATGCCTCCAACCCCAAGGTCCATTGCCTTCACCCCTCCCTCTCTGGTCAGCATCATCCTCCGGTCTCCAAACAACAGGCGGAGGTACAAGTATGCAAGCGCCAGACGAGCCTCACCCATCCACTCAGGGCCCCACCCACCTGCTCAAAGTGGGCGCTGGTCCGGGAGAGAGCAGAGAGCCCAGGAGCACTGAAACAGTAGACCCGGGAAAAGGCAAAGGAAACATCCTTTGAGCCTGTGTCCAGACTGTCCCCCAACTCTACCAATCCCTGTCACTGAGGGCACAATCCCACAGACTGAGACTGGCAGAGACAACAGCTTCCTTGGGAACCTGCTGGGCCTAGACAGGGACCCTCCTCACTGGCTAGAACACATCCCAGACCTGCCAATCAGAATCAGGGTCTGTATCTTCAGCAAGCTGCTAAGAGCCAGGACGCCTGGTTTGATGGGCATCCCAATAACACATCAAACCAGGAACACCTCTTATAGGTTAAACTTTTCACCTAGATGCTAAAAGGCAGCATTTATAAGCGGAAGTTCCTGAAGCTGGACTCCCTGTGCTCAGCACGGGTGGGAGAGGGTCCTTTCACATTCCTCATCCATCAGCTCTGGACAGAGGTCAGCCCAAGAGGAAATCAGAAAGGCCAGTTTCCACTCCCAGGATCCTTCTGTCCTTTCTTTCCAACAAACAGAAAAGGAGGGAGCCCAGAAAACTGGAGCCTTGGACCTGCCAAGATAAGTAGGTCACATGGCAACATAAGAAGCCCCAGATGGAAGGATGACAAAGCACCACTATCTTTAACAACAGTGGAGGAGCGGGGACAGTGCCCACAAAGCCCAGATGGAGAGATCCCAGAAACAGACCCATTTGCATGGAAAGTGCAGAATGAAATTGCTGCAAATACTGAGACAGTGGATCTGTACCCAGAGGAGTTCCCAGGTCAGTAACTTCCCTGTCTGGCGCCTTCTCTCTGCCTCCATCTCCCTTGGGTTTAACTTCCCCATCAGGTGACAGTGCGAAATCAGAAAAGTCACACCCAGTCCACCAGGAACCACTTTGCTTCACTGGGAAATACTAAACCGAAGTCACTCACCAAAGAACACATTTAAAGGGAGAAAAAAATAACAGCAAGAATAAATAATAAGATAGGGGAAAATCTATTTCAAACAGAAAACAATTTTTTAAAAAATTTTAAATCCATGATACCTGCTACCACACAGAAGCTGAGGCAGGAGGACTGCAAGTTTGAGTTCAGCCTAGGCAACTTGGGCCCTCTTATCTCAAAAATAAAAGGCCTGGGAATGTAACGTGGAGCTAGGTTCAATTCCCAGCACCACCACAGAAAGAAATAAAGAAGGGGCGGGGGGGTGGGGGGGAAAGAAACATTATGCTAAATGAAAGAAGCCAGTCACAAAGGACCTCATGTTACATGATTCCATTTATATAAAATGTCTAAAAGGCAAATCTACATAAACAGAGAAAGCTGAATAATGGTTGCCTGGGGCTGGGAAGG
This sequence comes from Heterocephalus glaber, assembly GCF_000247695.1. Next base: position 15,562,283 of record NW_004624754.1, read on the forward strand.
ACGAAAGGATTGGCAGTTAATGGCCAAAGGATGCCAGGGTGTTTTGGGAGGTAATGAAAATGTTCTAAAGGTGATTGTAAAAGTGGTTGCACAATTCTGTGAATGTACTAAAAGCTAAAAGATATTTAACTGTATGCTTTAAATGGGTGAATTGTATGGTGTGAATTATATTTCAGTAAAGATGTATTTTTTAAAATTCATGGTACATTAGATCCAGGTTAGCCTAAAACACCGAGTTCCTCCTGTAACACAAAGATTCTCAGGGTAGCATCTGAAAAAGAGTTGACATTCGTACTGGGGAGAGATCCTGCTATATTTATCTGGCAAAACACTCCCAGCTCAACTTGGGAAAGAATTTTGCAGTCTTTCTCAAGGTCATCAATCACAGAAATCCCCATCTGCCTTCAGGTTCCTGTTCTAGAAGCACTGGAAAAACCAAAACACACTTTCAAAACAACACCTTTAACTGTGGACAAAGAAAGAAAAAGGATCCTCAAAGTTGAGAATTCTCTATTGCTATAGAAACACAAGTCCAAAATAGACTACATAGTGCCCCCAAGGAAACTGTGTTTCAAACGACTCCAAATAACCCAATGCACAAAGAATGGCGGCCAGAGCCTTCTCTCTGATCATGCTTTTCTCAGATCTGCTGCTCCTACTGACCTTTGACCTTGGCGATCTCTGCTTTTAATTGTCCAGACTGAGGGCAGAGGTCATCATGAGAAGCTGGAGGACACTGGCTGCATCCACAGGGCTTGCTGTTGGCTTCCAAGCCACAGCTGTTATCATGGAGAGAAAGACAGAAAGGAGGTGGGACAGGTGTCTTCCCCTAAAGCAAAACACACAAACCCTAGGATGTCAGGAGGCTCCTGAGAGAAAGCTCTGTTGTTTTTAGCCTCCAGCTTTGTCCTAACCTGAGGACCTAGATTCTTTCTTATCCCCAGCCAAATTAAAAGACCAAATGTTATTAAGCAATTAATAATGGAGCAGATGCTATTTGGCATCTATGTCTCCGACAGACAGACTCCAGCTCCCAAGGGCCTCCTTCAGTCCCTAAGGACAAAAGGACTCTCTCCAATGCCAAGTGCAAAGGGAACTGGCACGTGCCTAGGACAGTGCCTGGCACGTAGCAGTCTTCAATAAATCGTTACTGAATGGCTCTTGACTGAATACTGACATTCCCTTGGCATTCACTACCTTCTTCCCGTGGTCTGGAGACACACAAAAGCACAGACAGACAGACAGACACACACACACACCCCAGAACCCACATCTGTTCCCTGCAATCTCACTTATAACCTTGCAAAATCAGTCTAACAATTGCTGCTAGAATCTAGATTTCAGAGGGCAGGGCAGTTTATTAATTTTTTCACTAATGTACCGTAAGCGCCTAAAACAATGCCTAGCACACAGTGGGCTCTCGAATATCTGCTTCAAGCTAAATGGATCAAGAGCCTGCTCCACGCCAGGTTCAGGCTGCCCCGACCTCTTCGTCCCTTCCTTCCCAGCCATTTCCGCCCAGCGACAAGGCTGCTGTGAGTCCTCCCGTCGCCAGGGGCCGATAGGGGCCGCTTACAGCAACGCGCGCCTCCTTTTACATCGCTCTTTGACCCCGTGAAGCCACCGCCCGGAGCTAAGATGGCGGCGTCAGTGGCAGGGGTAGCCAGGCGGCTGCGGCGGGCCCTACGAAGATCGCCCTCGTGGTTGGGTCCCAGCCGAAAGCCGCTATCCACCCTGCCCCCTCCAACCCAGGGCTCGGCCGTGCGGGACGCCTTCCTGAGCTTCTTTCGCGATCGCCATGGCCACCGGTTGGTGCCCTCTGCTTCCGTGCGGCCCAGGGGCGACCCCAGCCTGCTTTTCGTCAATGCGGGCATGAATCAGGTGGGGCGGGGCGAGGGAAGGGGGCGGGGAGAACGAGGGCGCGTGATTCGGTGAAGCCATTGGGGGCGGGGCTCTAAAGGGCAAACTGGGGGGTAGGGATTGAGTTTTAGATTTTGACGGGGGAAAGACCATTCGTGGACGCATGCATGCATACATTCGTGCATTCATTTTTTCATGCATGTATGCGTGCTTGCATGCATTCTGTGCTGTGGATCGAGCCCAGGTCCTTGCACAGACTAGGCAAGCGCTCTACCACTGAGCTACATTCCCAGTCCTAAAATTTTGATCTTTAAACAAAAATAACTTGTATATCAAATAAATGCTTAGTGCGCACCTACTGTGTGGTAGGTACTATTCTCTAAGTTTTTGACTTTGAGCAACCACCTACCCCCTCCAAATGGTTCTCAAAGTGTACATTAAGTTGAATGGGAGGGTAACTTAGAGGGTGTTCAAGTTCCTTACTAAATGCTGCTGTTCTGGTCAGTGCCTAGTACCCTGTGGTCCTTTTTTGCACCCTGAAAGTTTGGGATGTGGATAAAAAGTGAGATGGAAGATTCTACCTCTCAGTCTCCTGTTTTCAGTCACTCATACATTCCTCTTCCTTTTACCTTTCCTGTTTTCCTAGCAGGTCTCTGGTTCATGGTTTATTTACCCCTCCTCTGCCTCACACACACTAAAGATGGCCGCCCCAGGCTCCCAGGTTGCCCCCTAGGCCAGGACCACACTGCAGTCTCAGGGTCAGTCAGCCTTCATTCTGAACAGTGACCACTGTGTCAACTGAGATGTCCCCTCTCCCTTCATGTGCTCTCAGTTCAAGCCCATCTTCCTGGGCACTGTGGATCCACGAAGTGAGATGGCTGGCTTCCGACGTGTGGCCAACAGCCAGAAGTGTGTGAGGGCCGGAGGACGCCACAATGACCTGGAAGATGTGGGCCGAGACCTTTCCCACCACACCTTCTTTGAAATGCTTGGCAATTGGGCTTTTGGAGGTGAATATTTCAAGGTGAGTCTCCCATCAGCTCAGGCAGGGTCTCATTCTAGATGCAAAAGCAAATAGCTAGAGGGATGTGTGTAAGAGGAATGCATCTCACTTCTCTGATTGGATTCTAAGTGCCTGCTGCCTAATGGCTGGTCAAATGTGCATGAAAAGTGGTCATACAGCAATGCCAAGTTACTAACTGGAGTCCACAGTCACTCCAGGCCAGGATGGGGAGAGGATTTCATAGAAGGGGGACTTGAAAGAAGGGAGGCTTTAGGAGAGCAGAAAAGCTTTCTGGGCAGGAAAAGACACTGAAGCAGAAACGATCACAGTGTTCTGGGAGCAGGGCAGGGAGTGCAAACAGTTTTGTCTTAGACTGAAGTGTGAGCTATTGTGGCTTTATTGGCATGGTGTGGGCCTCCAGCTAGTTTCTGCCACAGGAAGAAGCTTGCACCATGGCCTGGGAACTGCTGACTCGGGTCTATGGGATCCCTGAGGACAGGCTGTGGGTCTCCTACTTTGGTGGTGACCCCAAGGCAGGACTGGACCCAGACCTGGAGAGCAGGGACATCTGGCTCAGCTTAGGGTAAGTCACCCCCCTCCTCAACCCACTCCTAGAGAGCAGGAGGACTGGAAACAGACCTAGCACCAGTCCTCAGGGCCTCAGCAAATCCCAGGGTGCTGTGAGGCAGCCTTGTTCTTCCTCTTGCTGAGTGGTTACTTGGATGGGGGCTCTCATGGCAGAGAGGGTCCCAGCCTCTGAATCTTCCTGTCTCCTCCCACTTCCTTGGCCTTCTCCTCAGAGTGCCTAGCAACCATGTGCTTTCCTTTGGACCACAAGAGAACTTCTGGGAGATGGGAGACACTGGCCCCTGTGGGCCCTGTACTGAGATCCACTATGACCTGGCTGGTGGGGTGGGAGCCCCCCAGCTGGTGGAGCTTTGGAATCTGGTCTTCATGCAGCACAACAGGTAACAGGTGCTGAAGCAGAGAATGCCTGGATAGAAGTGAAAAAGTAGCACTCGGGGCCGGGGATTTAGCTCAGTGGTTTCGCCACCTGCTGCGCAAGCTCAAGGACCTGAGTTTGATCCCCGCTACCAAAAAAAAAAAGTAACACTCAGAAGACTGATGCACTTATAAAACAAACACACTGGGGTGTAGCTCAGGTAGAGTGCTTGCCTAGCATGCATGAGGCCTGGGTTCTCTCCCAAGCCCTGCAAAAAACAAAAACAAAACCTTAAAGGACACTTAGTGTATGTCGGGAACATTTCTAAACACTTTTCAGATAATAACTGATTGAATCCTAGCCTTTGGCCATGACAGATTAGTCACTTCGACTCTCTGGCCTCTTTCACGAGTATGATGGAGTTAAACCTGACGATCTCTAAGACTCTCTTCTAGCTTTACGCGTCTCTCTAGGGCAGAGAATTCCATCCAGTAGGCAGTGTCCAGGTCCAGACAAGGGTCCAACAGGTGTGAGGGTGGGAGTGAGAGTGGGATTGACCTCTTATGACAAAGGACAGGACCCAGGGTCTTCTTCATTTGCCACCGGGTGCGTGGTGGTGGTGAGGTGCCCACCTGGTTCCTCCCACTGTCGACCCCGAAGGACCCTCCCATTACTCTGCTGTACCCTCCTTACCCCCTAATCCTCCCCTTGCAACTGTCCCTGGTCAGAGAGGCCGACGGAAGCCTGCAGCCCCTGCCCCAGCAGCACGTGGACACAGGAATGGGCCTGGAGAGACTGGTGGCTGTGCTGCAAGGCAGGTGCTCCACCTACGACACTGACCTCTTCTCCCCGCTGTTCCACGCCATACATCAGGTGAGCAGAGGCAAATGGCCATAGGGACCTGTGAGAGGAATGTGTATCAGCAGTGTAGTGGAGATGCTCATAAAGGCGCAGCTTCCTCCCTGGGCCTCAGGGAGCTGAGTGCTGGACCCAGAACAGTGCCCTTTCCATTGTATCCTGGGGACCAGAGGGAGTCACAGGGCCACCCAGGCTGGAGGGGGAGAAGCAGACTCCATCCTGAGATGAGAAGCAACTATATGAAGTCATATTGCAGAGTGGCATGTGCTCAGGACAGGCCGTTTTTGCAATCTGTGTCACCGAGAGGAAAGCAGAAGCCAGACCCTGTGGGCCCTGAAGTACAGTGTGAGGCTTTGTCCTGGATGCAGGAGGAGGCTGGGCTGGACCAGGCAGGGTCCCGGTGCACTTTGGGAAGCTGTCCCTGTTGCTGTGCAGAGGGGGCCTGGGAGAGACAGGAGTAAGAGTGGGGAACCAGTTGGGAGGCTGTTATCAGTGCAGGCGACAGCACAGGTGAGGAGGTTCAGGGAAAGCAGAAAAAAGCAGGTCTTTTTGAGAGCTGCTGAGAGGGAAAAGAAAAGGAGTCACTGGGGATTGGAGCCTTAGTCACGGCTTCTCCTTGGTGTAGTAAAGTGCGGCAGAAGCAGGCTCCGGCTGGACAGGTCAAGCTGTCTGTAAGCACAGTGTGCACCCAGCCCCGGAGGACTGGCGTCAGGACCCCATTCCCCATGTCACATATGCTCCTGCCGAGTGGTGTGGCCTGCCTCTCTTCTCCTGAGCCTTAGTTTTCTCATCTTGAAAGCGAGGATAGTAATGCCTCCCGGAAGGGCTGTTTTCAAGATGGATGCCATGTCCTTCAAGGACCCACGGTTGTGACAGTAGAAGCCCAGCAGGTCGTCACAGATGTGTTCGTCACCTGGGCCAAGCTGACCCCCGTGAGGGCACCAACGGCACCAGCAGCCCATCTCTTTTCCTCCCACGTTCCAGGGCTGTGGGGCACCCCCATACTTGGGCCGAGTAGGGGCAGCAGATGAGGGACACACAGACACAGCCTACCGTGTGGTGGCTGACCACATCCGCACGCTCAGTGTTTGCATCGCTGATGGTGTCTCCCCGGGAATGTCGGGTGCCCCGTGAGTCTTGGGAACTACGGAGAGGGCAGGGGCTGCAGGGTTGCTGGGAGAGGAGGGGAGAGGTGGGGCAGGCTGACTGCACAGCAGCTGTGGAGTTACCCTGGGCTCTGACCTCTAGGCTGGTCCTTCGCCGGATCCTCCGTCGAGCTGTGCGTTTCTCCACTGAGGTGCTTCGGGCACCACCTGGCCTCCTAGGCAGCCTGGTGCCCGTGGTAGTGGAGACACTGGTAAGGGCAGGGCTTCCTGGCTGTGCCCCAACAGTACCCCTGGCCTGGGCACATGGGGCTTCCCTTCCTCTGGTGCTAAGTATCCAGCCCAGCACCTGTCAATGGGCTGACAAAGCTGTACTTGATCACAAGAGGCAGGGACGCTCCAGGAAGCCCCCTGCCCGGGCTGCCTGTCATGTGACATTGGGACCCCTGTGCCTGTGTCCCTAACCCACTGGAAATCTGGTCCCTGTCTGAGCCTCCAGGATGTCCTCAGGGAGGCTGGCCCGAGGTGGAATGGGCCGTTATCTGTCATCTGTCCCTCTCTAGGGAGACGCATATCCAGAACTTCAGAGGAACTCAGCCCAGGTAGAAAACCCTGGGGATGGGAGAGCAGTGGAGAAGGGCTTCCTACAAGGGACCCAGCTCCACTGCCTCCTGCCTGGCCAGATAGCCAGCCTGGTGTCGGAGGACGAGGCTGCCTTCCTGGATTCCCTGCAGCGAGGCCGACGGATCATTGACCGCACCCTGAAACGTCTGGGGCCTTCCGATCTGTTCCCTGGTGAGTCGGACCTGCCCAAGGCAAGAGGAACTCACAGACATGGGGGCCAGCCACAGGAGGGGCTTGTGTCTGGGCCTTGTATCTCCTGCCCCCCACTGAGGGGCCTCTCCTGTCCTCTCCTTCCAATACTCGGTGCTGTGTACAGTGGGATCTCCACCCTGCTGTCCTCATCCACGCTCCCAGCCCCCCTGCCTCCTGTCCCTGCCCCACGCTCACCCTGGCCCTCCTTCCTGTGGCATCTACCTACATGGTTAGAGCCCTGGCCTTCTCCCCTAACTCTTCTCCCCTTCCTTGGTCCCCCCACTGCCCATCCCTAACACCCTGTCCTCCTTCCCCAAAGCTGATGTGGCCTGGTCCTTGTCACTGTCTGGGAACCTGGGGCTCCCCCTGGACCTGGTGGAGCTGATGCTGGAGGAGAAGGGCGTGCAGCTGGACTCTGCGGGGCTGGCACAGCTGGTGCAAGAGGAGGCCCAGGTATGGGCAGGGACACCGTGATATGTCAGCCCCATGCCCAGCGCTGGGCTCCATGCGGATGACTAGACGGAGCCTCCAGCCCTGCCACAGCCTGCAGGAGGGAGCAGAGGATAGGGTAGCACAGCGCCCTAGAGAGGGGATAGGGGACAGCAGGGGCAGGAGGCCTGGTACCAGGGCACCCATGCTGTGGCTGTTTCTCCAGCCGGCCCAAGGGGGCAAGGCCCAGGGTGGCTCCCCAGCCAGCTGTGCCACGCACTCCCATTCTACAGCTCCGGGCCCACCAGGCTGAGCCAGCTCAGGAGCAGAGACTGTGCCTCAATTTGCACGCACTTGGGGAGCTGCAGCACCGTGGTATGACCCCCACTGATGACAGCCCCAAGTACAGCTACTCCCTACAGCCCACTGGGGAATACGGTGAGAGCCTGGATCATTCCCCAGGGCACAGGCTTGCCGGGTCACCTCCAGGGTTCACCGTGGCCCCGGCCATCCAGACCCATGGGCCACATCCCCAGTACGCGCTTGGCACTGACAGCCATCCTGGGCTCTGCAGAGTTTGGCCCCTGTGAGGCCCAGGTGCTGCAGCTGTACACGGAGGATGGGGCTGCTGTGGCCACCGTGGGGCCAGGCCAGCGCTGCGGCCTCCTTCTGGACAGGACCAACTTCTACGCCGAACAGGGCGGCCAGGCTTCAGACCGGGGCTACCTGGTGCGGGCTGGACACCAGGTAGTGTCCCCACACCAGGGTAAAGGCCATGAGAACAGGCTTGGTCACACCAGGCCAGGCACAGGGAAGCCACGAGCAGTCACTCAGCGTCCTGCCCTGCCCTTCCTAGGATGTGCTGTTCCCTGTGGCCCAGGCCCAGGTCTGGGGGGGCTTCATCCTTCACGAGGTTCTGGCCTCCGAGCACCTGCAGGTGGGGGACAAGGTGCAGCTGCATGTGGACAAGGTAAGAGCCCCACCATGCAGCCCTGTTCTCCCACAGCCCCTTCACCCTCCCCCTACCACCCAGGCCCCTGAGTGACAGGAGTGTTTTAGGCCTGGCGTCTGGGCTGCATGGAGAAGCACACAGCCACCCACCTGCTGAGCTGGGCACTGCGGCAGACCCTGGGCCCCAGCACAGAGCAGCGGGGCTCCCATCTCAACCCTGAATGGCTGCGCTTTGATGTGGCCACCCAGGTAAGCCGGGAGCTGTGGGGGTGGAGTGACCAGGCTGAGGGCCCAGCACAGCCATTTGGTCTCTGCGGCCCTCCAGCAGCCCCTCTCCCAGGCTCTTCCTGCCAGCAAGGGGGTCCTCCTGCAGCCCTGCCAGCAGCTCCCTTGTTCCTGCTGTCCCCAAGCCAGCCTTGCTTCAGCCTCAGCCGCCTTCCCTCTCTCCCGTCTCATCTGCTGGCAGCCAAATACATTTGGCTGACTGGCCCTGTGGCACTTGCCCTCTCTGTCCCCACAGCCCCCTCCTGCATCGCCCCAACCAAGCCACCCCATCTGAGCTCGCTGAGGACACAGCCTTTTCTTGGTGTCTTTTGCCAAGTATTTGGTGCCGGGGAAGGCCTGCAGTTTCCCGTAGGCCCCTCTCACAGGTGGCTTGGAGGCCTCTGCCCCACCAGTGGTTACAGAGGCCCTGTCTTGTGCCATCCATGCCCATCTGTGTCCCAGGAACATGGAGGGTGACACGCATGGGGCTGATGCTGTCAGTCTGCCCCCACCCCCCAGGCCCCCCTGACCCCAGAGCAGCTCCGGACAGTGGAGGGCACCGTGCAGGAGGCTGTGCAGCAGGATGAGGCCGTGTACACGGCAGAGGTGCCCCTGGTGCTCACTGCCTGTGTCCCTGGCCTGCGCTCTTTGGATGAGGTGAGCAGGGCCACCCTCTTGGTGGCAGTGTCTGCCCTTGGCATACCCAGAAGGCACCCTGTCCTCCACAGGACATTATAGCCCACCCCATCTGCTGCAGGTGTACCCAGACCCTGTGAGAGTGGTGTCGGTTGGGGTACCTGTGGCCCGAGCCCTGGACCCCATGTCCCAGGCTGCACTGCAGGCCTCTGTGGAGCTCTGCTGTGGGACGTGAGTCACCCCCTGCCACCCTGGACCGTGCCCTTCCTGGTCTGAGGAGCTACCAGCACTTGGCTCAGGGCCCAGGCTTCTCCCTACTCCCTCAACCCTCTGACTTCTCCCTCCTCCTGCCCACAGGCACCTGCTTCGCACAGGGGCTGTGGGTGACCTGGTTATTATCAGGGAGAGCCAGCTCACCAAGGGCACCACCCGCCTGCTGGTCATCACTGGGGAACAGGCCCAGCAGGTCAGCACAGCAGTGGGCCGAGGAGACTTCCGGGTGTGGGTGAGGCAAGGGCCACACACTGCAGACCCCCAGGCTCAGGGACTCCCGGCAGCAGAGCCAGCACTGGTGCATGCACACCGGCACACTGGTGTGGCTGTGCCAGCGGTTGGCATCTGGCTTCTGTTATGACATGCAGTGCTGGTGCTGGGTTCATTCCTGACTGTTCCACATTTCTGACTCGGCCCTGACCACCACTGGCTGCAAGCCTGTCCTAGGTTGGCCCTGACCATCCTGTCCCCACCCTGCAGGCCCGAGAGGTGGGTAAGAGCCTGGCCCAGGAGGTCGATGTGGCCGCAGAGCGTCTGAATCGGGGCAGCAGGGACCTGGTGGAGGCTCATCAGTTGTCCAAGGATGTGGGACGACTCACAAAGGTGAGGGCCACCCCGCCATGGAGCCACCCCCACCCTCTGTCAGCCGGGTGCTCAGGGACAGGGTGGGGGTGACACTGCTACCCCCGGCCGCAGGCCATGGACAGAGCTGTGATGCCTCAGTGGCAGCGGAGGGAGCTGCAGGCCAGGCTGAAGCTGCTGCAGCGCCACGCCAACACTGCCATCCGCAAGCTGGAGCTGGCCCAGGTGAGGGGACAGAGGGCACAGGTGGTCTGTGGGTGGCAGCCTCCTCCCTTCTTGCCAACCAAGACCATCCCCAGGCTGGTCCCACGTCCCTCCGCCACACAGTGTCCCCGCTGCAGCCCTCCCTCCTGAGGCCTCTCCACTGCCTACCACCCAGCTCTGCCTGCTCCTTGCCGCTTGCACCTGGCCTGCCCCCTTTCACCTGCAGGGATCTGTTTGTAAGGCCTGGAACTGTGACAGAAGGGAACAGGCGAGGTGAAGGAAGGACAGGATGGAACCTGAGCTAGGACCCAGCAAGGCCGGCCTGCTGCCTCTGCTCTGAGCCATGGCCTCGTCGGGGAGGGACTGCGGGGCTGGGTTCCGACATGGGGACTATGGCAGATCGGTCTCTCAGCCTGGCCTTCTGTTTCCCTCTGCTCTGCAGGCTGCTGTGAAGTCCCAGGAGCTGCTGAAGCAGCATGAAAAGGGGCCTCTGATTGTGGACACTGTGTCTGCTCAGTCCCTGTCGGTCTGTGCCAGAGGAGGGAGTGGGGGAGGGGAGGGGACATGTCCTCGGGAGGTGGCCGTGGCTCACCCACCCATCCCCTGTCTCGCCCAGGTGCTGGTGAAGGTAGTGCGGCAGTTGTGTGAGCGGGCCCCGGGGACCTCTGTGCTCCTGCTCAGCCCCCAGCCAGTGGGCAGCGTCCTGTGTGCCTGCCAGGTGGCCCAGGTAAAGGAGGCGGGGCCCTCGGCCTTGGGTTCCACACCTTTACCTCTCCCAGACAAGGGACTGGGGCAGGGGGAGGAGGCCTGGGGACAGGGCAATCTCCTTGTCCCCAAGACAGCCCTCCCCAACCCAGAAGGCACTGCGAGGTTCCCCGCCCAGCCCCCCCCAAAGCCTCCCCCACCTCCCTGGAGGGCCCCCTTGGGCTAACTCTGTCTTTGTCCCCAGGGTGCCACACCTGCCTTCACAGCAGTGGCCTGGGCGCTGGCTGTGTGCAGCCAGATGGGAGGCAAGGCCTGGGGCTCGCATGTGGTGGCCCAAGGCACCGGACGCACCATGGACCTGGATGCTGCCCTCAGTGCAGCTCGAGCCTACGCCCTCAACCAGCTCTGACCCTAGCGCTCCAGGGACCTACAGAGACCTGGCACCCTGGAGGAGCCCTACAGCCTCCAAGAGGCCCAGTGGCTGAACCGAAGGAGGCCACCTGTCCCTGCCTGACACAAGGAGACACAGGCTGGGGACGCAGAAGGGGCCCAGAAGCGTCACTCCCACCAAATGTGAAGACACGGCCACCAGAGCTTTGACTGCTCATTAAAGTGGATTTCAGAGCACAGCAGACTGGAAAGTTCTTTTTCTCAAAAAAGAGTGGGCCTTGCCCTCCCACCATGACACGGGCGCCCATCACCCGTGTGACCACTCACATGGGAAAGGCCCAGGCTCCAGATCTGGACCACCTCATCGCCAGAGTTCCAGGATGGTCCATGTGCCAGTGGGCACCCACAGAGACCCCAGAAGTGTCGTGTGGGATCACGGCAGCTGGGCTGACCCTCCGGGATCACACCCTCGCTAACAGTGACCCAGAAGTCCAGAGTTTTACTTCAGCCTCACTGTCTGGCCAGTCCCCTGAGCAATGGGAGCTGGTCAGCTGCTGGGCCTGGTGGCGCTTGCTTCGCAGGGAAGGCAGGCAGTGAAGAGGTGGTGTCAGATGGTGACAGAGAGTGCAGACACACCAGAGACTAGGAGGGTGGGGGCTTCTGAGCTGGGCAGTCAGGGAAGAGCATTCCAGGCTGGGAGACAGCAGGTGCCAGGTGACAGGGTTGGGGCAACTGTGCTGCTCAGCACACGCCCAGCCCGGGTGGAGGAAGCCAAGGTGGCAGTCAGCCTCCTCCTGCCAGGTGGGTCGCCAGCTCACAGCACTGCTGCTAGGTATAGGGGAGATCCAGGCGGCGTCTCCAGGCCAGGACACTCCGGCCCCCAGGTGCTGGCCGTCCAGTGAAGCCACGTCCTCCTGAGGCAGATGGTTTGTGGGCCTGGCAGCAGCACCTCTCAGGGCCCCCGGGGGGCCACCAGGGTGAGCTTGGTGCCCAGCGTTACTGATGAGTCACCTCAGTGTCTGTGGCACTAGGTAACACAGTCACCCGGAGCTGCAGTTCAAGGAAGCTATGCCTTCCCCTGAACCCTCCACCTGCAGCACAGTTCCTTTTCATGGCCGCTCTTGGGGTCTGTCCCTCTGCCCTGTACTAGGGCTGGAAGTGGCTGGTGCCAGCCTAGAGCTGTGGGAGCTGCACAGGCTCCTTCCAGCCTCAGCCTCCCCTGAGAGGTCCTGAAGAGGTGGAGTTAGCCCTTCCACACTCACCTCCCGCCATTTTCCGGGCCCTCTCACCAGGAAGAGCCCAACCGATCCTGAACATGCCCCACCCCGCCAAGCACACATTCCCAGGTACCCCGCATCCCACACCGCGGATTTCCTGACCTGGTGGACTGCCGTGGGCCCTTGGGAACGGTGACTTGAACGCAGTCTCGTGCCGGGACCGCCCCTGGCAACGCAGGCGTCCCTAACGACCTCCCAGGCAACACCAGCGTCCCTAGCGACCACCTCCCTAACTACAGCAGGGAGACCCGCCACCGCCCTCAGCCCACTGGGGCCACTGCGCGGCCCCACTATCAGTGTTGGAGACCCCCCCCCGGGGGGGACAGCGGTCCTAAACCCTGGGGGCCTCAGAAGGGTGACCCCTCTCCCTGCAGCCCCACAAGCCCCCCCTACCCCCTACGATGGTTCCCTCCATCACAGAGAAGCCAGAGTCTTCACTCCAGGTAGGGTGGGGAGCACCGGGGGCCTTTGGAGCCACCTTCTGCTGGGGTGTCTGAGGGAGCTGAGAGCCAGGCCACTGGAGCCCCTCTTGAGGCAGCAGACTTAGGCAGGAGTTGGGAGCAGGCCCTGGGGGATTGAACGCCATGATTCTCATGGGACCAAACACCAGCTTGGCTGTTAGAGAAACTCTTACCCCTGTTCTCAGGCTACAAACAGACTATTTCATCACCTGACAGAATTTTCCCCATAATTTCTCTCACTCACCAAACTGTGAGCCTAACAAAACTCTGCTTCAGCAAAAGGGACTTGGAAGCAGCAGCCACATACGGTCTCAGGGGGGCCAGGGTTGTAGCTCTGTGGCACTGCACTTGCCTGGCAAGTGTAAGGTCCTCAGTTCGATCCCTGGTACAAAAAAAAAAATAGGTCTAGGGCTATGGAGGCATCAGGGTTTCTGGGGTCTCAGGGACTAGGAACGGGGAGGAAGGTGCCAGGGTGCTTCGGATCTGCCATCCATCCCCTCTGGACTCACTCCCTCCAGCTGCAGGCAGCCCTGTGTGTGAGGGAGATGGCTCCCAGCAGCGGAGGCGGCAAGCCTTCAAGGACATCTGTCCTTCTGTCGCCTGCACTTGGACAAACCCAAGGAGGGCTCTGATTGGCTGGCACTGTAGCCACCCTCAAACCAATGGCTCTAGCCAATAGGATGGTCTTCACCAGCACTCACCGGAGCAAGCCTGAAATCCACGAGAGCAGAAGTAGGGAGCAGCCCCCACCCCTGATCCCCACCCCAGGCAGTGACACGGGTTGGAGGGTGACTTAGCAGGCTGGGGGACAGGAAAGCCCAGTGAGTGGTACTGAGCTGAGACCCAGTGCAGCAGTATCCCTTTCCCAGGTGAGGTGGCAGAGGCTCACAGTGTCCTGGGTGCAAGAGCAGGGAGGCCTCGGACACAGGAGCCAAGGAAGCTGCCTGTGCCCAGTCGGGTGCCAAGGGTTCCCCAGGCCCAGACATGGGAGGACCAGCTGACGCCAGGAGCTAACAGCTAGGCTCTGGTGCAAGCAGATGTGGAGGCAGCAGGAAAGGCCAGAGGGGGCTGGGGAGCAGGTGAGGGGAACCAGCAGCTGGATGTGGGGCATGGGCAGGACAGCTGGGACCCCTGAGCTCAGGGGAGAAGGGAGCTGGGCCCTGAGAGAGGATGAGAGGACCCTGGAGGCCTCAACACGTGCATGGTGGGCACAGTGCCAAGCCTTCATAGAGACCCAGGAGAGTGGCAGAGGCAAGCAGGGTGACACCTGCCTGGGGAGGAGCCACGTATCACACTACAGAGTTCATTTTGCTCATTATCCTTTTTTTTGGTACCAGGGATCAAACTCAGGACCTTGCGCCTTCGAGCCAGGCAGAGGCACAACCACTGAGCTAAATCCCTGGCCCCATTATCCTTTTAAATATACTTTGATCTATTATTTGTTTTGTTTTGTTTGTTGAGACAGGGTCTCCATATGTAGTTCAGGCTGGCCTTGAACTCACTGTGTAGCTCAGGCTTCCCTTGAATTTGTGGCAATCCTCCTGTGTCAGCCTCCCAAGTGCTGAGATTACAGGCATGCACCAACACACCCTGCTAAAAGTAGGGTTTTTGTTTTTGAGGTAGGGTCTCCCTATGTAGCCCAGGCTGGCCTGGAACTCATGACAATCCTCCTGCCTTGGCCTCCCAAGTGCTGGGACTAGAGTAAAAGCAGGTTTTCATTTTATTTATTTATTTATTTGGTACCAGGGATCGAACTCAGGACCTCAAGCTTGTGAGGCAGGCGGCAGAACCACTGAGCTAAATCTCCAGCCCTAAAAGCAGGGTTTTAAAAGACATTTGACCTATCAAAAACACTTTTTGTTGGGCCAGGGATTTAGCTCAATGGCTCCACCACTTGCCTCGAAAGCACAAGGACCTGAGTTCGATCCCCAGTACCAAAAAGAATAAATAAATTTTAAAAACACTTTTTGTTTTTTTCAGTACTGGAGATTGAACTCAGGGCCTTTGCACTAAACTACATCCCCAGCCCTTTTTTGGTTTTATATTCTGAGGCAGGGTCTTGCTAAATTGCTCAGGGTGGGCTCTAATTTGCAATCCTCCTGTCTCAGCCTCCTAGAGTGCTGGGATTACAGGTGTGCACTGCCACACCCAACTGAAAATATTTTCATAATATGTATTTTTAAAACATCAAGAGGTAGGGCCAGGCATTTAGCTCAGTGGTTCAGGTGCCTGCCTCACAAGCGCAAGGTCCCAAGTTCAATCCCCAGTCCCAAAAAAAAAAAAAAAGATTTGTACTGACCTTTTTATGCTATTATGCAGCTAATGATCCCGGTGTTTGCCTTAGACATGACACCAACCCTGTACCCTGGGGCTCCTGGCAGGGCTCCTATGGCAGCCTCTGGAGCAGCCCTGCCCCTCCCTTCTGCCACTGGTGAGGCCCTGGGATGGGTCCCCCTGCCCCAGCAGGGGTCTCCAAGGAGGAGGGAGCAGGGACTGCTGCAGACCAGGGCAGTGAGTCTGGGCAATAGTGCGGGCAACAGTGCCCACCAGGGACCCGCATGCCCCTGCCAAGCCTGGGCCTGCTCCCTGCAGTGCAGCCCGTGGTGTCCCCGGGGACTAACAGAACAGCCAGGAAGGGGCCCAGGAGTCCAGGAACAGGGCTGGCCTGTTACCTGACCTTCCTTCCTGCCTCCATGGTGCCATGCATCCAGCTGCCAACACCGCTGCCCCTCACCCTCCACCTCACCCCAGAGAATTGTCTCCAGGCCAAGTCCTCGGCCTGCCCTGGTGCTGTCACTTGCACCCACCCCTCAGCAGCTTTTCCAAAGATCATCAGTAGTCACCAAGTATCATCCCACAGGAGTCCGTGCAGTCACCCACACAGGAAAGAATCATTATCTACTTTATAGACATGGAAACCAAAGTTCAGATAGGTTGAGTAACTAGGCCAAGGTCACACAGCAGGTAACTGGCAAAGCAGGAAATGTGAAGTGAAGTTAGGGGAGGCTAAAGCAGCAGTCCCTTCAGCTGCCCTGTCCAAGGGGCCCTGAGTCAAAAGCTGGACCCAGCTGAATTTGCATTTGGTTTCCACAAGGGCTGTCACCATGCAGGGACAATGTCCACATACAGCCCAGCCATCAACCCCCTCAGCCAGGCTCTTCCTCCTGGAGCTGCCTGGCGCCAGTGAGCACCATCTGGTCCCTCCCTCTGCCAAGGACGCCTTTTCCCAGATCACCATGTCCCTCCCTACAGGCCATGCCACCCTGAGGCAGGTGCCATCTGAGGGCACTGAATGCTGGGCAGGCAGCCCTGTCCATCCCCAGGTCTCTGAGCACAGGACGGGGTGTCCCCAGACCCAGCCACATTACATCCCCTGTCCTCAGCCCCAGATTTAGCTGCCTCCTCTCCTGTGCCTGCTGTGCTCCAAGCTGCCTGGGATTCAGGGCCAGGAGAACCGGAAGTGGTCGGGGGAGGGGGGGCAGATCACAGGAGGGCTCCAGGCAGGAGACCCCCTGGGGCAGAGGTGAGGGCACCAGCACCTTGGGCAGGCCACGCCCCGTCTCCTCCTCTTTCTCTCTCAACCCGCAATGCCCTCGATGCTGGATGGCCACAGGCTCAGTGTGGTATGTCCCAAGCCCTTTTTGTTTTTTAGTTTGAGCACAATTCAGGCTGCCCTCGAACTTGCCATCCTCCTGCCTCAGCCTCCCAAGTATGAATGGATAAACTAAGTTTAAATCTCTCCTTGTTCTTTATAAGGTAGCTGTGCGATGCTGGGCAAGTCAATTAACCTCTCTGTGGGTCAGTTTCCCATCAGAAAACTACCTCTAAAAGGCTTTTGTTAAGATAAATGTGTTAATGTACATAAAGGAGTGTCCAGTGTACAGCAAGCACTATTTGACCTAAAAAGTGAATCACCTCAGTTGCTTGCTACATGTGCCAGACAGTTTACTCTGCTTCCTGCAGTCATTATTTCATTCCCTCCTCCAAATAATCCTCTTGGTAACTGTCACCCTTGTTTCATAGAGGCAGCACTGAAACCCAGAGAAGTTCGGTCACTTGCCCAAAGCCACACAGCTGGTTTGTACCAGGATCTACTTTGGCTCTGCACTCTCAGCTCCTCCAAAGTCTCCCCTCTCCCCACTTTCTCTCCCTCCAGGTCCCCGCCACCATCAAGGACCTGAGCAGCTTCTCCTGTCCAGCTCCCTGTGGGGCCTTCCGCCTCTCTCTCGCCAGCCCCCAGCATGCAGGCCTCCCGGACCCTGACCCCCCCACCCAGCCCCAGCCATTCCCCCTCCTCCTCCGGCCCTAGGCCCTCTGTTGCAGGCCACCCTCCAACCACAGGCCTGGTCTCTACCAAGGCCATGGCCCCAAATTTCCGCCGCATGCACAGGATCATTGCTGAGGACACCGAGTGGTCGCTGGCCATCGTGCCCCTCCTCACGGAACTCTGCATCCAGAACATCATCAGGAACTTCCAGAGTGAGTCTTTGGGGCAGGGAGGAGGGCAGGGCCCTACTTCCTGCACACCCCACCCTGCCTGCCCTCCACATCCCCAAGCCCCCTCCTGTCCCAGCCGGACACGGCTCCTCCCCACAGAGCCACTCTTCACCCAGAACCTCGCCCACTCAGATTCCCAGCACAGGTGGCTTCCTGGCTTGCTTGGTGCCCTGTGCTCAGTACCAGGAACCCGCTGCAAAGTTGGGGGATGGGTGGGGCAGCCTCTGCTCCCTAATGGGCACCCTCTGAGGACAGGGCCAGTGTTCTGACTCCAGCAACGACGGCCACCTGACCTCCATGCGCTCTTTCCACCTGTCTCTTCTGTCTCTGCTGGCTGGATTGTGAGCTCCCAGAGGTTGGGGCCCCCTGTCTCCCGACTCTTGGGGCTCAGCCCTCCCAGAAGTGTCCTGCGCACAGGAGGTGTCAGACAGATACACTTGGGGTTTTTTTTTTTGTTTCTGTTTTTGTTTTTGAGACAGTCTTACTATGCAGTTCAGGCTGGCCTCGAACTCACAGCAATCCTCCAGCTTCGGCCTCCTGAATGCTGAGTTTACAAGTGTGCACCACCACACCTGGCTCCAGATGCACTTGTTTGAAATGAATGAATCACACCAGACTGGGAGGCTCTGGAGTCAAGGACTGTCTCCTCCATCAGGCGAGGTGGCAACCATGAGCCTCGGACTGAGACTCCCCAAGAACAAACACTGGCAGTCCAGCTGCAGAAGGGTTGCCAATGTGGTGTGCCATGTGGGCCCCCAGAGCTGTGACCCCTTTTTCTCTCCTCTGGTCCCAAAGAAAACCCGATCCTGAAGCAGCTGCCCCCGGAATACCAGCAGAAGGTCCTAAGCCATCTGCCCCCTGACCTGCCGCTGGCTGTGACCGCCAACCTCATCGACGACGAGGGCTACTGGCATCGCTGCTGCGTGCAGCGCTGGCCCGTGTGCCACGTGGCCCGGCATGGCGGCAGCTGGAAGCGCCTGTTCTTCGAGAGGCACCTGGAGGGTCTGCTGCGGTGCTTCATCCCTGGCACCACGGACCCCAGCACTGTCCTCGACCTGCTGCCCCTTTGCAGGGACTTCGTGCGCAACCTCCGCGTGGACCAGCTCCTCCCGCCTGTGCGCCTGCCGCCTACGCCCCGTAAAATGGGAGACCAGTCGGACTCGGGCAGCGAGGGGGAAGCAGAGGAATCTAGCCCCGACCACTACCCGCTGGGCCCTCTGGTGGCCGGCCTGAGCCAGCTGGAGGAGTTGGACTTGGTGTACGGCGTCAAGGACTGTGGCATGAACTTCGAGTGGAACCTCTTCCTCTTCACCTACCACGACTGCCACTCCCTGGCGGCCACCGTCAAGGCCTGCCACACGCTCAAGGTACCTCTCGGCGCCCCGCCCCCGGTTCTCTGTCCCCTCCTCTGCCTCGCCTCTTGCCATCGCCTTCCTCCTGTTTCCTTTCCATTCATTAATGGAGCCGGTTTTGGTCTGGGGTTTTGTTGCTGGGGACTGAACCCGGAGCAGCTTAGTCATCTACAAACACCCGCACTCCGAGCCCTGTCCCGGGTGCTGAAGATGCAGTCAGGAGCTGACAGTCACTCCGCAGGCCTCTGCAGCTGCCAGTAGCCATGATGAAAGGCGCTGATTGCCTCCAGCTGCGGGTGGGGGCGTCCGTGCAGACTCGCAGCTGAAACACAGGGCGCCCAGTTCACTTTGTGTTTCAGGTAAACAGCAAGTATTCTGTAGGAGTATGTCCTGAATGTCACACGGGACACATTTATTTGTCAGAGATTTAAACTTAAGCACGTCTCCTGTTTTAGGGTAGTGTTTGTTTTTCATTGCTGAGCCATGCCCCCAGGCTGGGGATCCTGTATTGTTTCTTGGACCCCTAATTGGGATGAGTGCTGTAAAGAAAAGACGTGTGTGTGTGTGTGTGTGTGTGTGTGTGTGTGTATGTGCGCGCGCATGTATCCAGGTGTGCTCTACCACTGAGCTACATTCCCACCCCCCTCTTGCCCTTTTTTTTTTTTTTTTTTTTTGGTACCGGGTATCTAACTCGGGTCCCTGCGCTTGTGCAGCAGGCGGTGAAACCACTGAGCTAAATCCCCGGCCCTTGTTTTGTATTTTTAAGACGAGTCTCACTAAGTCACTATTTTGCCCAGGCTGGCCTTGAACTTGAGATCCTCCTGCCCCAACCTCCCTCGGTAATTACAGTTGTGCACTACTAAGAAAGGACATTCTTATGTGCAGTTATAAAAGGCACATTTGATGTGCCAGAGAAGGCTTCCTGGAGCAAGTGTCATTGTGTAAAGGTCAGGAGGAGTGGGAGTTGTAGATAAGGAGAGAGGAAAGTCATCCCAGGGCTAGGAAGCACATCCAGGCCCCTGGGCAGAGCAACATGGCCTCTCCAGGCTGTGTAGATGGAGCTAGAAGTGGGGGGCTGGGGTGGATGGCCAGCCTCTCAGGGAGAAAGAAGGCCTTGTCAGGGGTCTGGCTTTATTTCAAGGTGCTCTGGGCACCATCTGAATTTGTCCATTCTCCGTTGCTGTCACAAAATATCTGAGGGCAGGCACTTTAAACAAAAGAAGGGTGTCTGGCTCACAACCCCAGAGGCTGGAGGCCTGTACAGCTCAGTGTCCGCCCTACTTTTCCTCCTCAACATGCCAGAGAAACAGAAAGGGAAATGAATGTGCATGAAAAAGACCAAGCACACGGTGGTATGGCCTCACGGTCTTGTGAGAACCAAGTGGGATCCTGAGAGAGCCTCATTAATCTCTTCCAGAAGTAATGCCCCCAGTGACTTAACCAGGGACCAGCAGGCCCCACCTCTTAAAGGCTCCACACCTCTCTCCATCACACTCAGGGACCAGGTCACCAGCACAGGAACCCGCAGGGACACCAGGGTATCCAAACCACAGGACCGTGCAAGGTCTTGTTGACAGGGACATTATGTTGTTGGGTTGCAGACATAGCGGGTCACTTAGGACTCCCCTGCCAAATGCAGACAATGGTGCACTTTGGCTCTGCCTGCAGAGAGGGGAGAAGAGAATGAAGGAGAGAGGCTTGAGCAATTGCATCAGCAGCCTTGCTGGCACGAGGAGCATGTGGAAGAGGAGGAAGGACACATTGGCCTCAGGCATTCCTGTCCGGGAGACCAGATGTCTGGGGGTCCACTGGCAAGATGGGGATGATGGGAGGAGGACTGGGTTTCCACTTAAGATGTCCTGGAGCAGTAACCTCCATCAGGGAGGGTCTGCAGCTCTCAGGAGAGGTCTGAATGAAGCATGGAAATGGGTGCCAGCCTCTCGAGTGTGGGCTCAGGATGGTGCTCCCAAGGGAGCCAGAAGAGGGGCATGAGACACTGGCAGGTGGCTCTAGGGGAGCCTGGCAGAAACCTGAGGCAGGAGGGAAGGGACCTGGCATTGCGTGCCCAAGCCCTGGAGAGCATGTGCCACTAGGAGTGAGCAGTGGAGAGCTTGGCACCAGAGACTGACTTAGCAAGCCGGGGGTTTGCTGGAGGAATTGCAGTGGGGTGCCAGGGCCAGGAGCCAGGAGCTGCAGAAGAGAGGAGGGGGTGCTGTGATCCACTCTGCCAAGAGCTTGACTGTGAAGGCAGAGAGCAGAGCAGGAACAGATGAAGGCTTTGGGTTTGCCTAAGAAGGAATTTGCAAGCCAGGAGTGGAGGCACATGCCTGCAATCCCAGCACTTGGGAGGCTGAGGCAGGAGGATCCAAAGTTCCAGCCTAGCCTGGGTAATGTAGTGTCTTTAAAAAAAATTTTTTTTTTAAAATTTAAAAAGGCTGGGAAGTAGCTCAGTGCAAAGGCCCTGGGTTCGATCCTCAGTACCACCACAGACAGAGATGGAGACAGGGAGAGAGAGAGAAATCGGCTGGGGCATCAGACAGACCTGGATGATTGAGTAATGGGACTTCCCTAAGCCTTCTTCTTCTCTCCCCAAAATGGAGCGAGAACTTGCCCGACTCCACCAGGGTGCTGGCGGTCAGGGACAAGGGTTAGAAAAGGTGCTGGCAGCATGCCCACACAGCAATCACTCCATCAATAGGGTCTCTTCCCCCACCACCAATTCTGAATCACTGGGTGGCGCTGCCCGCCCTGCGAAAGGTGTGCTGGCAGCAGGCTGTCATGCCTCCCTCCACAGATCTTCAGGCTGGCCCGCAGCCGCGTGGATGACGACAAGGCCCGCATTCTGATCTGCAGCCTGCTCAACCACCCGGCCCTGGAGGAGCTGGACCTGTCTCACAACCTCATCGGGGACCGTGGGGCACACGGTGCGGCCAAGCTGCTCAGCCACAGCCGCTTGCGTGTGCTGAACCTAGCCAACAACCGAGTGCGTGCACCCGGGGCCCAGGCACTGGCTCACGCCCTGGCACACAATGCCTATCTTCTCTCCCTCAACCTGCGCCTCAACTGCATCAAGGATGAGGGCGGCCAGGCCCTGGCGCACGCCCTGCTGACCAACATGTGCCTCACCACCCTGCACCTGGGTGGCAATGAGCTGTCGGAGCCCACGGCCATGTTCCTGTCCCAGGCCCTCGCCGTCAACACCTCCCTCACCAGCATCAACCTGTCCTGCAACCACATCGGGCCGGTGAGCCAGGCCTCTGGGAGGGCAGGCAGCCAGGCTGGTTCAGGCTCCCTGCAGGAGGAATACTGGAACCTCAGGCTTCTGGTGCTACGTGCAGTGTCACATACTCACATACGAATGCACGCTGGGCCAAGGGGTGTACCCAACATCTGCTCCTTTCCCTTTGTCTTCACAGTTATCTCATACGTGGGAGTTTCTTTTTTATGGTGCTGGGGATTGAACCCAGGTCCTTCTGCATGCTAGGCATGCGGTTTACCACTGCCCCCCAGCCTAGACTGAGTCTTTTCTAGACAAGCACTGCACCACCAACTCATGCTGCAGCCCAGCCTGAGTCTTCTGTGACAAACAGTGATTCTCAAACTTTCTTGAGCAAGCCATGGAAGAAGAAATGTCAGGTATACCAGGCCTGGTACTACACATCTGTAATCCAGCACTCTGGGAAGTTGAAGCGGGAGAATCGAAAGTTAGAGCCCAGCCTGGACAATTTAGTGACTTAGCAAGACTCTGTCACAAAACTTTAAAAAAATATTTTAAAGGGGGCTCAGGGTGTTAATTCCCATTTCTACGGGGGTGGGGAGGAAGCAAGTTATAGGAACACACACACACACACACACACACACACACACACACACAGAGCCATTGAAATCTTTTACTCCCTGTGATTTATGCTAATGTTTTCCTTTAGATTCTACTCTATTCATTTCTTGACCCATTACATTTGCTTCCCAACACAGTAGTGGCATTCATCCACAGAACAGCAGAATTCTGCCTCCCTCATGGGAGTCTTCACACTGACCCAGAAGAGCTGGGGTGGAGGACCTGCGGGAGGGGCCCTGTGTGCTCCAGTGAGACCCCCACTTAGCCGCCATGCAGCCCCTCTCTGCTGTCCCCACGGGGGTGCTCCTGCTACAGCTTAGCTGGGAAATGGCTTCTACAGGGGGGTCACTGAGTGCTCAGATGACCAGAAGCACAGGGCCATCCTGTACTCTGCCCATTGGCCCATGGCCATGGCCTCTCTGGTCCTCCTCTCCTGCTCCTGAGAAATGCTGCAGTTTGGCATCTTGCCTGGCAGCAGGCAGAGGCAGGAAGGGACAGCGCTGTGATGCACCTCCCCGTTCTCTGGTCAGGGTAAGGAGAAGCTGCCCAGAGCTGTCTCCTCTGAGCTCCTCTTCCCCTGTCCCTAGACAGACTTGTCCCCAGGCCCCAGCTAGGGGTAGAGGAGTGTGATCACTGTCACTGGAGTGGGACAGCCACTTTAGCAGGTCTTGGCCACGCTGCCTGAGTGAATCGGCAGGAGTAGGTCAGTACACAGCAGGGTAATGGCAGCTGTCTCGGATGCATTTCTGGGTAAATGTGTGCGTGCCTGTCACCCGCACCACGATGCCCCATGACCCTTTCCCTTCTGCCCTCCCAGGATGGTGGGAAGCAGCTACTGGAGGGTGTGGCAGACAACAAGACCCTCCTGGAGTTCGACTTGCGCCTGTCGGATGTCACCCAAGAGAGCGAGTACCTCATTGGCCAGGCCCTCCATGCGAACCGGGAAGCTGCCCGCCAGCGGGCCTTGAATCCCAACCACTTTGTGTTGCCAGTCATTGCCAATGACCCTGGGAATTCTGAGGCATAAGGTGCGGGCAGGGCCGGGGCAGTGACTCCAGCCCTGTCCTTCATGCCCTGCACTTGCCATGCACTCTACTGCTAAGGGTCACACCGGTCCCGAGGGAGGGGAGGGGGGACCCAAACACACTCAGAGGGAACGATCAAGGGATAAATGTATAAAGACGGAAGGTAAGGAGGGTCCTAATAGCAGAGGAAAGCTATCAAAGTGGAGACCCAGCTGCAGGGCCGCGAAAAGGGTGTCACTAGACCCCTGAAAATGACCAACTTCTTCCAGGAATTAGGCAGGCAGAGGACCCAAGGGAATGTACACGCTAGACTCTCCCATGCACCCTGTCCACAGAGGTGATTCTCCTCCATCTCCCCACAATCCCATCTACTGATTGGATCCTCAACCTTCACACATGTACACACATGTGTGCATAAACACACATGCACACATTGTGGCTATACCACAGTGATGCTTGGTTCTTCCTGCCACACTCAGCCTACAGATGCCACCTCCCCATTGCTCAACTCTGCCTGATGTGACTCAGTTCTGCAGGCCACACCACCTCCTAATGCTCACGTGCTGTGTAGGAAGGGGACTCTGGGGGAGAGGGAGGCGGCCATCGATGGTGGCAGCTGGGGAAACACAGTGACACTCTTGCTGGAGAGGGGAAGAAGTGCCACACCAGAGGGGACATCGGTGAGTCATCGCAACTTTATTATCCACCAGTTAGATTTGTACAATCTTTGCGCTTGGAAATCCACCACAGAAAGGCCACAATGTGATGCACCCAATTGACAGGACCTGTCTCCTACCAGCCAGGCCCAGCCTCCCCACAGCCCTTGTCCCCGGACACAGGGAGCCTTCCAGGTGCCCTGCATGAGTCCCTGTCACTCTGAAGCTGCCCAGCTTGGCCACACCCACAGGAATCACGTCAGCCACAACGCCCAAGGGGCCCAATGGTCAAGCCCAAGTCCCCAAGGTCTGGGTCACAGGTTTCGACCACAACCCAGGAGTGCCCACTCTCCAGGGACCCCTTCTGGCAAGCAGACTCGAGCAGAGCACCACAGGGGGTTGGGGAGGTGACGCACATGTCCCTGTCCAGGTGGCCTTGCGTCCTTCTGTGCCTGACACCCTCAAGCAGTTCCAGAGTGCAAGCATGTAGGTGTGAGGGTGTACGTGTGGCCACCGCTGCTAGCAGAGGTTCTAATTAGAGAAACAAGAACATTCAGTGTAAAATTTAATTTTAGAGATTAATTAATTTTCTGGTTTTCGTTTTCCCTGGCAATCAATAAAAGCTACCAAGAAAACAGACCAAAGAATCGCTTTCTCTCTAAGTCTGTGCGTTTGTGGGAGGCAAGGCAGACTGGCAGAGCACACCTAGCAGAAATGGTCGATACAGGCGAAATAATAATGAGACCCTCTGCACCTCCCGAGAGGGGTGTTCCCACCACCAGGCCCCGAGGAGCACAGACTCAGGGTCCCAATGGGTTTAGGAGCTGGCAGGCTGGTGGGCGGCAGTGGCCTTCTGCCCAAACCACTCTCTCTGGCCTCTCCTTTCTCGCCCATCTCTGTGTGCCTGGAAAGCCTGACCACTGATGATTCATGGGCCATGCTGTCCCCACAATCTGCCCCCACCCCATGTCCCCCTGAGAAGGAGGGCAGGAGCTAGAGGTGATGTTGCATAGGTGGAGGCCACACTCCTAGACAAGCGCAGCCCACATCCTCAGGCAGGTGCAGGCCTGGCCAGCCAGGGGGAGGCCAGACAGGCAGCGGCCAGGAGAGGCCAATGCCAGAGCTCTGATGGCAACAGAGAAGCAAGAAGCATCTGGGGCACAGTGTCTGGGTGCCCAGGGTCATCCTCTCTAGGCTGAGATGTGAGCCCAGTGCCCAGGCACTAAGTCTGCTGGGAAAGGACCTGGGCAGCTGGGAAGGCAAGGGGCTGTACAAAGACATGCACACCAAGCACATCGGGGCAGGCGGTGGGGAGCATGAGGGAGAAGCATCAATGTGGAGCTCTGGGGAACAGGACGGAGCAAGCGCCCCCATGTGGTGGCAGGTTGCCTCTCTGAAGACCCCAGGAAACACAGCAGGGCTTCTGCTCAGGGCACAAGGGGAGATCCAGGAGTCTGGCAGAGTTGGATAATTTCTGCCTCTGACCCTGCCCCTGGAATCAGTGTCTCTCCAGCTTGGGCCAGTGACCAGGTCCTTAGCCCACAAAGGAAAGGGTGAGGGACAAGACCATGTCACTCCTTCCCACAGGTCTGGGGAGGCAAGGGCCCCCCTTTTAGAGGTCCTCTCTCTCTACTCTCCACTGCCCTGTGTGCCCCACTGCCCATCTGTCATCTAGGTGCATCTCATGCATCGCTCACCCTGGCCAGCTTTAAGGCCAGCCACCCCGGTGGTGCCAGCACCTGCCCAAGCCCGAGAGGAGGCTACGGAGTTTCCAAAAAAGGGCTGAGGTTCCCTGTCCCCAGGGACAGAGATGAGTGACGTGCGTGCTGTGAGCACAATCTCTCAGGACCTGCTCCTGGGGCCCAGTGACATAAACAGCAGTGCAGGAGGAGGCAGAAAGGAAGCCCCAAGCTCTGGGCCCAGTGCCAAGAAGACGACAGCCACATTGCCGCGGTGTGGGGACTATGTTGGGGCTGCCACCTGGCCCTGGCCTCAGACCCACTGAATAAATCAGCTGGGTGGCAGCCAGCCCTATTGTTCCCCTCAACAGAGGCCCCAAGGGGCAGGAAAGTCCCAGACACCCTTCCTGCGCCTCCACATCACCGCGCAGCCTACCAGGGATGCACCCTCCAGAGGAGGCTCAGCACGGGTCCCTGAACCTCTCACACAGTTGCCACTAACAGCAGACCTGCCAGGAGGCTGCACAGGAAATCTCGAGTGTGTGTGGAGAGGGGGAGTGGATGGAGGAGCCACTCTGCCTTTGACTGGGGTTCTGGAGAGCCACGCCCACACATCCTCGGTCTCTGTCCAGAGCAGGTGGCTCTCAGCCCCACAGGGTCTCCCAGTGCCCTCCTGTCTCTTCCCTGCCCAGTCTGGGTGACCCTTGCACTGCCCTGCTTCATGCGGGGCACAGAGTCCGGCTAGGGGCGCTCGGACCCATCGGGGGCCCGGGTCACAGTGAGGTCTCCACGCAAGAGCCGTGGCGGTGCAGCGGCCGGTGGCTGTGGCCCAGGCACCCCTCCTGCCTGTGCACAATGAGGACAGGGAAGTAGAGCGCGTCGTGGTAGGATGGCGGCGGCCCAGCTTCCTCCTCGTCGTCCTCCTCATCGTCCCCCATGCTGGCCTGGCTGGACAGACGGGTCTGCTCCGTGGGGCAGCTGGCCTCGTTGACGCTGCCGCTCCGGCTGCGCCACAGGCAGCTGCGCCGAGAGCCGTAGAGGCGGCCGAGGGAAAAGCGGCTGCCCGCGCCCCCCACGCCCCCGCCGGACCCTGGGGCTGCTCGCGGGCTGGCACAGATGCTGAGCGCGCTGCGAGAGAAGATGGAGGAGCTGCTGGCCGCGCGCTGGCACTGCTCGCAGCTGCGACGCAGCGGGGCCGCGCCCGGGCCACCCACACCGCCATAGCGACAGGAGGGCGCGAAGCCCCGGGCATGCGAGCCGCGGCCCGCCAGGTCCATGAGCACCGCCTCCGAATAGCTGGGCACCAGCTGCTGGTTGGAGCGGATGTGCCACTCGAGCTCCGTGCTGTCCACAGTGTCCACGCGCGGCAGACGGTGCGCCAGCGGGGGCAGCATCTCATCGCCAGGGCTCAGGCCGCCCGAGGAGCCCGGGCCCTCGAGACCAAAGAGCTTCTCCACATGATAGTGCGCGTAGGCTGTGCGGTACTCGGCCAGCACGCGCAGCGGCCACGACAGCGTGAGCAGCGCCGCCGCCCAGAAGGCTGACGAGCAAGCGTACCAGGGCGGCCGCGCCGGGTCAGGGAAGGCCACCATGAACTCGCGGAAGTCCACGTTCTTCAGGTGCATGCCTTCACGTGCCTCCATGTAGTCATCCAGACCCTCGTTCTCGGCAAAGAAGCGTGCACGTTGGCACAGGTAGGCATTCTCCGCCTCCACGCTGGCAAAGCTGAAGCACTTGGTGAATCGCAGCCGCGTGGCCGGTGCACCCTCCAGCCCCACCAGCGCCTTGGACACGTCCCTGACGCCGCAGCGCGCGTAGTCGAACTCGGCCTCAGCCACGTGCGTGTTGACGCGCTCGTGGTAGACCTGTGGGCGAGGGGGCTGGGGTCTCTGTCCAACCCCGCATACCCCAGTGCTGCTCTTCCTGCCTGATCATCTGCCCTTGAGCCTGTCCCACTCTGGGTACCCGCTGGAGCCCCTCGAGATGTCACCATCTGCTTTACAGCTGAGACCCGCAACTTAACCAGTGTGTTAAAAACAGGACCAACTAGAACCCAGCCCTACCTGTGTGCATTCTCATTTTCAAGAAGCTCTGGGGCCAGGGATTTAGCTCAGTGGTTTTGCCGCCTGCCTAGCAAGCTCAAGGACCCGAGTTTGATCCCTGGTACCAAAAAGGAAGCTCTGGTTCTCCTGGGGTCTGGTCCTGGCCACAAACTACCCCTCGGGCTCACCTAACCCTTGGCCACCTGTACCTGCACTGTCCTGCTGCTGCTCAGCCACCATATTCCCCCTTCTTCCCTCTGACCAGTGTGTTTCCAAGTGGGCACTGGCTCCAAGGGAGCCCTCCTCTCCAGGCTCCTGTTTAGGCCTCAGCTGCCTGCACAGCCACAGGCTTTGTCCACAGAGCAGGAGGCCACCACCTCTGGCAACATCCCCTCAACCTAGGACCCAGTAGGTCTAATCCTGGAAGTGCGGATGACTCTGAGGAACCCCCACCAAGACCCCCACATCTACCTCCTCAGGGAGCCTTGGATGGGGCTCCAGAATCTGAGTTTAAGCCTAGCATTGCCACGCAGGAACTGCAGGCCTTGGGCAAGTCTCTGACCCTAGGTTTCCTTACCTTCGAGAGGGAACCCGGTAACCATTGCCTCAGGTGTGTGTGTGCTGTGAGAGAAGCCTGAGAAGCCACCTGCAGCCTTTCAGCCCTAAACAGTTTACACTCGGAGCTGTCACTCCCACATACTAGCAGTATAACCTTGGACAAGTACTTAACTTCTCCACCATTCGGTTTCCTCATCTGTAAAATGGGGACAATACCTATCTCATAGATTATTATGAGGATTAAATAAAAGATGTCACGTGTGTGAAGTCCTGATGGCATGATTCTGTCTGTGTCTGCTGCAGTGAGCTTATCACTGACCTCCTGTCCCCGCTCTCCCCACGGGGTCCAAGCACCCTTTCCCATCTTGAGAGGCAGCTCACCTGGGTGGTGGTATAAGCGTCTCCATTGCGGTACCTGGTGACCTGGCGGGTGCGGCGGACATAGTGGTAGCTGATGGCCTTCCACCAGATGCAGGGCGTAGCCTGCTGCATGCGGCCCACGCGCTCCCGCACGCTGCTCACATCCACTCGGTGCTGCAGCTCATGGCGGGCCTGGCAGTGCCAACACTCCACCAAGTAGACGGCATACAGCATGAGCAGGAAGGCCAGGGGGATGTAGACGTAGCCGTTGGAGCAGGGGCTGTCGTGGTACATGAGGCTGTTGCCCTGGTAGGCGCTGCTGAAGGTGAGGCGGGTCACTGTGGTGACGTGGCACCAGGCCACTGCCCCCAGGCAGCCATACATGAGCAGCGACAGCAGGAGGCACTTCCAGTGGGACTCACGGCAGAGGGACTTGGTGAAAGAGGGCTGGATGGGACGCTGCTGCTCCGACGAGCAGAGAGGGGCCAGGATGAGCAGGAGTTGAGGCGGAGAAATGGATGCAGGATGGAGAGGCAGAGGCAGAGATATAGGGATGGGGGAGAAAACAGGCCGAGATGGGATCCAGGGACCAGAGATAAACACAGAAGTGACCCAGAGGGCAGGCATCATGAGGTCAGGAAAAGGGACCAGAAAGCCAGTGCGGGAAAGTGCAGAGAGAGACGCCCCAAGGGGCAGAGAAGGATGAGAGCCAGGGATGGATGCCCAGGAAGCAAAGAAGACAGAGATGGGTAGGATGGCGTCCAGAGGGAATCCAAAGACAGATGCAAAGATGGCAATGAAATGGGAGAAGTGGATGGGGGAGAAGGGAGGACAGACAGGCATCAGCAAAGGTAGGTCCCCAGCCCAGACCCCCTCCCAGTGTTCAAGGAAAGCGGGGAGGGGCCTCTGAGATCACCTGCACCTGAATACATGAAGCCCGGACTCTAGCAGAGACTTTCAGTCCGGGTTCTAGGAGCCACTCCCCTTTACCCACCCACCTCCCTAATGCTCACACATCCTCCCAACACTTCCTCTGGAGGACGAAGCCCACCCCGGCTCAGTGCCACTTATGGAGCCCCATCCACCCCAGATTCTTCGTGCCGAATCTTAACATCCTTTCCCCAAGTTCTAGACCAGGAGGGAAGGGCTGAGGTCCCCAAGCAGAAGGCCGTTGGGAAGGGGGGATCCAAAAGGACAAAGGCATGTGGTTAGGGACAGGATGGGGACAGGGCCAGGGCAGGGGTAGGGAGAACACGTCTGAAGTCCAGCCATTTGTCACGACATCTCTGGTCCTCTCCTGGGGCCTGTCTCCTACAGCGCTCGGCAGCTCTCCCCGGCTCTCCCCGGCTTGGCTGGTGAGTTGTTTACCACCTGGCAGGGCCCATGCCTCACCCTGCATCCTGGGTGCCTCCCATGGTGCTGCCACCCCGCAGCCTCGAGAAATGAGCACCGAATTTGATTTCTCGAGGTGGCCTAAGTCTCCCTCCCCATACATACACACTGCCTCTGGGATCCTGATTTGTCCCTTCAATTCCTCAGGCCTGACCTAGAAGCGGTCCAGCTGAAGGGATTAGGTGGAAAAGCAGGCACAGAGACAGGCAGGGTCCCTGGACTTAACACCCATAGGGAGCTGGGACTGGAAGGAGCACCATGCGCCCACCCGGGATGGGGACACAGGCACCCTCCAGGACCCCTGGGCCGAAGGGGCTCTGCCTGCAGGCCCACCCGCTTGCCGGCTGTGCGGCGTGCAAGTGTGCAGTGTGCAGTGTGCAGGGGAGGGGGGTTCTGGTACTTTCCTCGGTCTCTTTGTTTCCAGTTCCAGAGTAAGAATGAGCTTAACATCCACACTGAAGGGTTCTTGGGCTTAGGGCCCCTAGGGGGAGCAGCAGGACGCAAAAGGGAGGGTGAACCTCCCAGCGACCCCGGGGGTCTGGGCTCTCGGCACACCCCACCTTTAGTCCCCAGCCCAGGTGGACACCGCCGCCTTCCCGGTCCCCTCCCAGCTCCGCACCCCCCGCGTCCCTGCCCGGGGACAGGCGGGCAGAGTCCTTCTAGCTCGGGTCGGGGTTCACGAGGCCCCGCCCACGCCCCTCCCCTGCCCGGGACCCCCGGCCCCGCCTCCGCGCCCCCCGCCCCGCCCCGCGGACAGCCGGGCCGCAGGTGGGGGCGGCGCGGACTGCGGCTGCGGTGCCGGGCCGGGGCGCGGGTGCCGGGGTGCGGGTTTCAGGGCGCGATGCGGCCGCTCTCACCTCCTCTCGGGCGGGGCCCTCGTCCGCCGCCAGGGGCTCCTCCAGGACCCCAGGCCCGCCGCCTCCGCCGCCGCCGCCCGCGCTCTCTCCCGCGGCGGACCCGGGCGGGGACATGGCGCAGAGGGGGCGCGTGGCTCTCAGGATCTCCCGCGGGGTGGCCAGGAGCCGGGGGCATCCTGCGCGGGCCCGGGGAGGGGGCGGCGGGAGCGGGGCCCGCGCTGCTCCCCACCCCCCGCCGAGGGGAGAGGGAGTGCGCGGGGGGCAGGGGCTGGGGCCAGGGCGGGGGCCGGGGCCGGGCTGGGGGGGCCGGGGCCGGGGGCGGTGTCACCTTGAGGCCCTCGCGGCGCCGCTCCGCCTCCCGCCCGCTCCCGCCGCCGCCTTTTGTCTGAGCGGAGCGGAGCCAGCACGCCCCCCCTCTTCCTCCAGGCGCCGCTGAGCCCCGCCCCCGGCCCCCCAAACTCCGCCCTCCCCAAGCCTGCTTCCTAACCACCCCCCCAAAGGGGAGAAGCAACAGGGGCTCTCCGCACCCCTTCCCCGCGCTAGGCTCTGCGTCCCCCTCCGCGCGACCATCCGGGGAGGTCGATACTCAGCGCCCCCTCATCCTTCCCGGTGAGGGGCACCGCAGGGGACCTGACACCTTCTCTCAGCTCCCCAGGTCCTGGGGCTCAGGGTGGGAGGGGAAAGGGGCCCTGACCCCCGGAAAGCCCTCCTTGCCAGGTGCTGGGAGAGGGTCAGGTAAGAGCCAGGCTGTATGTGTTTGGGGGGGGGGGAATGGAGTCAGGTACAGGGGAGAGCAGGGAAGTGGGTTTGAGAAAGGACTGACAGGACAGAGAAGAGGATGCAGGACCGGCCTCCTCCAACCATCTTCATCCCCCGAAATTCAGCCTTCTAGAAAGAATGAAGTGAGCACAGTGCCCTCGGCTGGAGGTCAAGGAAACTGAGTTCTGATTTTTAATCCTAGCTCTAGCACTAACGAGTTGGGTGACCTTGGGGGAGTATCTTCCCTCTCTGAGCCCTCATTTCTTCATCAAGAAATTCTTCAGAAAGAAAGTCAACTGCACAATCTCTGAGGCCCTGAGCTGTGGGTGTGGGAAGCAGACACACAGGCCACACGGGGCTGGGGAACTGCAGGCAGCCTACCTGCTCCCAGCCACCTAACCACCCCTGCATTCCTGGACCGACTGGAAGGGAAAGAATTCATTCATCCCTGCACTCCTGGGCACCTGCATCCATAAACAAGAACCAGGTAACTACTGTGTGTCCTGTGCAGAATAAAACAGTTCCCACCTTTGGGGCTGGGATATAGCTCAGAGGTAGAGCATTTGCCTAGCATGTGCAAGGTCCTGAGTTTGGTCCCCAGCACCTTGCCCCCAGAACTACAAATCTAATGGGGAGGGGAGAACCTGGAACCATCACTGTGATAGGATGTGGTCAAGGCCACACATGATCAATCTTCGGGCACAGTTGCTGTGGCACCTTACTGTGTGTTGTTAGGGTCTTTAACATACAGTAAGTGTTCTTCTTTACCCACAAGGACCAAGATGGAGGGTGTATGACTTACTGGGCAGCCACTGACACTCACAGAGCTACTCCTAGAATTCAGATCCTTCCCATTCAAAAGTGTAGGGAGACCTTCGGGGTAGGAAGTCACCTTGAGGCAAAGCCTGGGTATCTAACCCCAGAGGATGGGACAGGGGCACACTAATGTGCCCAGGTATTTCTTGGTTTCATCCAGGGCAGGAGAGCCACTGCTGCCCACCCCCAAGTCCTGATCCAGCCATTTCCTCCCTTCCCTTTGTAGGCAAGGTCAGTGGCTCCTCTCTGCCACCTACTTATTCAGAACTCTCCAGCCTGGCCGAAAGACCTTCTCCAAAGCAGTTATTCCTTCTCTTTGCCCAACAAGGAGGATGTGGTGCTGAAAAGACCAGGGTTCTTGTCACTCTAGTGGTGTAGGAGGAATCCCTTTTGGTGGTTCATTCCAGTGTCTCCCACCCATGCTTTTTGGGAAGTCATCTCACAGCCAAACGCTGCACCCCCTGTCCTGGTTTCAGTCCTGTCTGCCACCTCCAGGCCTCGTGCAGGCAGGAGCAGAGGTCTTGAGAGTTCCTGGCACTGTGGCCTTTCCTAACCTGCATGGGCTCCTCACTCTCTCGTTCAGTGTCTATTTATTTACTTATTTATTTATGAGACAGGATCTTGCTATTATAGACAGTCAAGTTAGGTAGAAATATTCTAGGGAGTCAGACAGGGCTAGGCCCTCAAGAGGATCAGTGCAGAGGAGAAGGCATGTTGGAGCTGTGGCTGGAGGTGCATCTGTTGAGGGCCAGGCCTCAAGATAGGGATGGAGTGACCAGCCCTGCATGCCTCCCTGAATGATGAGCAGTGGATTGAGGGTTGTGCTCACCTGGTCTAGTGAGGTCTGAGTGGACATCGGTCACCCCCAGTGGGTGGCCAGGACCCCCTGGTTCATCTCTTCCTAAAAAGGTCCTTGTTCTTAAATCTTTTTTTTTTTTTTTTTTTTTTTTTTACTGGGGATCGAACTTGGGTCCTTACACTTGCGCAGCAGGCGGCGAAACCACGGAGCTAAATCCCCGGCCCGTGGTCCTTGTTCTTTCCATATATACTTGCTATGTGACTTGTTTTCCCATTGGATCAATATTACCTAAGCGGCTAAACTTGTAGTCTTATTGGTTGATCATAGTTTTGTCCCACATTGTACCCATCTCCTTAAAATTCAACATAAAATTCATTTTTTGCACCTTAAAATTCATTCTTCCCTTTCAGAGAACACAAACTCAGCATATCTGACATCTAGCAGGTTGGGGGCTCCATTTATTTCCCCTATATCATTGCTATGTAGTTCAGGCTGGTCTTGAACTCACCAGGTAACCCAGGCTGGTCTCTCAGCAATCTTACAGGCAGGCATGTGCCACCATGTCTGGCTTGTTCGGTGCCTATAATCCTCCTCCTGACACCCACTGCTTCTTCTCCACCTCGTAGAACATCAACACAAGGAACACCCCAACTCCTTTTGGCCAACTTTGGAGCTCCCAAGAGACAAAAAAACCATTCCTGCCTTCTCCTTTCACACACATTAGCCTTCCCAGAGAGCTCCGGGAAAGCGGATGAGAGCAAGAGGGCAGAAGGACCCAGCTGACCACAGGTCACCATGGAAATGAGGCCTGTTTCCGGAAAATGAATCTGGCTGGGGTGGGGGGAGGTGGGAAGTGGGGCCACCACCGCGGGAACCAGCAGGGGCACGGAAGGACTGGAAGGGCCTGCCCTGGAGGTCTTGCTGAGGAGACAAAGCCAGGGCCCTGACCACATTCTAGCCTGAGTCAAAGCCCCCGAGTCTTCCTTCCAAATACCACTGCCACCGGCGCGGCGCTCTTCCCGTTCATTCCTGCAGTGTCAGGAGGGCTTTCTGGGGGAGTGCAGGCTCTCTGGTATTGGGGGCGGTGCGTGACTCAATACTGACCCCATGTGGCCAGGAAAGGGGCTGCCACACACCTGTCAGCAATGGCCTATGCCTGGCTGGCTGGGCTGGGGTTTCCTTAAATTTAGCCTCCATCCGTGTGAATTAGAAGGGAAATTACTGCATCCTTCCTGAGGTTTGTGTCTTTGCAGGGGGCTCAGATGCCCACTTGTGTGGCTTCGATCTTAATAAAGGAAGAAAATTTCAAAAACAAAAACAAAGGTTTTGTCGAAATAAACTTCAGGATTTGGGTTAGGCCAGCACATCAGGTTGCCGGACATCAAGACAGGACATAGTGCCAGATTTGGACCCAACTGGTCTGCAGATGACTCTTCTCCTGCAGACTTTGAGGATGGAGAGGAGCATGCAGGGGAGGAGGCTGGGACATCTGAAATCACACTGGCCCCAAGGGAAGGAGTGGGGTTGGAATCCGGGGTCTTGCATGTCCTCTAACACTGAGCTGCACCCCAAGTGTCCCCAAGGGAAGGAGAGGCTTCAGTTTCCTCAGGCTATCCCCTCATGATCCTCACAGCCTCCTACCTAACGCATTCTCTACACTCTCATCTTGCAGGAGATGGAGAACAATGTGTAAGACCAAGCCCTTCTCCCCTCCCCCACCCTTCTTCCCTTTCCATTTCTAGTCGAAATGGAATCTTCAGCCCCTGCCCCCCCGCCCCACTGATTAGTTGGGCGAATTGTGCGCTCCACTCCACCTTGCCTTAGTGAAACCATTCTGAATTGTAATCACCAGGAAGCCTTTTGTTTGTTTTTTTGGGGGGGGTACCAGGGATCAAACTCAGGACCTTGCGCTTGCTAGACAGGCGCCAGAATCACTGAGCTAAATCCCCGACCCAGGAAGCCTTTTGAAGGCTGGACCTTGGGATATTTTTGTTGTTGGTGGTGGAGTGTAGGTGTTGGTTACGATTGTCACTGTAATAATTGGTTTTGCTCCCCGAAGAGAACCATGTCAGACAGATAGCAGAAGTTCCATGTGTGTTTGTCAGGTGAGTGAATGGATCAATGAATAAAATGAGATTGCAGGGGGAAGGGCAGTAGGATGCTTCTTAGTAGCTATCTACACTCATCCAGCTGCCTTACCCAAAGTCAGAGATGAAAAAGAAGCCAAGTGTGCTGGCATGGGCTTATAATCCCTGTACTTTGGGAAGCTGAGGCAGGAGGTTTGCAAGTTCAAGCCCTGCTTGGGCAACTTAGGGACTTAGTGAGGTGGTGTCCCAAAAATTTTTATAAAGGGCTGGCTTGGGGATGTAGCCAGTGCAAAGGCCCTGTGTTCAGTACCCTACACACACACACACACACACACACACACACACACACACACACACAGCTGTTCCCTTGGGCATTGCTGGCCAAGGCTGATGGTAGATGGAGTCATGGATAGAGGCAAGTCACAAAGTGCTGGCTTGGAGCTTACCTGTGGATGGTGGTGCCCTCTCATGGCCTCCCTGGGCACAGGAAAAGCAGGGACAGGGAAGGGGAGATGTTGGTGCTGAGGCTGAGGCTGGGACCTCCCCATCCCAGCCCCACTGTGAGGAACTAAACTTCCGCGATCACTGGGAGGGGCCAGATGCCACAACCGCCTGTGGTCAGAGGTTCACCCTGAGGAGGACGAAAGCCCGGGAGCACTGGCTCATTAGACAGTGGGCTGGCTGAGAAACCCACTTTCCAGAAGCACAGCCCCAGGCCCAGGTCTGTGGTGGGAACCGAGGACACACGAGG
This sequence comes from Heterocephalus glaber, assembly GCF_000247695.1. Next base: position 15,598,506 of record NW_004624754.1, read on the forward strand.
CCCTCTGTGCAGCGCCCCAGGGGAGACCTGCTCCCCAAAGATCCTAATGGGTTTCCTTTTCCACCTACACTCCTGGACCTGGGTGGGGAAAATAGAAACAGGCAGGGGACAGGAAGCAGTCTTCCTCACCCCACCAACTCCACCAAGTGTCCATCGTGTGCAGAAAATCAATAAACATTCCTCCAAAACAAAGGAAAGACAAAGTAGAAGTAAAAAGCAAAATAAAAGGTAATAGAAACAGAGATAGATCTTTTCCAAAAGAGAAGGAGACCAAGAGACAGAGGGAGGGTATAGGAAAAGGGTGAAAAAAGAACTGAGATGAGTTACGTACATGCACCAATTCCCTCACAAGGAATGAGATCATTATGTACTGCAAACACAGACTAATAATAAAATATATTATGAAAATAATAATAAATAAAAATGAGTTGGGGATGTACTGAGGAACAAGGTCTTGGGTTCAGTCTTCAGCATTGTAAAATAAATTTTTTGAAAAAGGAATGAATAAACGAATAAAGAAATCGAAGATATAGCGGAAGAAATGAATGAACCCATGGAATTAATGAATGGAATGAAGAAAGGCGAAGAGAGAGAATGAATGAATGCAGAGTTCATCACCGCAGGCGTGAGTCAGACGGTAACCATGACTCCGGCCTACGCAAGCGCAGGTCCGGGGGATTCCGGAGGGGCGGGATCTCGGCCCGGAAGCGCCGTCGGGGGCGTGACGGGGGCGTGACCAGCACGGCTGGGGCGGGGAGCAGTCAGCGAGGTGGACTCGGTGGAGCTCGGCGCCCTCGCCGCCGCCGGCGGACGGCGACCGAGAAGGGGCCGGCGACATGTCGGAAGCGCGCAAGGACCCGGCCGAGGCGGACGACGGCCAGTGCGACTCGGGCATCGAGTCGCTGCGCTCCCTGCGCTCGCTACCTGAGCCCGGCCCGGCGACCCCGGGCGACGCCAAGGAGGACGCGGAGGGCGAGCGCGCCTACTCGGCCTACGACTCCGTCTCGCTCACTGAGCCCCTGCCCCTACCCGGGGTCCCCGAGCCCGAGCACCCCGGCCCCTGCTCGCCGCTGCCCCCTACGGGGCCCTTGAGCGCCCAGCAACTTGAAGCGCTCACTTACATCTCCGAGGACGGCGACACGTGAGTACCGGTGAGACTGAGGCAGGCTGCTGCCCAGGGCTTCCACTGCCACCACGGAGATCCATCGAGGTCCTGCAAGGGACAGTCCTCACTCTCTCCTCCACACTCCATACTTACTCCTCTGAGCTCTCGCCAAACCCAGACCCAGCACCTGGCATCCTCTGCCTCCTGTGGGAGTGGGCAGAGCCAGCAGGGGCCCCACCCAGCACTGGGAGCCAGAGCCCGCATCTTGGCAATCTCCCAGTCTCCTCCCTGGGAAGAGAAAATTCCCCGGGCCGGTCCAGTTGTTTTCTTCTTGCTGGGGGAGGGGGCATCCTTGTTTGCTCAACATCTGGGATTCCCAGCTCTTGACCTCGGAATGCCCTGTCTACAAGTGGCGCTGGCTACAGGTTGTCCTTTAGAGCCCAGAAGCTCAGGGTGAGGGGCGCAGGGTTGGGATGGCCCTGCAAACAAGAGGGTGACTCGGTGGGGCACTGCTCCCCTAGCAGACAGAGGTGGCCAGCTACCCAGCCTACTTCCTCCTTTGCTCAGAAAGGGGAAGTGAAGGCTGAGCCCAGCTCCCCAGCATGCGCCATCTCCGAGCCCACCAAATCCTCCTCATGTCCTATTTCACCTCCCCTGGACCCCTTTTCCCCCAGCCCCAGGAGGAGTCTGGCAGGGACTGGGCCAGCAGGCAGCTGGAGGAAGAGGGATGGCGTTAGACAGGCTGGCTGGTTGAGAACTTCCCCCAGGAAGCAGATGACACTGTTAGAGGAAGGGGTTGTTGAGGTTTGGGGGTGAGAAGCAGAGCGGGGCCAGAGCCCTAGACCAGACAGAGTAGAATGACCAAGGCCAGGGCCCACAGGGGGATCTGTCCTGATCGTCTGCTTTTGAGATGCAAGGGTCTTCATCCGGGGTGGGCATTGCCAAGGAGCTTCTGACCCAGTGAGGGGGAGGAGACCCAGGGCCTTTGTACCCCAGGCTCAGAATCCCAAGGCTGTGGGGGCTCCATGCCAGAGTCACATGACTGACCTCTGACCCGGGAGTGGGGACTCCTGACATTGTGGTCTTGTTGCCCTTGCCACATCTATTCAGAGACAGGTGCTGCGTGTGTGTGTGTGTGTGTGTGTGTGTGTGTGTGTGTGTGTGTGTGTGTGTAGGGAGGAGTGTCAGGGCTCCCTGCGGGTCCCCGCAAGGCCTGTCTCCTTGGGCCAAGGGGAACGTGGAAGTGGGAAGAGGAAGTAGGAGGAGGGGAGACAGGGAGAGAGGCGGTGGCAGGAATGTGGCCCCAGAGCAGGCCCTGGCTGAGGGGATTTCCAGAGCTGTCCCTCCCTCCCTGTCACTCTCTCCTGGGCCACCCGCCCATGGCCAAAGCCTGGCCCTGCCGTGTGCGCAACCCCCTCCCTGCCCATGGTAGCCAGACTGCTCCTCACTGCGGTCCAGCCCGGAGTCTGCAGCTCCTGATTTCATTTTCCCCAACTGAGGTGGGGAAACCCCGGAACTGACACTTCCCTCCCACTGCTCCCCTTGTCCCTAGGTTGTGACCCTTGTCCCCCATCAAACACGAATCCACTGCACTGCACAGGAGCAAGGAAGGGCTTGCAATGCCTCAGGGAGGGTAGGGCAGCAGGGCAAATGCTGCTCTCTCCTCATCCCTCTTCCAAGAGCTGTTCCCTCCGTTGGGAGGCACTGGGGGAACCCCGCTTCTGCTCCCCTGTCCTCCTGACTAGTGAAGTGGGGAGCCCGGCCCTGGAAACCCCCTTGCACCACTCCGCAGCTTTCGGTTTGGCTCTCAGCTGCAGCTGGCCTGGCAGGGCCCTGGGGTGGGACAGCTTGAGGTGTGGGCAAGCTGGACAGGAAGGCCCTTGTCCATCAGCACCCTGCCTGTGTGTGCCAGCCAGTAGTGGCCCTTGCCAAGGAGACTTGGAGTGCCTGTCCCCAACTCCTGGCTTCCTACACCCACCCTCACTTCTTGACCCCAGCTCTTACTTCCTGCACCCAAGTCATGGGCACTTGTTAGAGGTTGATGGGTTCCTTCCCACGCCAAGACCCTGGCCCACCCAGGCTCCAGGTCCTGACCCCATGCCCTCCCCTGCCCCAGGCTGGTCCACCTGGCAGTGATCCATGAGGCCCCCGATGTGCTGCTCTGCTGCCTGGCCTTGCTGCCCCAGGAGGTCCTGGACATTCAGAACAACCTCTATCAGGTGAGTACAGGGAGGAGGCGGTGCCCAGATACCTGTCTTCCCTGGCAGCTATCCCAAGAGCATACCAGGGTCACTCAGGGAGCTGTGTGCCAGGCACAGGTGAGAGCTGAGGGCACAGAGAAGTAGGACACAGCCCCTGCTATAGCACCTCCTGGTCACACAGCAGGTAACTGGAGCTGTGATAAAGACACGCACCAGCTGCCGGGAAGGCATAGTGCAGGAGGCGGCATCTGAATGGAGCCTTATGGGAAGGGTTGCAAGGGGAGGTGGCTCGGTGGCCCTGCCTCTCCTCCCCACTCCGGATGACACAGGTCTCCCTGAGGGTGGGGACTGGATTTGGTCCCCACATGTCCTTTCTCCAGAGGCTGAGAGACTTAAAGAAGAGCGGCCACTTCCCTTGCCCTGTTTCCAGAACTGAGGTCCCAGGAACTTGGTGGGGTGACAGAGAAGGCTTGGGAGTCCTTCTTTGGGAGAGCAGGGCTGTGACTTTTGGGAGCAGCTCCCGACGTGGGGCTGACATCTGGAGACTGCTGTGACTGCTGCAGCATGTTCCCTGTGACCCTCTGCTGTTCCACAGACTGCTCTGCACCTGGCTGTGCATCTGGATCAGCCAGGTGCGGTTCGGGCCCTGGTGCTGAAGGGGGCCAGCCTGGCGCTGCAGGACCGGCATGGTGACACAGCCCTGCATGTGGCCTGCCAGCGCCAGCATCTGGCCTGTGCGCACTGCCTGCTGGAGGGGCAGCCAGAGCCAGGCCGAAGACCAGCTCACCCCCAGGACCTCCAGCTGCAGAACTGGCAAGGTGCGGACAGCCCCAGGGCTTGTAGGATAGGGGACAGGAGACAGGGAACCCAGCCACAGGGAAGGGAGGGTCCCAGCTTGTCCACTGATGCTTCTCTAGTTCTAAGTACGTGGGTACTCACTAACAGCTTTGTTAGATGGAGGAATGAATGAATGAATGAATGAAGAGTCAGAATTTACACAGCACCTACTGTGTACTGAGTAGAAATCTAAATCCTATCCTTGAGCTGGGCAAGGTTGGCTCACGCCTGTAATCTGAGCACTTGGGAGGCTGAGGCAGGAGGATGCTGTGAGATCGAGGCCAGCCTTGGCTACATAGTGAGTTCAAGGCCAGCCTGAACTACAGAGTGAGACCCTGTTTCAAAAAAAAAAAAAAAAAAAATCCTATCCTTAAGGCATTTAGTTTAAGCCAGCATGGTAGCACACCCCTTAGTCCCAGCAGTCTAGGAGGCTGAGGCAAGAGGATCCCAGTTCAAGTCCAGCCTGGGCTACAGAGTGAGTGAGTTCAAGGCCACCTGAACTACATACGAGAACTTGTCTCAGAGGGAGGGGCTGAAGATGTACCTTAGTGTGAAGGCCCTGGGTTCAATCCTCAGGACCAGAAATTAAAAAAAAAAAAGATGCTTAGTTAAATACAAGTTAAACTCATTCATTCAACAGAAGTGTACTAAGGGGCTCCTAGGAGCTTGCATCTGTGACCAAAGCAAAAAGCCTGAGACAGACAGTAAATACGAGAAGCGAGTTATCAGTGTGTTTACAGAGAGGAGTGCTAACTGGGGGGAGAATTGATGTGATTTTTAAGTGGGATGGTCAGCACTTTGAAGGGGATAAAGGTTGTAAACTTGACTCTGAATCTCTATTACAAGACCCGAAAGGAGAGTCCAAAACAGAATGAAAACAACCCCATGACTCCAAGGGAGTGCACAGGACCCAGTGGTCTCTGGAAAGGCCGGGGATGACAGGGTCCGCTACTCCTGTGTCTCAGAGAAGCCAGGACTGGGCTGGAGGGCATGTAGCATCCTAGTGAGCGTGGGTCCCCGCGTGCATCCCCACATGTGTGGGTGGGGTGTGTCTTGGGGCAGGGTGTGTTTTGGCGGCTGTCACAGGACGCCTGACCCCTGAAGCATGACAGTTTCAATAACATGACTGAAAAGGTGGAAACTTTGAGCTCCTTTCCCCTCAGACTCCTGTGGGGGTTTCAGGGCTGTGCCCTAATTGTCGTGTGATGAGAGGTGTCTAGTGGGCAGTGGGTCTCATGGGGCAGGGGGCCCGGATGCCCATCAGCACCCCACCTCCTGCCCCCAGGCCTGGCCTGCCTCCACATCGCCACCCTGCAGAGGAACCAGCCACTCATGGAGCTACTACTGCAGAACGGGGCAGACATCGATGTCCAGGTGAGGTGGCCCAGCACCCAGGTGCCTCCCCTCCACAGTGCCAGGCCTGACCCACTGCCCCTGGGGCCTCGCTGACATCCTGTCCCCCCCCAGGAGGGCACCAGTGGGAAGACAGCCCTGCACCTGGCCGTGGAAACCCAGGAGCGGGGCCTGGTGCAGTTCCTGCTGCAAGCGGGTGCCCAGGTGGATGCCCGCATGCTCAACGGCTGTACACCGCTGCACCTGGCAGCCGGCCGTGGGCTGGGCAGCATCTCGTCCACGCTATGCCAGGCTGGTGCCGATGCCCTGCTGCTGAACGTGGAGGATGAGACACCTCAGGACCTGGCTGAGGATGTAAGACGTGCATGCTCTGCCCTGCTCTATGGGCCTCCCATGCCCATAGCTGAGGTGGGCACTGGGCACTGTCATAGCTGGGGGCCAGGGAATTAGGAGTCTGTGGTATAACCAGGGCTCACTACTTAGCACCACAGCACCCTGGCCACCTCAGCCCCTCTCAGCCTGTTTTATAGTTGGTCAGGACCAGGGCCCACACTCAGACTCTTTCAGGGATGCTGCAGCTAGAGAATGGGAGAGGCAGGCGGGCGCTGAGCTCTGTGGGGGTGAGGCCCACAGGAAGCTGGAGCACCAGGCCTCAGGTTGCCACCTGGCTTTAGCCAGCATCTGCAGAGGAGGAATATACTGAGGTTTCCAGCTCTTGGAATGTTTTGAAGTGAAACAGGTTTTCTGTACAGTCCTTCCTATTTTTAAGTGTCCAATGTAGTCGGGCATGGTGGTACATGCCTATAATCTCAGTTCTCTGGGAGGCTGAGGCAGGAAGATCTCAAATTCAAGCCTACCCTGGGTAACTTAATGACTTAGTGAGACCTTGATTCAAACAATAAATTTTAAAAAGGGATGGGGATGTAGTTCAGTGTGAAGGCCCTGGGATCAATTTGCAGTATCACCAAAAATTTAAAAAGTTCCAAATGTTTTGTGAATACCCTTCTCCAATCTCCCACCAACAGCCACAAAGGTGCACAGGCTGGGTCACCTTTAAGGTTCCTCTTGTCTCAGCTGTTCCTCCATAGATAGCTGTCCTGGACTTCAGGGGCCCGCCTGGTCCATGGCCCGTGACCTGGGAAGGACTGGGGAATGGCAGTGAAGATATGTTCCCTGACGTCTGTCCCTCGCCCTGGGGGAAGGGGTGGCCCAGTGGGTTTCCCAGGTCTCTGCTTCTGCAGCTGCTCCTGCTGCTCCTGACTGCTGCCTGCTGTTCTCCTTTTCAGCCGCTCACTGTCCTGCCTTTCGATGACCTGAAGATCTCAGGGAAGCCACTGCTGTGCGCCGACTGAAGCCAGGCAGGCCTGGGGGGTTGGGAGCCGCACCTGCTGCAGCCTGGACCCAGGGTGGCTGTCCTTCCAGGGCCAGTCCTAGGGGCTGAGGCCCAAGCCTAGGACAGGACAGTCCTGAGCTGAGGAGTCTGGAAGGAGAGCTCCCCGTGGACTGGACGCCCAAAGCCCAAGATGTCCTGGTGAAGCCTGTGTGCCCCTTGGAGATGGCAGGGGCTGTCATTTCCGCCAACATTGGCCAGCCGGCAGGTGCCATCTGGGGAGAAGGCCTGGCTACTCCCGAGTGATAAGAGACTGAAACAGCAAAGCAGGGCCCCCAGGGGTCCCACCTTCCTGCTGTTGAGAATTCAAGAAGCCTGGCCTGCATGGTGGCGCGTGCCTGTAATCCCAGCTGCCAGAGAGGCTGAGGCAAGAGAATCACAAGTTCAAGTCCTGAATGGGCACTTTAGTGAGACCCTGTCTCAAAAAAAAAAAAAGGGCTGGGCTGTGTAGCTCAGGGGTGGATCACCCCTGGGTTGGACCCCAGTACTGGAGAGAAAAAAAATGAAAACACTGTTGTCTAAAACTACACAGAGGACCCTGTACAGAGCCTTTGGTGGAGGGATACTGCAATAATGACACTAAAATATTAGCAAAGACTTGAAAGTTTCCCTTCTAGCGTTGTTTGTGTGTGTGTGCCTAGGCTGGCTGCCCTGTGCCCTCTTAGCCCCTGGGTAGGGTAGGGCCCTGCTGGCTGGGGTGTTGGCTTGAGGGAGGAGAATGGGAGACAGTCCCGGAGGAGGGGTCTTGTCCAGCAGGCACCAGAAACCCAGACTTTTCACACCTTTTTCTCCATTCTGGCCACACGGGCCCTGCTGGTCCGGCCTGTGCTGGTAACCCTGAGCACTTGGAGCCCAGCACGCGCGACAGCCTTTACCATCCTGAACCCAACACCAATGGCAGATTTGCGATGGACCTTGTTAAGGAACACTGGTGGGAGAGGGCGGTGGGTGGGTGGGGCGCCCGGGGCGCCCTGGGGATTTTGCCGCCACGGGACCGAGAGTGTTGGAGCCTGCGGAGCGGAGCGGAGCTCACAGGGGCAAGAGGACAGGACTGCTGGTCTGACCAGAAAAGGAAGGAGTCTTCATCCACCTGAAACCAGCTGTGGGGAGAAGAGGTGGGGCACGGTGTCCGGCGTTCCCTGCCGCACCACCTCCGGGTCGCGCGGGGGCGCTGTGGCAGCGGTGGGGACCCCGGCGAGGGCGGGTGCGCGAGGCTTCCGCTGCTTCTCGAGCCGGCGGCGGCGAGAGCGGCCGGTGCGGAGGGAGCGCAGCCGGGGACCCCACTCCCCCCGCCCCACGGTCCGACCATGGACACCAGGTGGGGGCCCGGCTTGGCGGTCACGTGATCGCGCCCGGGCCACGTGACGGCGCCGGGGCCCGCGGTGTGGGTTGGGGGTACCCGCGTCGGGCCGGCCCGCGTGGCTCTGCCCGGAGCCACGGGGACACAGGGCCCGCGTGGGCTGGGCCGCTCGGAGCGTCGGCAGGGCAGGGATCGGGGCGCCGGGTACCGAGGTTGGGGCGGAGGCGGAGGAGGGCGCGCGGCGCCCCGGGACAGAGGGGACCTGTGTGGCCAGCGCCCGCGGGCGGGACAGAGGGGACCTGTGTGGGAGCAGAGAGAGAAGCCTTTGTCCGCCGGCGGGAGGGGGCAGCCTTCCCCCTCCTTCCGTCCCCGGCGTCCCGCCCGAGCCCGGCTGTCCCGGCCCGCAGGTGGTGGGCAGTGGTGGTGCTGGCGGCGCTGCCCTCTCTGGGCGCAGGCAGGGACCCCGAGGCCCCTCCGGAGTCATGGACACAGCTGTGGCTCTTCCGCTTCCTGGTGAACGCCTTGGGCTATGCCAGCTTCATGGTTCCCGGCTACCTCCTGGTGCAGTACTTCAGGCGGAAGAACTACCTGGAGACAGGTGTGCGGAGAGGGGGCTGGCGGACGTCCAGGCCGGAGTGGGACCTGGACAGGGCCTGGTGAGGATCTGCAAGGGCTTCCAGGCTGACTTTGCTGCCTTCGTCAGGCAGGGGTATCTGCTTCCCCCTGGTGAAAGCCTGTGTGTTTGGCAATGAGCCCAAAGCCTCCGATGAGGTCCCCCTCGTCCCCCGGACAGAGACGGCAGAGACCACCCCTACTTGGCAGGCCCTGAAGCTGCTTTTCTGCGCAGTGGGGCTGCAGGTAAGTAGCAGGCTCTGCCTCTCTTCCTGCCTTGGGCGTCGGTGGGCAGGGACTCTGGAACCCAAAGGTTTGCTGGTCAGTGTGTTACCCCCCTCCTCCCAGAGACACACATGCCCCATCTCGGATGTTTTGGGGGCCATCTTTCCTCCTTCCCCTAGCGAGCGCTGGTACTGAAGGTTAACTACGTGATCACTTCACGGAACCTGGTGCTGCAGAGGGCCTTTATCTTACACTTTTCTGATTTCTCCTGTGCCTGGCTGTTATTACACTTCCCCTGCACCATTGTGTCTCACGCACTGATAAAGTTTGGGGGAGCCATTCATTACTCGCGTGTTTGAGGGATGCTAACATGCTGACCACACAGCCCTGTGGAGTGAGTGCTCCTGGGGGAGGGTACCAGTCCACCTCGTATCCATGTTGAACCGCAGGTATACACCCCTCCCTAGAATGTGCCTCTGGATTGGTTGCAAACAGGAAAACACTTTGGATGGAGCTAGCTCTCAGTATCCACACTGCAGGCACAGATGGGTCTGGGTCTGGGTAGCCCAGCGCATGTGTTACTGTATTTTCCCCACACTTGCTTCCCTCCAAGGTGAATCGAGGCTTGGGGGAGGAAACTTCTACTACAGAGGAACCAAAACACGTGCAACATGTACTGTTCTGAATCATCCCGAGGAGGGCAGTTGTGATCTACTTCTGTCTGCCTCTTCCTTCTCTTGCCCACTGTGTCCTGTCCCTGCCATCTCCCACGCAGGTGTCCTATCTGACTTGGGGTGTGCTGCAGGAAAGAGTGATGACCCGCAGCTACGGGGCCACAGCCACATCACCTGGTGAGCGCTTCACAGACTCTCAGTTCCTGGTGCTAATGAACCGCGTGCTGGCGCTCATTGTGGCAGGCCTCACCTGTGTCCTCTTCAAGCAGCCAAGACACGGGGCACCCATGTACCAGTACTCCTTTGCCAGCCTGTCCAATGTGTTCAGCAGCTGGTGCCAGTATGAGGCTCTTAAGTTCGTCAGCTTCCCCACGCAGGTGCTGGCCAAGGCCTCCAAGGTGATCCCCGTCATGCTGATGGGGAAGCTGGTGTCACGGCGCAGCTACGAGCACTGGGAGTACCTGACGGCCGGCCTCATCTCCCTCGGGGTCAGCATGTTCCTGCTGTCTAGCGGCCCCGAGCCTCGAAGCTCCCCAGCCACCACGCTCTCTGGCCTCCTCTTACTGGGTGGCTATATTGCCTTCGACAGCTTCACTTCCAACTGGCAGGATGCTTTGTTTGCCCACAAGATGTCATCTGTGCAGATGATGTTTGGGGTCAACTTCTTTTCCTGTGTCTTCACAGTGGTCTCACTCCTAGAGCAGGGCGCCCTCCTAGAGGGAACCCGCTTCATGGGGCGGCACAGCGAGTTCGCAGCCCATGCCCTCCTGCTCTCCATCTGCTCCGCCTTTGGCCAGCTCTTCATCTTCTACACCATAGGGCAGTTTGGGGCTGCTGTCTTCACCATCATCATGACCCTCCGCCAAGCCATTGCTATCCTCCTCTCCTGCCTGCTCTATGGCCACACTGTCACTGTGGTGGGCGGGTTGGGTGTGGCTGTGGTCTTCGCTGCTCTCCTGCTGAGAGTCTATGCCCGGGGCCGGGTAAAGCAGCGAGGAAAGAAAGTTGTGCTTGAGTCCCCTGTGCAGGTTTGAGGGCCCAAGGGTTCAGTGACAGGACTGACTGTCCTGTAACAGTTTTCTCTGGCCTCTCCCAGAGACCCTGGCTCCAGGGTAGACGTGGTTTTCAGTATCAGACTGGCTCTGCAGGTGGGGTAGGAGCCAGGAGGCAGTCTCCCTTGCCTTAAGCCACTTGTGCCCCAGATAGGAGTCCTGTGGCAGTTGCTTTCCAGATCGTCTGGACCAGCTGTGGGCTCTGCCACCAGCCCTCACCTGGCCACCTTCCCTTCAGTCCACCTGACCTGCATTTCTTACTCTTGTGAGAAAAGCACAAGTGTTGCAGACTCCAAATGCTGCTTCCTGGGGGTACACGGAGGACTGTGCTGTGCCAGGAGGGATGGGAACCCTGCCCAGTCCCTGCTGCTGTGCCCTTGGGCCAAGGCAGGCACAGGTTTTGGTACTTCGGAAATGTCACATTTTGCTCTTATAATTTTATTTTATTAAACTGCTGTAACAGACTTGGTCCCATTGTTTTGGTTGGCTGGAGGGGACAGACAGGGCAGTACTCTTAACTCAAGGCAGCTAATATAACCAGTGTGCCTTTCCTACTAGTTGCTGGCTTGCCCAGGAAGAATCCAGCTTACCTTGCTGTTTGTAACACCCAGGAGTAAGCAGTAAAAGGAGAGCAGAACTGTATAAAACTTCTTCTTCTTTATTTTGCATACTTTTAATTTCAGAACAAAATAAACAAAAAATAAGATCACAATACACAACATCCAACCCTGCTGTCAAATAATGGAGGGGTGGGGCTTGAGGCCCTTGCTTCCTGCTTTCCACACAGGGCAGGAGAAATCACTAGACATCAGCAGAGGGAGTGAGGTGGGACAGGGCCACTCAGGCTGCTGGGGGAGCCGTAGGGACACTATACAGAGGGCACAGGTTTCCTACAGTGGAAGCTCCTAATCAACTTCTTCCATCCGAGATGCATCCTCATCCCCTTCGAGGGGAGGAATCTCATCAGGAACAGCAGCACTGGGCTCCTCCGCGGTCACCTCATCTTCATCAATGCCTGTGCAAAGGAGAAGGCTCGTTCATAAGAACTGGAACAATGAGAAGAGATCCACTCTGCCTGTGGGGACCCCCACAGTCCCCACTTACCCAGACCTAGCTTGATCATGCGGTAGATACGGTTGGAGTGGGTCTGGGGATCCTCCAGGGAGAAGCCAGAAGACAGTAGCGCAGTTTCAAACAGCAGCACCACCAGGTCCTTGACAGCCTTGTCATTCTTGTCAGCTTCAGACTTCTGCCGCAGCGTCTCCACAATGGGGTGGTCAGGGTTGATCTCCAGGTGCTTCTTGGCCATCATGTAGCCCATGGTAGAGTTATCTCGGAGGGCCTGGGCCTTCATGATCCGCTCCATGTTGGCTGTCCAACCATAGGTGCTAGTCACGATGCAGCAGGGTGAAGACACAAGTCTATTGGAGATTGTCACCTGTGGATGGTCACAGAAACCTTACTTCAGCAGGGCAGGACATACCTGCAGTCCCAGCTACTAATGGAAGGCTGAGGCAGAAGGATCTTTTAAGCCCAAGAGCTCTGAGGCCAACCTGGGCAGCCCTGTGACAATGTGTCTCAATCAAGAAACTAAGACACCGAAAGTCAGGAGTGCTAAGAACAAAGGGGTTTAACCTCTTGCAAGGAGCTGAAATAATGCCTTAGGGAAGCTGTCTGACACCATGAAAAGTGGAGGCATGAATCCCAGAACCGCTCACCTTCTCAACCTTCTTATCTAAGATTTCCTTCATGAGTTTGCACAGGTTCTCAAACTTGGCCTTGCTTTCCTCCATCTTTTTTTTTTCCTCCTCATCCTCAGGCAGCTCCAGGCCTTCTTTGGTCACAGAGACCAGGCTCTTCCCGTCAAACTCCTTGAGCTGCTGTACGCAGTATTCATCGATGGGCTCAGTCATGTACACCACCTCGAAGCCCCGTTTCCGCACACGCTCCACAAAGGCAGAGTTGGCCACCTGCTCCTTGCTCTCGCCTGAGGGGTTAGCAAATGGGTCTCAGGCACTGAAAGGCCTCAGGTAATCCAGATCCATCCACCCCATGCCACCCACCCAAATGGCTTTGCTCAGACTCAAGACGCACCAGTGATGTAGTAGATGGACTTCTGTGTCTCCTTCATGCGAGACACGTACTCAGATAGGGATGTCATCTCATCTCCAGACTGAGAAGTATGATAGCGCAGCAACTCAGAAAGGCGTCGCCTGTTAGTGGAGTCCTCGTGGATTCCAAGCTTTAAGGGTGAGAAGAAAAAAAATCATCCATGAGAAAAATCTCATTTGTTAAGCAAGTGATCAAAGGAACTATAAAGTTTTTGCCTCCCTACCTTCAGATTTTTTGAGAATGCCTCATAGAATTTCTTGTAGTTCTCTTTATCTTCTGCCAATTCAGAGAAGAGCTCAAGGCATTTCTTAACAATGTTTTTGCGGATGACTTTCAAGATCTTGCTCTGCTGGAGCATTTCTCGGGAGATGTTCAAGGGCAGGTCCTCCGAGTCAACCACACCACGGATAAAGTCTGAAACCAACCAGGGCAGAAAGCTCAGTAAAAATAGCTGGAATAGATGTGGTTACCCAGGCCCAAACACAAGCTGTTTGGCTCGCCTATCTTCATTCGTTGTGTTGCTGAGAACCAGACCAGCAATTATCTGAAGACTTTACTCCCAGGAGAATGTTCCAGGGCTCAGAGCCCACCCCACTGCACCAGGCTCAGAAGATACTCACTTAGGTACTCGGGGATCAACTCATCACAGCTGTCCATGATGAACACACGACGGACATACAGTTTGATGTTGTTCTTCTTCTTCTTGTTCTCAAATAGGTCAAAGGGAGCCCGCCGAGGAATGAATAACAATGCCCTGAATTCCAGCTGACCTTCTACAGAGAAGTGCTGAAACAAACCCAAGATGATAAACCAGTATACATTTCAGGGACAAAAATGACAGAACAATGGCCCTCCTCCTAGGACTGGAGACAAACCCTAGGGCAGCTCTTGAAAAAACTATACTCTAATGCCCCAAACCAACCCAGACTGATAAAGGCTGCAAGTAATCCTTAGACAGACTAGACAGCAGATTGGATCAGAGCCCTACACGTGTCAGGCTACCACAGGCACCACACCCACCACCCAGGCTTCTAACAGAAGAAAATCATCACGGTGGCAGGGTCATTAGAAAGTGAACTCATGGGAGGCTCCACATCTTTCACAGCTCTCAGCCATCACCAGCTAAGCAAGGTTTGTGTCTTATCTCCAACCTGATCTGCAACACTTCTCACCTTGACTGCCAGGTGGTCTTCCCAGTCATTGGTGAGGCTCTTGTAGAACTCTCCATATTCCTCCTGAGTGATGTCATCGGGGTTTCTGGTCCAAATTGGCTTGGTCTTGTTCAGTTCCTCATGATCAATGTATTTCTCCTTAATCTTCTTGGTTTTCTTTTTCTTATCCTTACCAGTGTCGTCCTCCTCATCTGAGCCCACGTCTTCAATCTTTGGCTTCTCCTCATCATCCTTATCTTCCTCTTCTTTCTCACCCTTCTCTTCCTCTGCCTCATCATCACTGATTTCCTTCTCTCGTTCCTTCTCCAACTAAAGTACCAAATATAGTGGTTAACTTTGGAAGGACAAAATCCCAGGGAAGCAAGAAACCACAGGTGGCAAATGCAGAAGGGTACAGTGCATACTCACATAGAGGGTGATGGGGTAGCCTATAAACTGCGAGTGCTTCTTCACCACCTCTTTCACCCGCCTCTCCTCCAAGTACTCTGTCTGGTCTTCTTTGAGGTGGAGGATCACCTTGGTGCCTCGGCCAATGGGCTCCCCTAAAAATAGCCAACTATGATTAAGAGTGCAGACAAGACATGAAAAGCACAACTGTAATGAAAAAGTGCTTTGCAAATAGGATGTCCAAAACTTCCTTTCGTTCTCCCAAAGGACCCTAAGCCAGCCAAATGGGGAAGCCAACTCACCATGGTCAGCGCGGACAGTGAATGATCCCCCAGCAGAAGACTCCCAGGCATACTGCTCATCATCATTGTGCTTTGTGATCACAACCACTTTCTCTGCCACCAGATAGGCAGAGTAAAATCCAACACCAAACTGCCCAATCATGGAGATGTCTGCACCAGCCTGCCAAATTTTAGAAAACGAAGCAGTTCTAAAAAAAATACCGAAGCCAGAAACTCCAAAGCACATGAACACATGTCCAGACGAAATGCCACATACCTGCAGAGCCTCCATAAATGCTTTTGTGCCAGACTTGGCAATGGTTCCCAAGTTGTTTATGAGGTCAGCCTTAGTCATACCAATGCCTGTGTCCACCAAAGTCAAGGTTCGCTCCTGAGGGTTGGGGATGATGTCAATCTTCAGCTCTTTGCCACTGTCCAACTTGGAAGGGTCTGTCAGGCTCTCATAGCGTATTTTGTCCAAAGCCTGTAAATACAAACTACTACTTACACCTGTGTTTCAAATAGCCTTTCTCTTCATCCAAATAAAATCTCCTGGTTTCCTGTCCCCAAATAGCCTCAAGTCTCATTGTCCCATAAGGCTGAAGAACTAATCACCAGTATCCCACTTGTCCGTGACAGAGAACCTCCCCTTTAAAAGATGGCCTGGGATTTAGCACTATGCCTGCCTCTCAATCGCAAGGTCCTGAGTTTGAGCCCCGGTACCAAAATCAAAAAATAAAAGGATGGCCATGAAGAGTTAAAGCCAATCTTTTTGGAACTGCTTGCTTACCCCTTGCAACAGCAGCCTACAACAAAGGTCAAGTCAATCCTTCTCCCTCTCCAGCAATATGAAGAAAAAAAGCAAATAAAATCCACAACACTCCATCAGGGAAGACCGGAGTACTCACATCAGAAGCATTAGAGATCAACTCCCGAAGGAAAATTTCCTTGTTGGAGTAGAAGGTATTGATGATGAGAGACATGAGCTGGGCAATTTCTGCCTGAAAGGCGAAGGTCTCCACCTCCTCCTCTCCATGGTGCACCTCCTCAGGCATCTAAGAAACAGAAATTAGAAAGGAACTGTTAAGAATCCTGCAGTTCATTTCAGTTTCAATTAAGACTTTAGAAATTCCACTCAAACTGCTTTGAGCAGATTACTATCCTTTCCCGAGAGACCGAAAAACATCTCTTGACACCTTAAGCTTCACACTAAGTGGGAAACCAATTCACAAGTAAAGAAAAACCTAATGCGTCCTTCAAGGCATCCCAGGGTCCCGGGATGAGTGATGCAAACCTCAGCATTACCCGGCACAACCCGGGCCCCTAGATAAAGAATCTCAGGCAATGCGACATTTGGCTACATGTACCAGTCACTTACTGTGCACTTCGGAGATCTAGGGAAACACCAACGTAACAAAAATAGGTTAGCCGCGCCCCCTTGGATATTAAAGACCATCGAGAATGCTGCCCCGCCCAGTAGGGACAAATGAGACCAGACACCGGCGGTGACCATCCAAAGGACAACCGGGGACAAAGGACCGGCCACGCAAAAGCTCTACGGAATCCCTGCGTGCAGGGCGAACCAAAGAAGATGGTGCCTGAGTCTCATCTCTGCCAGACAGGCGTCCGCGGGGATGGTGAGGAGGGGGCGCCGCGTACACCCTCCCTCCCATCGCCCCAACATCCGGGCACTGGGGCGGGGCGTCAGGCTCCAGAAGCTTCCAGAACAATCTCAGCTGCCGAGGAGGAGTAAGGGACCGTACATCTCTTAGGCCCGCCTCCCCCGCGCATCCTCGCGCCCGGGGACGCGGCAAGGTCTGAAAGGGCGCGGTGGCCTCGCGGAGAACAGCACGGACACCCAACTCCCGAGAGAAGCACACGGTGCGAGGCCAGCCCGGCGGCCGCGCTGAGTCACCGCGCACCGCGGCCCCCGTAGCCGCGCCCGGAAGTGAAGGCCAACATGGCAGCGTCCGAGCGGCGCGGCCACCACGTGCGGCTGCCCTGCGCCCCGACCTCGCAGCCAGCGCCGCCCCGCATACCGGACCCCAAGGGCACATTCGGGGCCAGCACCGGCCGTCCCACCCTAAAGCCGCCAGACCGGCCTCAGAAGCCAGTGGTGGGCTACTGCCCAGCTTTCCGAAGGACAGAGAAAACGGCAGCCCATAAGAACATCGAGGAAGGCCCAGGCAGACGACGCGGCCTTACCTTGACTGCGATAGGATGGAATACAAGTGAGAAAGGCGGCGCGGACCGGGCCCCACACACTCACAGGACCTGAGTTGCGCAGGAGTGACTCAAGAGAGCTGCTGAGCGCCCCCGGCCGCCCTATATAGGGCGGAGCACCTCCCGGCTCCTGGCCCGGATCCCTCCGCCTTAAAGGAGGCGCGGAGAGCCCGCACCTGCTCCGCCCTCTCACGTTGACGTCATGCTCCACGTCGGGGTGGGGAGCCCTGAAAGCACCGGTCTGCGCTGGCGGAGTCGGCGGCTGGGCCGCGCGCACGGCGGCTTTGGTTCACAGCACCATCCGCGCGCGTAGTACACACATCCCCAGATTAAGAATCGGGAAGGCTCATGGGGTATATGTAAACCGGAGCTTACGGTTGAGGACCCTTGGCTCCCCTCAAACCTCGAAGTCTTTTGGAACCCGAACAGAGCACAGACCGCCACCACCCCGACTGCCGCCCCCAGGTCCGCTCTTCTGAGTCCGCCCCGCAACCCGCACATCCCGACCGCTGTCCCCGCCCCAAAGCAGGGAGGGCGGCGCGGGGCGGACCCAGCGGGGAGGGCTGCGGGACTCTTTGCCGGCGCGGCGGAAGGGGCGGCGGTGCTGCGACCTTCCAGCAGGTTCCAGGCGCCTCTCGGGGCCCCGCCTCTCTCGCAGACCCCGCCCCGCCGAGGGCCCCACCCCCGTAGCAGCCAAGCTGAGCGTCTGGGTGGCTGCGCCCTGCTGTCGGCTCTGCAGGTTTGGGTTTCCTCCCCGCGAGCCGTAGGCTCGAGTCCTCTCCACGCGCGGCCTGGGTTTCGGGGGGCGGGATGGAGCCGGGGACTCCGGTCTCGGCGGAAGGGGCGCTACGAGCCCATTCGGCTCTCCGCGCGTCATCCTCGCTTCTTCCCGAGTCGCATCTGAAAGGCCCCGTCGACGGTCGCCCCTGAGAACGGCCTCTCTCTGCCTGCGTGCGTGGGGTCCACCTGCACCTTTCCCATACCGCAGTAGTCGGGAGGGGTCGCCACGACCCCGAGGCCGATTCTCCTTCCCTGACCCGCCTCGTCTGTGGCCGAATCCAGGAAACAACGGCGGGCCTTGGCCTTCCTGCCTCGTGCCCTCTTTTCCGTGGCTTGGGAGACGTCAGCTGTGTGCAGAGGGTCCTGGTTGCTGCTCCTGTTACCATCCCAAGCCGGGAGCAGCGGCCTGTCCCTTGGAGCAGAAGCGGCCCGGCTCAGTTAAACACTGTGGTGCCCTAGGCCCGGCCTCTCGGCACCGCTAGCCTAACAGGTGCCAGGCCTGTGTTCTGGTCCACGAGGAATGCCTCACCTGTGAGCTGGTGAAAGTGAGTCTGCCGGTTTAATAAACAGGAAAACCAAGGCTTCAGTGTCTACCTGGGCACCTAGCCCAGAGTCCTTCCTGCTCCGGAAGTGGAGGAGAGCTCCCAGGACCCAAGTCCAAAGCACAACAGGGATGACTGAGGACTTTCTCAATTGGGAAAATCCCAAATCTTGCACCAAATTAGAAATTGCTTTTTCTCAGCCTGTCATGGTGGCACGTGCCTGTAATCCCAGAACTCTGGGAGGCTGAGGCAGGAGGATTGCTGCAAGTTTGAGGCCAGCCTGAGTTACATAGTGACTTCAAGGCCAGCTTGAACTAAATAGCAAGATCCTGTCTCAAAAAAACAAAGCAACCCAAAATATTAAAGGGCTGGGCCGGGGATTTAGCTCAGTGGTTTCACCGCCTGCTATGCAAGCGCAAGGACCCGAGTTCAATCCCTGGTACCAAAAAACAAAATTAAATTTAAAAATAAAATAAGGGCTCGGGCTGTAGCTCAGTTGATAGCATGCTCTTGGTCTCAACCCCCAGTAGGGGGAGAGTGGTTCCCATTTTCTCTAAAGGAAGCCTTTCCGGAGGCTGCCTTTGGCTGCAAGCTCCTGCCCTCTATTGACACTAAGGTCTGCTGTGAGCCTTACTGGAGTCCCAGCTGCAGCAGACTTAGTGTGAATCTGGGAGTAGGAAGAAGCATCAGGCCCCCAGCTAAGCCTGGGGAAGGAGTAGGCTCAGGGCCATGCCTGGAGGAGCATAGACACCATGGAGGGACCATGGCTTAGAAGCCCTGGACACTTTGTTCGCAGTAGCTCTACAACCATCATGTTCTCCAGATACCCTGTCTGCCCAGTCAGGCTTCTGAGGCCCAGGGTAACCCTACTGTTGGAGCGGGGCCAGCTGAACCAAGGATTAACAAGCCAGGCCTGCAGCTGGTAGACTGGGTGCTTGTTTTGTTTTTTGTTTGTTTGTTTTTTTCATGGCCTGTGGGTTGAAGAATGTTTTTTACACATTTAAAGGTTAGAAAAAATTCAAAAGAACAATTTTGGGTTTTTCTGGTACCAAGGATCAAACTTTGGTCCTTGCCCTTGCGAGGCAGGCGCCAGAAATACTGAGCTAAACCCCCAGCCCAAAAGAACAGTTTTGGTAAGTGAAAATTATATGAAATTTGAATTTCAGTGTCCATAAAGTTTTACTGACTTTTTTCCTTCTCTTTTTTCCCAACCTTGGGGATTGAACCTAGGGCCTTCACAGTGAACTGTCTTCAGTTATTTGTTAATTTTTTACTTTGGTCTTTTTTTAAATTAAAAAAATTTTTTTTACTTTGAGACAGTCTCAACTAGGTTACTAAGCTGCCCAGGCTGGGCTTGAACCTGCACTCCTCCCACTCAGCCTCCCAGAGTTCTGGGATTACAGGCCTGCACTACCACACCTGGCTTGCTTGTTTCTTGTTAGAGATCATATAACTTACAAAGTAACATCTACTACTCTCTTCTCTTACTTTTTATGGAAAAGATTTGCAGACCCTTGAGTTAACTAAAGTTAAGTGAAGTTTTATTCTTTGGGGAGAGGAAAGGCTTGAAACTTGGTCTTGATCTGTGGTCCAGACTGCCTTTGAACTCACTGTGTAGCCCAAACTAGATCCTTCTGCTTCAGGTGTCTGGGTGCTGGCATTACACGTGTTCACTGCCAGGCTAGGCTGCTGAGTGAAGTCTTGCAGAGGCCCAGGGGCATCAGGATGCTTGGGGGTTATATGAGCAGGAGCATAGCTGTGTGTTATTTATCAGTTATTTATGGGGATCAACCCCAGGGCCTGTGCATGGCAGGCAAGCTCTGTACCACTGAGTACATCCCAGCCCCTACCCAGTCCCTACTTCCTGCATTCTGCAGGGAACACCCTGGACTCACACTTACCCCTCTGGTGACCCCAGCATCAGGGCACACAGCCCCCCTCTGCCTCCCGTTTCACAGTCCAGCAGGACACAACATTCTTACACAACTTTTGCTCACTTTGTTATTGGTACAGTTTTTGTTTTGATGCTGTTACAAACGGAAACTTTTGTTTCATTTTGTTTCCCAGGGAGTTTTAAATACAATGGACTTCTGGTGTTCTGAGCCAGCAACTTTAAAACTTCATTCTTCACGTGGCTGTGAATATCTTGATATTTTCTAGGTACAATCATATCACCTGCGAATGCGAGTTGAGTTTCTCCTTTTCTGGTTCTATTTCTTGCTTCCTAGCTTGCTAAACCAGCTAGCTAGGACCTGCAGAACAATAAGGTGCGGGCATGGTGTTTAGGGGCACCCCTCTCATTCCTGATCACAAATGCAATGCTTCTAACATTTCACCACTAAATGTAATAGTTACCCTTTTGTTTCCTCACTTGCTGTACATTTTAAAGAAGTATTTAAGGGCCAGGGATTTAGCCCAGTGGTTCCACCACCTGCCTTGCAAGTGCTAGGTCTCAGGTTCGATCCCCAGTACCAAAAAAAAAAGTATTTATGCTTTATGCATCTACTGAAAATAGTTCTTTGTAAATTAATGTTTATATAGTTAATGTATTAATCAACTTTCTAATATTAGACCAACATGATGTTTCTTTGAGGTTTTGTAGAAGCCACCAAAAACAACTACCTATGTCTGTTTTCCATATGAAAACATTTAACTAAGGATTCAAATTTTCAAAATGGCTTTCTACCTCTCATTGAGTCAGTTTGGTTTAATAAATTTTCTCAGCCAGACATGGAGGCACACACCTGTAATCCTAGCACTCTGGGAGGCTGAGGCAGGAGAATTGCAAGTTCAAGTCCAGCCTAGGCAACTTGAGACTTAGGAAGATCCTGTCTCAAGATAAAAAAATAAAATCTGGCATTTTAGATTGGTCTGAAGGCCCTGACTTCAATCCCCAGTACTGACATAAACAAACAAACAAACTGATTCTTCTTATAGTATCATCTTTGATCAATTTAAAAGTGGTTTAATGTTTTCAGGTGGTTTTTGTTTTTTTGGTTTTGGACTGGGGATTGAACTCAGGGCCTTGTGAGGCAGGCATGGTGCCACTGAGCTAAATCCCCAGCCGTTTTCAGTTTTGTTTTTTTAATATATATTATCCATTAATTATGTTGTAGACAGAAAAAAGCAACTTGGAGGCTGCACGGGACATACTCTGAAGAGCAGGGTAGAAGCTGGGAAACATGGCAGGTGGGAGGTGGGGTGAGCCCCATATGGGTGAGGAGAGGGGACACCCAGGGGAGAGGGATGGGAAGCCTGGCTTAGGCCTAAGGAGGGCATCCAGAAGAGATGTCCCGAAGGTGGAGGGACATGTGGGAGGGGCCTGGGCTGTAGCAGGTCTGGGCTGATGGCTGGAGTCACAGGCACAGCCAAGGACCACTTGGGTGTGTGGTGAAAAGAGGCCAGAAATTGTGACCTAAGCCATCCTGAATTGTATACTGGCATCGTTGTCATCTGTTCTATTAATACATGTCACTGTGTCTCCTTTTCCAAGGGCATAAGCATAAGGAGGTGACCATGCCTGCCTGCCATTGCTACTGGCCCTAAGTGTGTGCTGTCCTCCTGCCAAGCATTCTTTTGTGTCCTAGGCTGTGGCCATAACCCCAGTCCCCTTTTGAGCAAGAAGGGAACATGTGAGCCCAAGTCACTTTCTCAGAGCAGTTATAGTCAGGGGCAGGGGCCACAAACAGTCCTGACCTACTTAACGTTTTGCACCTGTCCTGTCCCACTGTGCCTTCTCCACGTGCAGGTTCTGACAGCTGCTGCGCTTTTCACTGAGAGCCTGGGGCCCACTTGGCCCACCTCCCCCCAGACAAGGGACAGGGGGTCGTGGGTGCGGCAGGTAGCAGGAGTCAGACCAGTTTCACCTGGTGATCCGGGAATTCAATGTCCCTGGTGATGCAGGATCCCTGGGGACATGGACAGAGGTGACTCTGGGAGGACAGTGCACCAGGCCTGCACTCAAGCCCTTTGTTTCCTTCTGTCCCCTCCGTGTGTGTGAGACACACACACACACACATACACACACACCTACCAGGCGCTCTGCCATTCAGATCATCGACTCCTTTGTCCCTTCAGCCTGCATCCTTTGCAGTATAGCAGGTGTTACCACAGCCAGAGCCTTGTATGGTCACTGGGAGAGCGGACAAGGCTAAGTGAGCAACAGAGCACAAAACGGATGGCAAGTGGTGTTATTATTCAGGATCTCAGTGCATTTCCCAACCTTGCCTGGCAAAGTGGGTGCTACCATCCCCACTGCTTCACAAGCGACCTGGCTCAAGGTGACCAGGACATATGGCCAGCAGGGGAGGCCTGACACATGGTACAGTCTCCACTTGCCAGACGCAGGGCTGGGTGATGTCACCCTCCCCTCCCCCACCCGGAATCCAGACTGGAAATGGCTGGGCTGGGGTTGGTTCTGGAAGCTGCCAGGGCCAGGGGTGGGGGAAAGGACCGAATGACCTCATGGGAGACCCCAGGATGCTTAGGTTCATCCTAGTGACTGGGTGCAGGGTGGCTCTGGGGTCTCATCTGCACACAGGTTCTCCTGCAGATATCCTTGATTTCCCTAACAGGTCCATGCATGCTGTGTCACCCCTCCCCTAAGGAGCTAGGGCCAGAGGACCAGTGACTTCCTAGCACCTGGTGTGTGGGTGTGGAGGCTGCAAGTCACAGACCCAGGCTCCCCTCCACACCAGGGGATTGTAGGAGAGGGCAGTGGTGGGTCTTCCAGCTGGCATAGGGAACACGATGCTGCCGGGTGGGGAGCTGGTGAGATGCAGCACCATGGGGCAGGAACTGGGGCTCTGCCATCTCTACTTGTGCCAACTTGTCCTAGAACCACACAAGCCCCCCAGGCTCTGGGTGGGCACTGCTAACCTGGCCTGGGCCTGATCAGCTGGCTGACCTGCAGAAGCTGTCAGGCGGGTCAGCTGCCAGCTGCCCAGCTGTCTCTTTAAAGTGACTTTGCATTTCTCTGCTCACATTCATCTGGAATCACTATCATCCTGTAACAGTCTGAATTTTGTTTTCCCAAGTATTGGAGTTCTCCTGTCATCCCTACCCTTTATACCTGTCTTCATCATGTTCTTCCCACCCTCTCCTCAAAGATTCATTCCAATTTATTCTAACTTATAGGTCAGACCTACAGCTTCGTTTCTGTTTTTAAGAATAGCTGTTGATTGTTTCTGACTCTCAAGTTAGTTTTTAGCTGCATCCCCAGCCCTTTTAAAAAATCATTAAAACACTGTCTCTCTAGCTCACTAAGTTGGGCTTGAATTTCTGATTCTCCTGCCTCAGTCTCCCAGAATCCTGGGATTATAGGTGTCTCAGGAGTGCTTAAGGCCCCAACATTTTCCCCAAAAGGCTAAAAAAGCCATAGCAGACAGGAGTCCAGAGCCTTCCATGAGAGGCCGAGGCAGGTGGACCCTTGTCCTGCTGCATAGCACCAGCCTGTGGTCTGGAGTCATCATGCATCCGGGTGACAGGGACCTACCAGGTTTGGTGTCTGCACTAAAAGACTCTGAGTCATTTTTTCAACAGTAAGTACAGAAAGGAAGAAACTAACTAAGCTTTTCCTCCTTCAAATCACCGACGGTTAACAGGAACCTACATCAATAACATCTGGGGCCCCAGGCAACAAGTGCCACATGGCCAGGGCCAGGCACATGAAGGATGTGGCAGGACAGGTGTCACTTAGACACTAGCAGATGCCAGGCAGCCAACATTTCAAGTCCCTCCGGGGCCAAGACAGGAATAAAACACAAACCATAACCTCAGAAACATGACAATCCTGAAGCTAAGATAAGAACACGACAGAAGATATGTGACAACACCACTGAAGCTCTGAAGCACAGAAGAGGACAGGGTGGGAACAGGCCGTGGCCAGTGTAGGGACAGAAGCCACTTGGGGGAGATGCTGGCTGGCATGCGCTGGGCAGAGGGACTGTACAGCCCTCAGCTGGCTTTCAGATTAATCTTGTGGCTGGCATAGCACGGGGAAAGGGGACCTGGAATTAGTCCTAAAGGTCTGGGCAGGAGGCAAGAAGGAATCTGGCCCTGCAGGTGGCTGGTGCCGAGGATCTCAGGGTCTGGGGACCATGGGAAGGCAGGGAGGCTGTGTGGATGGGCAGAGGAGGAGCTCAGCCTGAGCCTTCAGTGGCCACATGCTGTGTGCTGGCAGCAGCTGGGGGAGGAATCTGACAGCAAAGGCGGCCTTGTCCCCACCTCAGATGTGTGCTCTGGCCTGACAAATGAGCACCTAGACTTTGGCCAGACACAGTGGTACATTTAACTACTCACCAGGGCTTGACCTCAAAAAAGGCACTGAAAATGAGCAAACAGCACTCATTGGACTAAACCTGCAATTAAATTTCTCCGAGAAAGGAAGTCCCCAGCCAGGTGTGGTGGTGCACACCTATAATCCCAGCACTCAAGAGGCTGAGGCAGGAGGATCACGGAGAGTTGGAGGCCTGTCTGGGCTACATCAAGACCCTGTCTGAAAACAACAAAAAAAGGAAGTCCTGACAGAGGCGCCAAGTTCAGTGCAATATGTTGGTCAGAGACCAGCTGGGCACAGGGGATGCTTCCTCCTAGGGGTGGGCACTGGCGGCACCAGGGCCACAGCTACAACCTCCTTCCCAGTCATCGTTCCTGGGTTCTCTCGAAGTCCTGTCCCTTCCCAACCCCCTCGGGCAGAGCTGGCAAGGAAGGTCCAGCCTCCACGGGGACACATAGGCCCCTTGTCCCCTGGGAAGCCCGGTAGGCCAGGTGCCAGGCAGGGAGGACCCTCAGGCCTCAGCCTGTTCCGACCCAGTCATGTGGCGCCTAGCCAGGAGCTGGGCGGAGGTGGCCAGTTCTGGAAAGCTCATTCCAGAGACTTGGGACAGAGTTAGGGGGTGGGGTTAAGACAGAAAGATGGGGAGCCGTCTCCATCGCCAGCCCTACGAAAGAGGGAATGGAGAAGCAAAGAAAAACCTGGCCTTCCTCTGGGCCCCAGTCCAGCTGTCCAGCCTCCAGGCCAGTCCCTCCCCGGTGTCCCCAGCAGGGGGCACTGCAGCTTATCTGAGGCTGAGAGGTACCTGCCCACTCCCAGACCCAGGCCCACCCTGGTGAGCCTGAGCTGGGTCAGGTTCATGCCTGATCAGGCTGCCTGTGTTCTCCCTTCTTCTCCAAGGCACTAAGCCCTGGCCAGAGGACATGGGGAACCATGGAGAAAAAAAAAATTTATTTAATCAGCCTCAGAAGGCTTCTGGCTTGTGTTGAGTATAAAAAAGGCAGTAAAATGGCAACTGTACAGGGCGCGTGATGGCTAGGGACAAGGTGAGGGCAGAAAGGGAGAAAGGAGGGGAAATCTGAGATCAGACCATACAAAGGTTAGTCCTGGCCCCCAGCCACCCATGACATGGGCAGACGGACTGAAACAAAACACAGGCTTGCGCCTGCGGGGCCTACGCCTCTCCCATCAGAGCCATCAGTCAGAGCCCATGCCCCCTCGGACTCTTGGTGCACATCCTCAATGTCTGCCCACTTGGACCCCCTCCCCAGGCCTGGACAGCCGAGCCCTGCGAAGAAGAAAGCAGGAGTTGGCAGAAGAGGAGACCTGCAGGCGTGCCGTGCGTCCCCCGCAGGAGGAGATGAGGGGCAGGAGGTAGGCAGGCCGTGCGGTCCTCAGCCTACCAATGTCACACAATGGCCCGGAACAGGAAGGAGAAGATGGCTCCCAGTGCCAAGCCCAGGGACAGGAAGAAGGCCATGATGGCGCCCGCGGTCTCTGCCTCAGCTGGCTTTACTTTCCTGGGGAAAGGAGGATGACACTTCCTGAGGACTGCCCAGAGCGCCCAATCCTGCTGACCACCCACTCCGAGCCTGACCTGCCTCTCCCTTGGGGCACAGGTCCCCCCCAGCAAGCCTGGGCCTTCCAAGGGATGCCCCTGGCCCAGGGCAGGTCCTTTCACCCTCCAGCTCTGCCAGGGTCCCAGGGTGGTCCAGGCCCTGCCCCACACACTCACTTGGGCCCAAAGCACATGCAGAGGCTGGCAAGGTAGCCGTTGGAGAAGGCGAAGGCGGCCATGAAAAGGATGTACCAGGCATCATGCTCAAAGAACACACTCATGTAGTGGCGTGGCTGGACGTTGCACAGCAGCAGGAGTGGCACGAACGCCAGCCGGGCCACCACCAGGCTCGGCAGCCAGCGGCTGTCCTTCCCTGGCTATGGGCACAGACATGGCCTCAGCAAGGGTGCAGGCCTCACAGTCCCATTAGGGCCCTCTGGCTACACATGAATTATGTCTGAACTTTTAAGATGCTCTGCTGCTAGATGTGATGGTGCATGCCTATCATCCCAGGTACTCAGGAGGCAGAGGCAGGAGGATGGAAGTATTTGAGCCCATCCCAGGCAATTTAGCGAGATTCTATCTCAACATAAAACATAAAATTTTAAAAAGGGGCGGGGGGCTGGGAATGCAGCTCAGTGGTAAAGAGTTTGCCTAGCATCATATGCAAGGCTTTGGGTTCAATTCCCAGTACTGCAAAAAAAAAAAAAAAAAAAAAGGAGGGTCCCCCTCCACTCTTTCTCGGGCTCCCTTTCCGTGCCTCAGGCTGGACCCTTCCTCCCACAGAGGCCTGGTGTCCCCCACACTCACCCACGTGAAGACAGCTGTGAGGCTCCGGCCCAGCCAGTCAAAGATATTGAAGACCAAGAAACAGGACACCGGGCTGAAGTATTTGGCTAAAGAGACGGGAGAAGCAGCCTGGCATCTGAACCTCCTGGGACCAGCATCTCCAAGTGCACAGTGGAGAGGGCACTTCTGGCCCTGGGAAGAGCAGCTGGGCCGAAGAGAACCCGGGCTCCTCTCTACCCTATACGGGTCCCGTACGGGGCTCTCTGTCCCATGCTGGAAACCCAAGCATCCTCACCCCAGGTTCTGTTGCCCACAAAGCTGGACTTGACCTCCGCGGTTACAGCGGGAAACAGCCCGATGGTGATGGTGAAGATGAAGCAGACGGAGAGGGCCAAGACTGAGATCTGGAGGGAGGGGAGGTCTCACCCAGGGCTCTTTGTCCCCACAGTGGCTGTCATTCAGGAGCCAAGAAACACACACACACACACACACACACACACACACACGCACGCACGCACGCACGCACGCACGTACGCACGGGACTGGAGGAGCACCCAGGCTCAGCTCAGAAGGGAGTGGGCAGAAGAGGGAGGGCAAGCACAGGGAGAGAAGGCAGATGGGGACAGCGGGAATGCCTGGCTGCATACGTCTTTGAGGATTTCCCTGATGGAGTGGCTTTTGCCAGTGGGCTGGGAGCTGGGTGCTGAGACCACAGGTTCTTCCTTGCCTGCTTGTGGCTCCTCCCCTGGTGGGTGAGAGGCTGTGGAAGGATCTGCATTGTGGGCAGGACAGAGCAACAGGGGCAGTTAGGTCCCCCTTAACCCAGCCACAGCCCTGTCTTGACAACTCTCCTGAGGCCCCGATCCCTCGGGGCTCCAGGAGGCACCAGGAGCCCCAGGACATTACTGAAATCACTTCCCAGTACCTTTGGTCTAAGGGTTCATCCAGGGTTCCTGGTCCCATCTGTCCTCCCAGCCCTTACTTCCTGCTGTCCCTGCCCCTGGCCCTGTTCCCTTCCTCCTACCCTGGGTCACGGCTGCAGCTAAGACAGCATACCCATCTGTGTCCCCTCTGCTCCTGCTGCCCCGGCCCAGCATGCCACCCAACCCGGCCTCCTCAGGCTCAAGACCTTTACTGATGAGGTCCAGCTTGGTCTCGTGCTCCCCTGGGCTCTCAAGCTTGAGTTGCTGGTAGTAGCGGTAGAACTCCTAAAGCAAAGGAGACAGGAAGGTGGCTGCCAGCATTCCAGCCTCCCCCAGGAGGGTCGGGAACCCTGGGCACTCCCACCATCCTTAAACCCCAGCTCCCTCCTCCGCTCACCAGTCGGGGCAGGGCCAGGTAGCAGAGAATGGCCAACAGGATCACCACACAAGCTGTGATAAAGTAGCCAAAGGCACTTTCCGACAGCTCCGAGCCACCTGGGGGGCGGTGTCTGGGATCAGAGACTGCCCAGCCCCTGCCCTCCACATTCCACCCTGGGTGACAGGTAGGAGGGATCAAGACTCACTGGCGATGGCACAGATCATGGCCACAGAGGAGAACAAGCCTGCCAGGCCCTGGCCGCTCATGATGGGGGCCGTGTAACTGGCGGGCAGAAGGCCAGCAAGGCCAAAGAGACTCCCTTGTAGGATGGCGCCAAATGCTGAGGACAGATGGGGTGAGCGTCGGCCGGGGTCCCCAGGACTCCTGCTGGCCCAGGTTCAGGCCGCTTGGGCCTCTGGGTCATCACTGCCCCCCACCCCCATCCCCATCTCCCTGGCCCAACCCAGCGTACAGTTGATAAACATGATCTTGATCATGGTGAGGACAAAGAAGGGCAGCGCGTCCATCTGCACCTTCACCACTATGGCAGTGACCAGGAACAGCAGCAGGATGGCCATCAGACTGCCAAGGATCCGCACGGACTGGGGGATCCTGCGGAGGAGAGGTCCCAGGGGAGCTGAGGGTTGGGAGGCCAGGCCCAGGAGGGCGCAGGAGGTGGGGTGGCCGCACTCACCTCTGGTGCAGGAAGGAGTTGAGGCAGGTGAAGAGCAGCAGAGGCAGCATAGCGCACAGGGTCATGACGTTGTTGAAGATGCCACTGAGGGTGTTCCGCTCTGGCAAGGCTGCCGTGGGGGCAGCTGAGGGCTGGGGGTCCCCTCTCTGCTTGGCGGTGACTGAGGAGGCATTCTTGGGCCCTTCCAGGCGGGTTATGAAATACTGTGGCGGTGAGGCAGGAGCGTTGGAGCCTCGGGCTTCTCCTGGCACCCAGGGTACTTGCCATCCCCCTGGCTGGTCCCCAGCCTCACCTCAAAGGCGGTCATGAAGAAATTCCAGGGGAGCAGCGTCCCCAGGCCCAGCATGAAGAAGATAAGCCAGACGGCCTTGTATCTGGGACAGGAGGAAAGAGAGGCCAACTCACCCACTGTCCACCTTCCTCCCTGCCCTTGGTTCCCCAGCCGGCCCAGGGCAAAGGGCAGCCATGCCATTCTCTCGTGGGGTGGGTGTGTGCAGGTCCTGGGCCAGGACTCAGGATGAGCTGGAGGGAAAGGGGCCAGGAACACAGGACCTCGGTTCTTAGTCTCTGGAGACACTGCAGGCCGTGACACCCTCATTTAGGAGACACCGGAACCCTGAGAGCCAGGGGTTGGTGAGGGACAGCAGACACTGAGCAGGCTGGAGTGACAATACGTTTGGGCAGGATCTTCGAGTGGGCTCCGTGAAGTGGCTCTGGGGTCGAGAAGCCCCCAGACAGCTCTGGGCCCAGTGGGGTGACTCAGGGCGTCTGGGAAGTGAGAAGGCCTCCCTGCTTTCTCCTGGTCCAGACAGCACTGCCTGTGTAGGTCACAGTGCCTAGGGAAGGCTGGGAGGTCTAGGGCACTGGATGCCATCCAGGTCCAGTGTAAATGTGGGCCACACAACTCTGACCAGGCCCTGTCCCCTAGGTAGGCTTTGCTTGTGAGCCCAGTGACTCAGTCTCCCCCACCAGTCTCCAGATGTGGCTGCCACACCCTCCCCAAGGCAGTGAGGAGTGGGTCTGGCCAGGGTGTGGGCCCGGCCAGGGTGTGGGCCCGTGGACTGCAGGGCCTCACAAGGGGCGGGGATGGGTGAGTGCCCGAGTGGGCGGACCCCAAAGTCCTCATAGGTCCTCCTGCAGTAAAGACACCAAGGGCCTGAACCCAGGCACAACTCCCAGGCAAGGTCATGCAGGTCAGGGCCAGCTGGAAAACCACAGCAGTCCAACTAGGTGGCAGAGAGGTGACCAGGTAGGGCAGCAGGTGGTGTGGGAACAGAGCAGGCAGGGGGTGCCTGAGCCCACATTGCTCAAATACCCTCCCCTCCAAACAGCCTGTGGATTTATTTTTTTTCAGTACTCAGGCTTGAACCAGGCCTTTTGCATTGAACTACATCCCAAGCCTTTTATTTTTCAGAGACAGAGTCTTGTTAGATCACTAAATTCCCCAAGGGGCCTTGAATTTGCAATCCTGCCTTACCCTCCCAGAATGCTAGGATCACAGGCATGTACCACCAGGCCTGGCTTAAGTGGATATTCTCGCTTCTATTCTGCAGAAAGGGGAATGGTCCCAGAGCAATCAAATGAAACACTCCAGACCCCGAAGTCAGGGCTCCCTGGTGGAGTGCTTGCCAAACAGGCATTAGGGCCTGGGTTCCACCCCGGGGACCATGGCGGTGGTAGATCAGTCAGATGTGCCTGAGTTTCATAGCCTTTGGCAAAGAAGGGACCTGGCATGGGTAGGGAGGCTGTGGAGGCTTCAGGGCCTGACACTGGAAAGTGTCATGGTTTTGCCAACTTTCTGAGTCCTGTCGGAGAACTTGAGTCAGCTCAGCCTCTCCCTCCAAAACACACATTCCCTGTCCTAACCGCAGGTCTGGCGGGAGGACTTCCAGGCCAGGAAGGGGAGGAAGGTCCAGCAAGGGCTGAGGTGATCTGGGGTTACGAGAGGCGGAGGCCCCCAGCAGCCCCGAGAGACTGGGCAAGTCCCGCCAGATGTGCTCTGGAATGAGGGGTGCTGCCAAGTGTCTCCCCGAAGCTAAGGTGGGAGGGTCCTGGCTGGAGAGCAACACTGACAGGCAGACAGGGACTGGTGCCACGCACCCTGCCCTTCCTGGGCATGCTGGGGACAGTAGCCAGCACCTTGCAGAGGCATGCATGCTCCCTGTTCTGATGCAGACCTCAGAGCCACTTGGCCACAAGGCCGGTGGCCAGAGGCAGCCCTGAGTCCCAAAGGACACAGCACCCAGAGCCTTGGAGATCCATGCCCTGGGTGCCCATCCCCATCCCTCCTCTGTCCCAGTACCTGTCCTGCGGCTTGTGACCAGTCGTCATGGTGCCAGTGTCCTGGGCTGTGCCTGGCCGACAACAGCTCCCTCCTTGTGGCGCTCACTGGGGGCAGAGGCACAGTGAGGCCCTGCTTCTTGCAGCCCTGACAGACAGGGGAGGAGGGGCAGGGCAGAGGGTAGACCCCAGGACCCCCAGGCCTTGCCCTTGGCCATCACCCCATGGGACCCCTGCCCGGCCCCCACCAGCCTGCCAGTCCTGCAGCCTCTGCCCGCTCAGCCTCTACCTGGCTCTCAGCCTGGCCGCTGCCATGCTATTTTTACCCAGCAGCCAAGCAGTTTAGAAGCTGGAAACAGAAGGGTGGAGAGCGGCAGAAGAGGAGGAGGGAGCGATTGGAGGGAGGGAGACAGTCAGTGAAGACAGGGAAGAGACAGAGGGTCAGGGATGGCAGCAATGACAGGGGAGGAGATCGCACAGGGAGAAGCACAGGGAGAACGCAGCAAGGACAGAGCGTGGGGAAGGCGGAAGAGAAGGCATGAAGCAGGAAAGCACCTACCTCTCCACCTTTCCTGAGCCTTGCGCCTCCTTGGATAGGCTTGGGGAGTCTGTCTGCTTAGAGGCGCCTGGACCCCAGCCTTACTACCAGGGTCACTGTGACCCTTTATCCCCCCACCTCCCCTCCCCAGTGCTTCCCAGTTCCTGACCAGTTTTCCAGAAAAATATTTCACAATGGACGTGGGGACACAGCCCTTCCCACAGCTCAGCCAGGCCCCTCCTCTGACCCCCAGTCTTGGCCCTGGGTCATCCCATCCCCCGCCCCAGTTCCTCTGTCTCGGTCTCAGCACCCTTATCCTCTTCCCCTTTCTGAGTGGCCTTGCAGGGAGACTGGAGGGGCAGAGAACAGGCCGGAGCCGTAGAGGCCAAAAGCTTCCCCAAGCCTGCCTCAGTGTCCCCCTCTACTCCGCACTGGCGGAGGGAGGCACCCCAGCATCCCCAGATTGAACAGCTTCGCTCTG
This sequence comes from Heterocephalus glaber, assembly GCF_000247695.1. The sequence goes on from NW_004624754.1 coordinate 15,630,668, forward strand.
GCACCCTCCTCCCCTCCCCACCACCCGCGTGCAGCACCCCATGCTCACCGACCACCTGGACCCGGAGGCAGAAAGCTGGGAGCGGAGGGGTTCCCAGCAGTCCCTGAGGGTGGTCCTGGCACAGGTTCAACAGGGGCTTGTCCGTGGGGTCCTGGGTGAGGGTCCAGAATGAGAAAGGTGGCACGAGGCCTATCAGGGGTCCATCCCTTGGGCCTCATAGGACCCCATCCTGAGAGGCCTTGCACAAAGCCTGGGAACACAGTGCTGGGCAGATAAAGGCCGGTGATAAGGCGGCTGGGGGTCTGGGCTGGGGCCCGGTGGTCAGTGCTCAGGTACAGCACCTCGGGCAGGGAGACACACACACACACACACACACCCCCACCACCAACACCACCAACACCACCAGTCACCCAGCCCCTCAGCAGGCCTCTGTACCCCAGCCAATGACGTCACCCCTAGTCCCCCAGGCCTCCTCGGCCCACAGTGGGCTGTAGACACGGGTAGGATGGAAGCAGAGGATGCCTTCCAATCCTGCTGCCGTGGAATGCTTGCTAAGGACCTCACCTGCCAGCCAGGCACCATTCTAGGCCCTGTGACACAGCAGTGAACACTACTGATGTTTTCTAGAGGGACAAGGACAAGACAGCTCTGCCCTGGGTGACTCGGGCTACAGCACAGTCTTCGCCCTGTGCCCACCCTACAGTGAGAGTCCTGACAGCTGACAGGGCACGCAGCCTCCAGCTAGCCAGGAGATTGGGAAGGGCGGACGCAAAGCCCCTCTCTCCCACCATCCAGGCTTTGTCTGCAGCTCTTCCCCTGACTCCTGGAAGCCCCAGCCCTGTTCCCTCTGCTCTGTGTCCCCACCCTGCCCTGGGCACCAGGGATCTCCAGAGGGCCCGTGGCCTGGCCCACAGCCCGGCATCACTGGCATCCTGCTCCTGCCCATCTTTGCCCAGCACTGGGATCTGATACCAGCCAGAGCATCTGGTGTCCTGTAGCCTGCCCTGGCCTGTCTCCACAGGTCGAGGCAGCCACCAAACCCAGCCCTCCCACTGCCCCAGGCTCCTGGACACCTCCCCTGGACCCCAACATTTACAGAAACCTCTGTGTCACATCAGGTCCTCCCTGCCTGTGACCTGCACTGGCCAATCACTACCTGCAGAGCCCCTCTTTCCTCCTACACCCCAGGTATTCCCACAGAACAGACCAGGGCAGTGGAGGCTCAGAGAGGTTGAGTCACTCCCCTAAGGTCACAGAGCTACTGAGTAGGATAACAGGATTCAGACTCCACATAGCTGGTTCTCGGGTAGCTCTGGGGAAGGGTGGAGGTAAAGTGTGCTTGCCACTTGGCCTCATAGACTGGACTTCGGTGGAGGACTGTGCTCCAGCTAAAGAGAAAAAGTAAGTAACCAGGCCTGGTGACACATGCCTGAAATACCAGCTACTCTGGAGGCTGAGGCAGGAGGGTAGAAAGTTTGGGCCCGGCCTGGGCAACTTAGTGAGACCCTGTTAAAAAATAAAAAATAAAAAAGGGCTGGGGATGCAATTCAGTGTGAAGGCCCTAGGTTCAATACTGCAAAGACTAACACTAACAAAAATAAATAAAAAGGGCTAGAGATGTAGATCAGTCAGAAGGCGCCAGGTTCAATCCCCAGTACTACAAATAACAGTGGTAATGGTAATAATTTAAAAGTAAATTAAAAGGGCTGAGGCTGTAGCTCAGTGGTACAGCGCCCCAGTTCCACTCCCAGTTTCACAAAAACAAAAATAAATGAGGAAAGCGGGTGGTGTCCCAGAGGGTCAGGAGCAAGGGTCCGGGGGTGGCCGGGTCGGGAGTTCGGGTTGCGGGCGGAACCCACGCCGCTGCCCGGGAAGGACCCAGGTTGGGGACCGGGCGCGCGCGGTGAGCAGCCCAGGCCGAATGTGGCTGGCGCCCCGACCCCGGCGTCCAACCCGCGCTCGCGATCCAGTACCCTCTGCAGCGCCCTGGGCTCGGCACAGGGACACCGGCTGGAAGACAGCGGGTTTTGGCCGGGGACCCCGCGCCCGAGACACGCGCGCCACGTGCTCGCGCCCCCGCCCGCCAGCTCTCCCTCTCGCGCCTCAGGGAATGGGGCCCCCCGCCCGGTCCCCGCCGCTACCCGGTCCCCACGGGTCGCCCCTCCGCCCCTCCGCCCCTCTGCCCCTCCTGGTCGCGCAGCACCTGCTCTGCGACTCCTCCGCGGACCTGGCCTTCCGCGCTTCCCGCGCCTGCCGAGCCCTTCAACCCGCCCTGCGCCCCGCTGCGCCGCCCCCGTCCGGGCGACATGCGCCGGCCCCGCCCCGGCCCCGCCCCGGCCCGGCTCCGCCAACCAGCGGGGGCACACAACCCCCATGGGACACCCCGTCCCCCACCAGACACACCCTCGCCATCAGCCCGCCCCCCAGCATCCAGTTATCCAGCACTGTCCGAGCACCCCACCTCTCCTCTCCCCAGCGCCCCCTTTTCATTATTCCTTCTTTTCAGAGCCCCCTTTTCCCTTCCAGGAGGCTCCTGCCTCCCCATATCCCGCGTGGAGTCCCCCGACTTAGCTGCTTGGAGCCCTGCGTGGTGGGCGGTGCTCCCCAGACCCAGACAGACCGCCGGACCTCCAAGACACCCGGCAACCCACAACCCACCTCCAGGCCACCTAGGGCCCTCGTGTGTGTGTGTGTGTGTGTGTGTGTGTGTGTGTGTGTGTGTGTGTGTGTGTGTGT
>NW_004624754.1:15633503-15735878 GCF_000247695.1 Heterocephalus glaber
TGTGTGTGTGTGTGTGTGTGTTGTAAGGGGCAGAAACACAGCCCTGAAGGCCCCTCTTGGTTCAGCTTCCTACCCCAGCACTTGGGAAAACCCAGGCACAGCTGGGGGTGGGCAGAGACAAGGCCAGGATGAGCCCACATCCTGCATAGTCCCTTTGTCCCCGGTGCCTGCAGATGGTCACTGTGCAGAGCCTTGCGGCCTGGGGCAGGGAAGTTGGCTGCTGAGGAGGGGTCCACCGCCTACCTCCAACGGAGGAGCAGCATTCCTTCCTGTGAGCCGGGCATGGTGGTGCAGGCCTGTAATCCAGTACTCGGAGGCTGAGCAGGAGTATAGGGAGGCCAGGGTTCAGTCTGGGCAACTGAGGAACTTAGTGAGACCCTGTAACAAGACAAAAAATAAGGGGGGAGGGGGGAGCTGCTGGGGATGTAGCTCGGGGAGAAGGCCTGGGGTTCAATTCCGCAGCACCACATAAAAAAATCCTTTTTGTTAGGCTGTAAACTGGGGAGGGGGTTCCTCCTACAGCAGCTCTTAGTGCAAAAGGGTGACTCAAAATCTGCAGGGGTCCTCAGGCGAGAAAATCCTATGCAACCCCTGCCCCCAGCTCCAGGTACCAAAGGACCTTGGCCCCTGGAGAAGCCGCAGCCACTAATTAACAATTAGCAGTAGAAACGGCCTAGGGAGGAGGTGTGAAGCCACACCCTGTCCCTAGGAGGCCTGGGCCCCCACAGTGGGCTCTGCCCAGGCTACTCCCGGAGAGGTGTCCTCACTTTCCAACTTCCTGGGGATGATACACAGCTCCGCGGGGTGCTAAGAAAACAGGGCAGGAAGACTGGCGTAGGTGGTATTTTTCTAGGCGCTGCCGCTTGGTTTGTGAGTAGCCTCCTGGCTGTCCCCAGCGCTGATTCCCACCCTTCTGTTTGTCTGGCCTCTGGCTCTTCCTCTCCAAGCCCTTGCCCGCCTCTGTCTTGGCCTCCTGCCCCTCTCCCATCTTCCTTCCTGGCTCTGACCCCGTAGGGGTGGCAGGCTGGTGGTCACAGAGATCTGCTGTGCACACCAGGCTGGTGGCCTTTGGCCCATGTTGTGTGCTTAGGGGGCTGGTAGTGGAAGGGAGCCACAGGGTCGGGCCGACCTGGGAGGCTGGTTCCCTGCCGCTCAGTGGATGGCAAGAGCCAAGCTTGTTGTTGGAGTGGAGCCTGTCTGGCACACACCCGCCAGGCCCCAGCCAGCACCCACAGCCCTGGGCGGCCTCCCAGGAAGAACTGGGTGCTGGGTGTCAGGGCCCCCTGCTGGACATCCTGGGAGGGAGCCCCAATGCACCCAGGGCTGTGCTTGACATTCTGGTGCCCGGCCCAGGTCTGCCTCATGGGGGTTGCGGCTGGGATGTCTCCTGTTCTTAGTTGGATTTGTGATTGTACCACGTGTCCATGTGGCAGGGCTAGGATGAGGGACAGCCAGGCTGGGACTGGCCTGAAAAACCAGATGCCAAAAAACCTCAGTAATCAAGATAAGTTTTAATTCGATGTGTTTTGTTGTTTTGTTTTATGGTGTTGGGGCTCAAACCCAGGTTGTCTATATGCTAGGAATGATGTGCTCTGCCACTGAGCTACATGCTCAACCTCAATGCAATGATTAAAAAAATCAGAAGTGGAGCATGTTGGTACAGGCCTATAATCCCAGCTACTCTAGAGGCTGAGGCAGGAGGATCGCAAGTTTGAGGACGGCCTGGGATATACAGTGATATACAGTGAACTACCTGGTAAAACTCTGTCTTAAAAATAAATAAATAAATAAATAAATAAATAAATACCTTAAATTGAGTGGGGAAGGATGGTGCATGCCATCTAGCTACTCTAGAAGCTGAAGCAGGAGAATTGCAAGCTTGGGGCCAGCCTGAGTAATTTTTATTTTATTTTTTGTGGTACTGGGGATTGAATCCAGGACCTTCACACTGAGCTACATCTCCAGTGATTTTTAATTTTTTAAAATTTTATTTTGAGAGTGAGTCTCACTAAACTACTAAATTGTCCAGGCTGGGCTCAAATGTGTAATCCTTCTGCCTCAGCCTCCCACGATGCTAGGATTATAGACATGCACCACCATGCCCAGCTGAGTCTGAATAATTTATCAAAAATTAGAAAGGGCTGGGGATTTAGCTCAGTGGTTCCAGCACCTGCCTCAAAAGTGCAAGGTCCTGAGTTCGATCCCCGGTACCAAAAAAAAAAGATTAGAAAGGGCTAGGGACGCAACTCAGTGGTATATGCTCCTGGATTCAGTCTCTAGTGTGTGGGGGTGTTAATGTAAAGAATCCATAATACACTTCATATCGGAAGTTTTAAATAGTAACAGTTGTGCACACAAGGTGGGTACTAGGTCAGGGTTCAAGCATTCTCTCCTTGCTCTCCAGGCCTGGGCCCCGTCTTCCAGTCTAATTTCTCAGGCCTCTGCTTTGGGCAGGTCTCTGACCTTGGGGCCAAGTGTAGGTGCTGGGAGGAAGGGCAGTCATCTAAGGTCACCTTCAGACTCCCTGACTACTTTCCTCTATTGAAGAGACCACAGGCGCGACCTCTTCAGGTGACGCAGTGCCTAACCCCAGCAACGATCCCTGCCCGCGAGCGCCCGCGGGGCCGCGTGGGAACCTCGTGGCCTCTCCCCTCCCCCCCTCTGTGCCCTCCCACCTGCGGCGGGCTCGCGCTGGCGTCCGGGTTGTGGACGGAAGATCCCCCCCAACCCCGCCTCCTCACCTCCGAGCTGCGGCCGTAGCCACCGTGAGGGGAAACCGGGCCTCGCGCTGCCCGGGGAGTGGGGGCTGCGACGGCGGGAACGCGGGCGCCTCTGCACCAGCGAGAGGAAAGCGGGGCGGGGAGGAGGAGGAGGAGGAAGGAGAGGAGGAGGCAGAGGAGGAGGCAGAGGAGGAGGGGAGGCCGCCACAGCCCCAGGGGGCGTGGCCAGCGTGGCCGGGAAGGTGGCGGCGCCCCAGGGCCCGGGTTTAGGGGCCCAGAACCTGGAGAGGGGCACGCGCCCTGCCCTTGCAGGACTCGAGAGGGAGCGGGTCGGGTGGGGTAAGGGGGGCCCAGAAAGGGGCCTGCGTCCCTCGCTGTTTCCTCCCAGCCTGGAGCCCCAGCCCGACCCCGAACCCGAGGATGGTTGCTGGGAACCACAAACCGTCCCGAGGCCGGGATGCAGATGTGTCAGCGCCTGTGGGACAGCCCCACCGGGGCGCCCTTTGGGGAGGGAAATGGATGATGGAGCCGATTTTCAGATGTAGCACCCCACCACCACCACGCTTGTCCCCAGGGTCCCTTAGCAAATAGAAATGACCTCCCCACCCTGTACTGAGATGTCCCCAAACTTGGTCCAGGACATTTCCATCCCCCACGAGCCATCTGCTTCCCTCCCAGACAGACCCAAGCCATTAGTGGTCACCCGGCAACAAGGTTCCCAATGGAGTCAGGCAGGCAGGACAGACAGCTTCCAGGTCTTGATGGCCGAGCTGGAAACAAGTGTCTGGGTGTGGTAGCACATGCCTCTAATCCCAGCACCTAGGAGGCTGAGGCAGGAGGATTGCAAATTCCATATTCAAGGCCAGCCTGGGCTATATTGTGAGACCCTGTCTCAAAAAACAAAAACAACCCCGCAAAAAAACAAAAAATGGCACCTTGTGGCTGGGCGCACCCCCTCCTGCTAGGTCAGACTGTCTGGCCAGGCAAAAGTGTGGGTGACAAGACTTTCAAAGGCACCCCAATAATTCGCAGATATTTATTGAGCTGTCTTCGTGTCCTTGCTGCATGCTTGCCTTTGCGAGCAGGTCGGCCTCCGGGGATAACCAAAGTCTTATTATTTTAAGGCCAGTCTCGAATCTGGAAGATGACAGTCTGGATTCAGATGTCCCTCTAAGCTGAAGGTCACTTGTCCCCACACGAGGTATTGTCCATCACTGGGCCGTGCTGTCCCTGTCTGCTGGAGGCCAGGTCCCTGTAGCCTGAGGCCCGAGGTGGGGATATAGGGCACCCTTCTGGAAGGGCCCCCCTCGCACCCAGTGTCATGCCAGGCTGTGGCAGTGCAGTGCCAGGAACAGCCCACTCTAGAAGGAAGCACTTTGCCACCACAGCTACCAGGAGCACTGCCTCACTTCCGGGGGCCTCGCCTCTCCCTCCACTCCTCAGGGTCCACTCTGGAGGCCTCCCCGGTGTCTGGCGAGTGTCGCTGGCTGAGGATGAGCAGCAGGCAGCCCAGCACGGCATCCCTCACGTCCTGCGAGCCCAGGCGTTGGGCTAGGCGGCGCAGCAGGGGCAGGAGGTGCTGGCGGGCCAGGCGGGCAGCGGGCAGCAGCAGGCGGGACAGTAGCGTGCGCAGTAGCAGCGGGAGTAGAGGGGCGGGCATGTTGGCCAGGTGCCTGTGAAGGCAACACTGGCTCTAGACCCAAACCCCTGCTCCTACCTCCCCACAGTTTAACCCCTCCTGCTAACCCCCCCTCCCCAAGCACACCTCCACCCCTGGCACCCGTCAACCCGACAGGAAATTTCACCTTTTCTTCAGAGGCCCTTGATCCAGACCTGTACTCCCTGCCCTCCTACGCCCTCACTGATCAGGAGCAGCTTTCACCCTTCAGAAGGGCTACTCAGACTGTCTCTGGCTGGATTTGCCTGCAGTGGAGACAGCCTAGCTGCTAGATCCAACACAGGGCAGCCCCACCCAGCGTGGCCTGCCTGGGTGGGGAACAATGGGGACAGCTGTGTTCCAGGCCCTGTGTGAGAAGGGAACAGATGCGGAATTCCCCGCCCAGCTTAGACCTCAGAGCTACAACCCAGACTGTCCCTTCAAATGTATGACTTGAAGCATGTTGACTCAGGGCTCCATGCCCCTCATCTTCGACCTCATCACTAGGGGACGAGAGAGGGAGAGCTGGACAGGACAATGTATGACTCCACGTGTCCAGATCTCAAGTACAGTCGGGCTGCAGCCAGACACACACACACCCCGACACCAAGCCTGCAGCTGTCCTCTCTGGGACAGGGCAGTGGGGGCACCATCCTTCACCGAGTTGGGCACAGCTGACACAGCTGGGGCATTCCCACTCCTGGACAGGAAGGGATCACCAACCAGGATCCCCTTCTTTACCTACTCCTCCCAGGTGAAAGTCCCAGCAGGTAGCCAGGTACAGTGACTTGGACCTAAGCCTGGTTTTGGGTTTTTTTCCCCCAGTACCAGGGATCGAACTCAGGACCTTGCGCTTGCAAAGCAGGTATGGCGCCACTGAGCTAAATCCCTGGCCCCCTAAGTCTAGGTTTTATTGTTTCCTAACACTTCATTCTCCTACTTCAGGTAACGTATTTTTAATTATTAGTACCTGTTTGCAGGACATAATGATCACATTCATCATGGGGAGTTGGTACCCGTGCATATATCTCAGTTCTTTGTTACTTACCTTTCCCTTTTCATCCCTCTTCCTCACTCAATAACTTGGTCCCCTTCCCATTTGCAAAACATCCAACTCCCTGTTTCCTATTATCTGTCTTTTACTTTAGTCTTTAAATTGCCTATTCTTTAGTTGTGTGTCTGATTTCTTTTAACATTGTGGTCTCAGGGTGCATCTGTTTTCCTACACAGCACGTGGGTTTAATTCCTGTCTTCCTGGACTCGGTGAAAGAATGGTATTTGGGTGGCATCATTCAAACTTCGGAGCCTAGGGAAGGTGACTCTTTATCATCATCCACCAGCACTGCCATTAACATTGGCGTCACTCCAATTACCACCAAAGGCCTTGGAGATAGAAACTTCTGAGGTCAGGAAGGCCCAACCCTCCATCCCCTCCATGAGGGGAAGCAGGAGGGAGCTGGAGAGGCTTGGTTGACCAACAGTCTCCTTCTGGTGGCTTCCAGAGGAGGCTCAGGGGCCAAGTGCTCAACCCAGGGCTGCTGTAGGATGCAGACAGGACATGTGTGTGCCTTACCGAGTTCGTGTCTCACAAGTCCTCGTCGCCACTCTGCAGGGAAGCAGCTATTATAGCCATCATCTGAGTGTGGAAACTGAGCCTGAGTAGTTAGGCCTCAGACCAAGAGTCATACAGTGGGGAAATGGCCTGATCTCCCTCAGGCTTGCCCTGTCCCCAGGTTTCCCATTTCTCCAGGTGGCAATTGCGTCTTTCTCCCAAATCTTGGAAGTTATTCTGGATTCCTTTCCCCCTTTCCTGCCCCACACAAGCAAATCCTCGTGGTTCTACATACAAAATATCCAGAATTGAGGACTGGGGTATAGCTCAGAAGTAGAGCACTTGCCTTGCATGTGGCAGGCCCTGGATTTGATCTCCAGCACTGAAAAGAAAATTAAGAATCGCTATCCTCAGTGGTGCACACCTAGAATCCCAGCACTCAGGAGGCTCAAGCAGGAGGATCCATCCAGCCTAGCCTGTGCTCCATAGAATGTTCCAGGCCAATCTGTATCACATAGTAGGACCCTATCTCCAAAACAAAACAACATGGGCTGTTGTGATTTCTCTGAAGTTCACATTAAATCATCCAGCCTCAACTTGCAGGGGTTTGAGGAAAGCATAGCTCCTCTTCTTAGTCATTCTGAGAAAGAATTCAGGATCCAGTCCAATTTACAGGTAGATAAAACTTCAAAAAACAAGATTAGAATCGGATAATGGGTACATTGTAGTATTCTATTGAAACTGTTTTCTTTTTGGTTGGTACTACACTCCCAGATTTGTTTTTTTATTTGTTTGTTTTTGACAGTCTCACTAAATTACCCAGGCTGGCTTTAAACTTGTGATCCTCCTGCTTCACTCTCCCAAGTAGCTGGGATTACAGACATGTGTCACCATTCTCAGCTTCAAAGGCTTTTGAAAGTCTAGTCTAAGATTCCTTATTAAGAATTCGATCAGGGGCCGGGGATTTAGCTCAGTGGTTCCAGCCCCTGCCTTGAAAGTGCAAGGTGCCGAGTTCGACCCCCAGTACAAAAAGAAAAAAAAGAATTCGATCAGAAAACTCTGTTTCAAAAACAAAAAGTAGCGGGGCATGGTGGTACATGCCTATAATCCCAGCACTCCAGAGGCCGAGACCAGAGGATTATAGCAAGTGTGAGGCCAGCCTTGACTACATAGTGAGTTCAAGGCCAGCCTGAACTATATAAAGAAACACTCTCTCAAAAAGCAAAAAACAAAACAAAACAAACAACAAAAAAAGAAAAGCTACTGTTGACAGATTAACTTAAGTACAGTTCCTTTTTGGAAAAAAAAAAAACCCAAAAAACATAAAAAGAAAAAATAAAGAGGAGTTGAGGATGTAACTCAATGACAGAGCACTTGCATACCAAGCAGATCCAGCACACAGAAAGAAAGAAAGAAAGAAAGAAAGAAAGAAAGAAAGAAAGAAAGAAAGAGAAATAAAGGAAGAAAGAAAGATTAATTTTGAATCTAAGCTAAGCCTAGAACTTGTCATCTCACTGCTCCTGCACTACCTATAGATTTAGGTGAATTTTTTCTTTTTTTTTTTTTTTTTAGATAGTGTCTTTGTACATAGTTCAGGCTGGACTTGAACTCACTATGTATCCCAGGCTGGCCTCAAACTCTCAGCAATCCTACTGCCTCTGCCTCCTGAATTCTGGGATTACAGGAGTGCACCACCACACATGATGATTTAGGTGAATTCTTCCTGAGATTCCCAAAATATATTGAGGTTCCTGGCCCTGGCAGGAAGTGACATTTCTTACTTATCTGTGAGGCAGCTGTGCTGGTGCCGGAAGTAGGGTCATTGCTGCCACTACACCTGACCATATGGCTCAGAAGCCTTTGGAACTGGTTTGCAGGAAGAGTTGAGTAAAGTTTGGAGACATGGGCTGAAGAAGCCCTGGAATGCTATAAACTGAGTGTGACAGGAAATTCCAAGTGGACCTGAGAAGACCAGAATGCTGATAAGAATTCAGAAAAAGGAAAGAATGTGCTCCTGAGGTTTCAGATGGGAACAGGACTCCACTGGGAATTGGATTAGAGGCCATTTGTGTTATATCCTGACAATAAATTTGTTTATATTCTGTCCATATCCTGAGACTTTACAACAGGCTATGTATAAAGTTGGTGGACTGATATGTGATGTAGCTCAGTGGTAAAGCATTTGCTCAGCATGCACAATGCCCTGGATTTGATCCCCAGTACTGCAGGAAAGAAAAATAAAATTAAAAAGGTGGTGGCCTAATTTCTTCCTTCCTAATCTGGAGGAAGAAATTTCAAAGTAGCCCAACATTCAGTCTGTAGCATGGATAATGCTTATTGCTTTATAGTGAGAATCAGGAGAAAAAGCAGAGTAGAAAGACTTAAAAAAATTTCATTTTGGCTAGAAGAGCATTTATAAAGTTGGGACTAAGGCAAGTGTGGGTACTGAAAAAGGTCCATGCTATAAAAAGGAAACCAACTATTTTGCACTGGAACAAGAAGAAAGGTATCTTCAGGACACCCCCAAAATCAGCAAGACCCCACCCATTGTAGGCTCAAGAGTACAAAAGTATAAACCATTCATTTGAGAAAATAACTCCTGAACCCCTTACTCAAGAAAGAAGGCCTCCAAGGGAGTTGGTTATCTGGAATTCATTTCACTGTGCTCTGCCATCCAGGGACTCAGAGGCTGCTGCAACTGTGGTCCAAGGGGGTCAGGCTACTGCTTGCATTGGTAGCAGACCATCATCCAAGGCCTGCTGTGATGCTGGTTTTGCAGATATGCAGACATTTCAAAGGAAGGCCTGAGAGGTCAAGCAATGTGTCTTGGAGGTCCTGCCAGGAGCCCTTGAAAAAGCAGTGTATAAAGCTGTGGGAGTGAAGCCAAAGATCCAGTGGAGATCCCAGAGAGTCAGAGATGTCAGGAATGTGAAATATCTGCTGAGGAAAGCCACAAGCAATGAACAAAGCCATCCCAAGAGAGGAACCATGTGGGCTGCAATCTGCAAGGCCATAGGGTTGGGGCTGCCCATGGGCTTTGGAGATGACATCTCACCACCATGTGGCCTGGGTGCTGACATGGAGCTGTGGGACTTAATGTTTGCCCTGATTATGATTTTTTTTTTCTATCCTGCTATTTCTCCCTTTTGGAATGGCAATGCTTGCCCTGTACCATTTTATCTTGGGAGTGTGAAACTTGCTTTCTGAGTTTTACAGGGGCTCATAGCTAAGAGTTTGCCTTTAGTCTCAGAGGAGACTTTGGACTTGGACTTTTGACCAATGCTGGAACTATTGAGATTTTGAGGAAGGAATTAGTGTGTTTTTGATCTCATGAAGGATACACACATCATATTAGGTGGAATTATGACATTGTTATTGTCTCTATTTGGAGATTATGTATGGTTTAAGGAGATGTGTTTCGGTGTCAAGTTGGCAAGGAGTGGACTTGGGATGAGAGACATCTAGGAGACTAGTAAAGCACACTTCTGGGTGTGTCTGGGTGGGTGGGTGATGGGGGGGCATGACTTCAGGGATTATATCTGGTCTCCGGGCCTTTCCTCTTGGAAGCTCTCTATTTCCATGTGTTTTATTTCTATGCCATGTGTAGGGCAGCTTTCCTCCACTATGCTCTTCTGCCATGATGTTTCTGCCTTGGAGACGCTAACCATGGACTGAACTCTCTAAAACCATGGGCCAAAACAAACCTCTCCCCTAAGTTGTTTATGTTGGGTGTTTGGTCCCTGTAACAGAACTCTGTCTCTGTACAGGAACCATGTATGTAAGCTACCAGGTGGTTTCTCCTCCCCACCCCAAGGTTTTGTCTTGATTCTGTATAGTCAACCTTAGTTCCTTAAAACTATTTGGTCATATCTGATTCTATGCACATTTCAAAACATGTCCTTCATCTCAAAGCCTTGGTACTATACTCAGTGTTTCCAACTATATCTTGTAAGAAATAGGTTCTTATTGAATTTATACAAATAAGTACACTGCCATGAAAATAAGAATTTTCACTAAAAATTCTGAATTCTGGAGCTGGGTATGGCAGTATATGCCAGTGATTGCAGCTGCACAGGAGGCAGAGTCAGCAAGATCACAAGATCAAGACCAGCCTGGGCAATTTTAGCAAGGCTCTGTCTCAAAATTTTAAAAATTAGCTGGGCATGGTCTTGCACATTTGTAATCCAGCACTCAGGAGGCTGAGGCAGGAGGATCACTGTGCATTGGCGGGCAACCTGGGCTATATAGTGAGTTTAAGGCCAGCCTGAACTACATAAGGAGACCTGGTCTCAAAAAAAAAAAAACTTTTAAAAATAACTAAATAAAAAGGGTTTGGGCTGTAGCTCAATATTAGAGCACTCCAAGGTTCAAGTCCCAATTAAAAAAAAAAAATTACCCTGAATTTTTAAAGGACCATTTAGGTAGAAAAAGGAAGTGTTTCAATTCTGTTTAGAAAGGGTGAACTTTACTACATTGCTAGGAAAGTTTCCTTCAATCAAGCCCCATGTTTTGATCCTAAAGTTATGAGAAACTTGTAGCTGTCAGATTCATCCCTTGAATCCCTTAAAGAGAGGCATCATAGTAAAAGAATAGCCACCTGTGGGTGACAAAAGACTTGAAATGGCTATGGTGAAGAATCTGATAAGAGGGCACTACAATGTTGTTTCAAGGAAATTTCAAAATTTCTGCCACTTACTTTTTTTGTGTGTGTGGAACTAAGGGTCAAACTCAGGACTTTGTGCTTGCCAGGCAGGCACGATGCCACTGAGCTAAGTCTCCAGCCTGTATTTTTTTTTTTTTTTTGCAGTACTGATGATATTTTTGTTTTGTTTTTCTAAGACAGTGTCTTGCTATGTAGTTCAGGCAGCCTTGAACTCACTGTGTAGCCCAGGCTGGCCTCAAACTTGCTGCAATCCTCCTGTCTCAGCCTCTCAAGTAGCTGGGATTACAGGAAGGCACCCCCACACCCAGCCACATATCATATTTTAAGATAACTAGAACTATGACTGATAACATTATACCACAATGCACCAGATGGGTACGAATTTCATACAACTTCTAGAATACTTACATTAATAAATATACCTATATAAATAACAGAAAGAAGGTTTAACATCACTTAGTATTTGACAATGTTTCCCATATTATTTAACATATCAAGTAAGCCTAATTAGAGTTGGGAGTAGCTCAGTGGTAGGGCATATGTGATGTGTGCTTAGCATGTGCAAGGCCCTGGGTTTGGTTCCCAGGACCAAAATAAAAGGGTGTATTAGATTAAAACCTTTGTTTTTACAAGGAGAGAAAATAAATTAGATTTTGACATATTCCAGGATTCCATCTGGAAAACCTCAAAGTTTGAGGTTTAAAAAAAAGACTATTTAGAATTCAATTTTGTCAAAATGTTTAGAACCCTTGATTAAGGATGATCACAGATTATAATGAAACAGTCTTCTCTCTCTTTCTCTCTCTCTGTCTTTCTCTGTACTAGAGATGGAACCCAGGGTATGGCACAGGCTAGGCAAGTGCTCAGCACTGAGCCGCACCTCCAGCCTCTCATTTTTTTGTACAGTAATAAAAATCCTGAATGAATTAAACATAAAGCACAGGAAATTACTTTGATAAAACACAGAGCTCTCCCTCCAGGGAGATCCCGGAAAAGACTTCACAATCTCTTATCAAGAGCAGAAGGACCAAAGAACAGAGAAGCAAGTGAAATAAAGATAAGGCATGTATCAAAACATCACACTCTACCTCAAAGTGTGTACAATTACAATAGTAGGGCCGGGGATTTAGCTCAGTGGTTTCGCCACCTGCTGCACAAAAGCAAAGACCCAAGTTTGATCCGCGGTACCAAAAAAAAAAAAATGATGAGATTTTGGGCTGGGGATTTAGCTCAGTGGTGCCGCCACCTGCCTCGAAAGCACAAGGTCCCAAGTTCGATCCCTGGTACCAAAAAAAAAAAAAAAAAAAAAAAAAAAAAAAAAAAAAAAAAAAAAAAAAAAGCAAACCAATGCTCCAAGAAAACCTTGCCCTTTTAAAAGAGAAAACCAAATTCTAGCTTCACATCTGTTGTTTTGCAGTGCTGGGGATCAAACCCAGGACCCTTAGGCCTGTGAGGCAAGTGCTCTGCCACTTGAGCTAACCAGGCCCATCAGTGAACCTTTCCAGGCCATCACTACCTTGGGGAACCTTTACAAATTCATTCAATTTAGCCCACTTGACCACATGAAATTCTCTATCTTTTCCCAACTTTCTTTTTTCTCCTTTCTTTCTTTCTTTTTTTCCTTTTGTCTTTTCAGTACTGGGGATTGAACTTAGGTCCATTTCACAATGAGCTACATCTCCAGCCCATTTTCTTTTTTTAAATTTTGAGACAGGGTCTCACTAAATCACTAGGTTGCCCAGGCCAGGCTTAAACTTGCAATCCTCCTGCCTCAACCTCTCAGAGTGCTGGGATTATAGGTATGTGCCACCATCCACCATGATTGGCTCTTCCCACCTTTCTATAATCATTCAATTTTTTTGCTTTTCTTTCCTTCCTTCATCCTGTTTTGTGTGTGTGTGTGTGTGTGTGTGTGTGTGTGTGTGTGTGTGTGTGTTTTAAAACAGGGTCTTGCTATGTAGTTCAGGTTGGCCTAGAACTCGCTAGGTAGCCCAGGCTGGCCTCAAACTCAAGGCAATCCTCCTACCTCACCTCCTAAGTGCTAGGATTACAGGAGTGCCACCATGCCCAGGATCCTTCCTTCATTCTGAAACAACCTCCAAACTAGATAAAATTAATGTTTTCCTCTCTAAACAACAATCCTCATACTTTGTAGTGTTTCTTACCAAAAGGATATCTTAGGTTCCCTGTATACTCTGTACATAGGGTTGTCATCTTTATTATTTATAATAATTTGGTGTTATTGTGAGGCAGGGCCAGCCTTAAATGGCTGGGTTCAAACTCATGATCCTCCTGCCTCAGCCTCCTGAGTGCTGGGATTACAGACAGGTACTATTATGGAGAGCTAAGTTAGGTAGAAATATGATAGGCAGTCAGACAGGGCTAGGCCTTCGAGAAAGTCAGTGCAGAAGACAAGAACACATTATAACTGAGGGTGGAGGTGCATTCGTTGAAGGCCAGGCCTCAAGATAAAGATAGAATGACTAGGCCTACATACCTCTTTGAGGGATAAATGATATATTATAATTAGTATTTACCTGATCCAATAAAGTCTAGATAGGCATCAGTCACTCAGGTGGGCTCATCTCTTCCAAAAATGATCCTTGTTCTTTCCATGTATACTTGCTACACGACTTGCTTCCCCATTGGATCAATATTACCCAAGCGGCTATGCTTGTAATCTTATTGGTTGATCATAGTTTTATCCCACATTGTACCCACCTTGTGATTTTGTACCCACCTCATGATTTTGTGCTATAAAACTTCTTCTGTAAAGTAGGCTTGTTGGCAACCCATTTTCTGGGTCCCCTCCTGTCTCTCTCAGAAGCTATCTTTCTCAGTAAAACTTTCCTACTCTTAACCTCCATTGTTCCTCAGAATTCATGCTTCAATTTTGAAAACATGAACTCAGCATATGGGACATCTAGCAGGTTGGGAGTTATATTATTTCCCTTATATCATTTGGAGCTCCTATATCATTTGGAGGTCCCACTGAGATAATTGGAAGGAGGTAAGAGTTGCTTTTGTTTCATGGATTCTGGATTGTGACTCCTTGGGTAATCAAAAATTGTCATCCTTGTTTGTCAATTGTTTAAGATAAGACATAAAATTTTTTATCTTTTTACACATTGTTTTTTGTTAAAATGATGATAAATTTAAGTTGAGAACATGGGAAGATTATGATATTCCTTTAATGGGACATTTTACTTTTGCAGGCAAGGTCTTATATTCCTGTTTTGTATGTGCTGTCTTTGAACTTACTAGTTGCTGAATTTATTGGTGTGCCTATCTTTTTTTCACAGTACCGGGGATTGAACCCAGGACCTTGTGCTTACAAGGCAGGTGTGGTGCTGCTCCTATCTTAACTTGTTTGATTTGTTAGACAGTAGCACTAAGGAAAAGTAATGTTACAGTGTTCTCTAGTGGACTTTGATACTAACTAAAATGTGAATTTATGAAATGTTTTAAAATGGGTCTTTTTTTTTTTTGGTACTGGGGATCGAACTTGGGTCCTTGCGCTTTCGAGGCAGGCAGCAGAACCACCGAGCTAAATCCCTATAAAATGGGTCTTTTAATGAAATCTAGTTTATATTTAAGAAATACACATGCCTATCAATAAATTACGGACTCCATTTGCCAGTAAAAGACAATAGGTTGGCATCCATTCTAAAGACATGGAGTACAGGTTTCACTGGGACAGTCTAGCCCAATCCCCCGCTACACTCTAGAGGGAATGTCAATCCTGTTTGCCTCAATTTCCTTTCTGGTCTGATCTTCCACTGATGAGGAGCCAATCTTAGCTCTTGAGATTCCCTACTCTTACCTTTTCAGGATGAGGGTGATGACTCATGGGCAAGTTGTCTCAATAACTCACTGTGAGCATGAGAAGAAAAGACTCTTTTTCTGATCTTATTTCTGATCTTTTCCTGTCACTTTGTACTTTCTTTTTTTTGAGGCATATTTTTGCTAAAGATTAAAGAGCGAGGAACCCTGAACTGTCTCAACCTTCCCCTCTATCCAACAATTAAGAACTTTTAACTGAGCCCATAGAAAATGAGCATTTGCTAACACCAAAGACAGGGAGGTCATCTTAGATGAGCAACACATACCCCATCTCTGGGTCAAATGAGATTTTGGAGTTTTGCCCATCCAGGAGAACACATATGAAAGCATGTCCCTGCTTATGTGTTTTGAGCACAGTATCCCAGCTGCAGGAAACTGAACCTGAGATGCTGTGGAAAGAACCAATTTCTGGGTGAGACCAGAAGGAGCAATTTCCCCAAACATGATATTTAAGGGAGTTGTCTTAGTTACTTTTCTCTAGTTGCTGAGACAAAATACCCAAGACCCATAGTTAAAGGGGAAAAGGTTTATTTAGCTTACAGTTTGTAGAGGTTTCAATTCATAATTGCCTGGTGTCCTAGGCAGAGTGGCACATGGCAGAGGGCGTCACAGAGGAGAAACAGTTCATGGCACCCACACAGTAGCAAAAGCAACAAAGGACCTCAACAGCCCCTTTCTGCCCCTTTTATCTTATCCTAACTATTGGGATTAGGGCAGTGCTAAACCAATCAGTGTACTGGTTTAGTAATCACACAGCTTTAATCCTAGCATCACCCACTCTAGATTCTGCCACCTCTGAAAAAGCCCTAGGATTGCATGAAGGTTTGAGGAGACATCTAGACACAAACCATAACAGGACCAAAACACATTTAGTTTAAGGAAGAATTCCCCAACCTCTTGGTGCTCGCTCTCTCTCTCTCTCTCTCTCTCTCTCTCTCTCTCTCTCTCTCTCTCTCTCTCTCTCTCTCCCAGGTATGGTTCTCATCATTTATATGTATAGGGGAGGGAAATATTTTCACTAATAAGTTGTAGTTGCTGAACGATGGGTTTAAGTTTTAACCTGTGAGCTTCATAAGTGTGTTGGAGAGACATAGAAATTTTAGAACAGAGTTTGAATACAGCTTAACCTTGTCTTGCTGCTAAAGAAGATTGCTTAGGTGATTATGTAGATCGGACAAATGTCTTAGCGACTTCTTTGCCCTAGAGCCCAGAGCAGGATATTTCTGAGCCATTTCTTTTATTTATTTTATTTTATTTTATTTTATTTTATTTTTTTGGTGCCAGGAATCGAACTTGGGTCCTTGCGCCTACGTAGCAGGCAGCGAAACCACTGAGCTAAATCCCCGGCCCCTCTGAGCCATTTCTTGACTCTATCTCTAGAGATGATATTTTTTGCAGACTGGAAGGTGCTCCAACCACTTCCAATTTGACCTTTGATTTTTTTCTCACTCTCTTTCAAAGAATTGGAAAGCAGTGGTTCAAAGTCTCTGATTATTGGTTTAATTTTGCTAGCAATGCTTTCTTCTTTAAATGTGACTGTTACAGCTGAGATCAGTTGTAGTTTGTGCTTTTGGAAACATGTGCTGGAGTTAGGAGTGTGAGTTTCTGGGGAATCTAGGGGAACAAGTCAGTAAAGGTGGATAGTCTGACCCAACCTATCTTCTGGTCACTGTCCAGATAGCAGCCACCTGCTCTGAAGTAAGTCACCTCAGTGGATGCCTTGAGAGGATGTAGAAATCAAGTAGGAATTAAAAGGGACACCTATTTATTCCTCTTGTATTGCAGATGGGAAACTCAATGTCAAATTCTCTTACTCCTTTAGAATGTCAACCCTCACATATTGAGAAAGAGCTGTTTAATATTTGTCTCCACCTATGCATAGCTACCCTACCCCTTAGAGGCAAAATGGAACGCAGAGGGAAGTATTGATTATGGTACTATTTCACAACTAGAATTGTACCATAAGAGAATGGGAAAATGGTCAGAATTACCTTATATTCAGACTTTCTTTGCATTAAGAGATAATCCTTACTTGTGTTCAAAAAGTAAGTGTAAGCCACCGGAAAAACCAGACACCTCTGGCCCTTAAGGCACAATTGGATGCACCCACTATCACTGAGCCTGAGGCTCCCCTCCCTTACCCTTTGGATCCTGAGGATGAGGTTTCCATGGCAACTTTAATCAAAGCCTCATCTGCTATTACTGAGCCTGAGGTTCTCCCAACTTGCCCTTCAAATCCTAAGAGTGAAGCTTCTAAGCCAGCCATAATTAAAGCCTCTACTGTGCTATATCCATCCTTAGCTGATTTTGTTCAAGTTCCTCAAGGACAGCCAGCATCCCTTACAGGAAGTAAATGGAGTTTTGCACTACCCATGTCTTTGTGTCCTTTTCTCAGTGACCTCAAACAGATCAAACAAGACCTGGGAAAGTTTTCAGATGACCCTGATAAGTACATTGAGGTCCTTCAGGGGGTTACTCAGACCTGTGAATTAGACTAGAAAGATGTAATGTTACTTTTTTTGTTTTTTGGGGGGGTTTTTTGGTACCAGGGATCAAACTCGGGTCCTTGTGCTTGCGCAGTAGGCGGTGAAACCACTGAGCTAAATCCCCGGCCCTATGCAATGTTACTCTTAAATCAAACATTAACTTCTAATGAGAGACAAGCAGCCTTACAAGCTGCCATTACATTTAGAGATGAATATCATATTGTTAATCTTAGAAGACCAGAAGGCAGGCAGCCAAGGGAATAGCTGGTTTCTACTGAAGCCCAAGCAGTCCCTATACAAGATCCCTACAGGCCTGTCAAGCAGACTGGAGTTTAGAAGAGGAAACATCTTCAGACATGTATTCTTGAAGGTCTAAGAAGGATGAGAACTAAGCCCTTCAATTATTTTAAATTGTCAACTATTCATCAGGAGAAAGATGAGAACCCCACTGCCTTACTGTTTACAAGAAGCATTGATGAAACACATCCCTGATTTGATAGGACAGATTATTCTTTTTTTTATGGTGAAAATAATGTGTATTTAGAATTAGCCAGCTGGACTCAGTTTAGATGATCCCAATTTTGTTGGCAACATCCAAAGCATCATAATCAGGAGCCAGTTGAACATACGCCTTCTTCTCTCCATCAGGCCTGATTAGGGTATTGACCTTGGCCACATCAATGTCATAGAGCTTCTTCACAGCTTATTTGATCTGGTGCTTGTTGGCCTTGACATCCACAATGAATTCGAGTGTGCTGTTGTCCTCTATCTTCTTCATGGCTGACTCTGTGGTCAGGGGGAACTTGATGATGGCATAGTGGTCAAGCTTGTTTCTCCTGGGGGCGCTTTTCCAAGGGTATTTCGGCTGCCGCCGGAGCCGCAGTGTCCTCGGACGGCGGAAGGTGGGTGACGTGATATGCGGATTTTCTCCTTTTTGTGGCCATGGATGCCTTTCAGCACTGCTTTCTTGGCTTTCAAAGCTTTTTCCTTTGGCTTCAGCTTTGGGAGGGGCAGGAGCTTCCTTCTTTGCCTTTGGCGCCATCTTGGTAAAAAGGGCAGGACAGATTATTCTTAAAGACAGCTTTATTGCCCAGTGAGCCTCAGATATTAGGAAAAAGCTACAAAAGAAGGATTTTGCTCCAGATAGCTCACTTGCTACTTTAGTGAGAATTGCCTCCTCAGTATTTTATAATTGAGACCAGGAGGAAGCCAAGGGGAGAAAACAAAACACCAAGAGAAAATGGCTACCTTGGTTGCAGCCTTAAAAGGAATAGGCTTAGAGCCTGATTCTCAGGGTTCCCAGAACAGCTCAGCAGGTAAACTTATCTACTACTGCTGTGGAAAACCAGGCCACCTTTAGAGGGACTGTGATAAGAACAGTCACGACAAGAGGCCCCCAGAACCATCCCCTGATTGCAAAGGTGACCACTGGAAGTTGGACTGCCCCTTGAGGCAGAGGCCCCGGGGATCAGACCCATCTTACCAGCTGATCCAGCAAGACTGAAGTGCCCCAGGACACGCTCTGCCTCCTCCCTCTGGCCAGACTATCATCTCCATGGAGGAGCCCCAGGTAATCATGACTATAGAGGGAAAAGAAACCACCCTATTACTTGACACTGGCACCTGTCTCTACGTCCTTCTTTTCAAACTTGACTTTCCAGCTGTAATATGTCAGTGAAAAAAGTCAGAGAAGAGGTAATTTGCTATTTCTCACAACCCTTAGGCTGTAACTGGGATGGCTTTCTCTTCATTCATTCCTTTTTTTTGAGACAGGATCTCACTGTGTAATCCAGGCTGACCTTGAACTAAGTACATAGCCCAGGCTGGCCTTGAACTCTCAGGGATCCTCCTGCCTCAGCCTCCTGAGTGCTGGAATTACAGGTATGTGCTACCATGCCAGGCTTCACTCATTCCTTTTTAATTAGGCCTGAAGTCCAGTTCCCCTCCTAGGGAGAGATATCTTATCTTGCTTGACTACTGTAATATACATACATCCAGGTCAGGTATGCTGCCTCCTCCTCATGGAGATAGAAATAAATCTTGAAGTATGGGCAACTAAAGGTAGAATAGGAAGAGCAATAAGAGCTGCCCTGGTACAAATACATCTCAAAGATAATTATATGTGGTTAATTCCAACTTTAGGACAACTTAGTAGAAAGGCTCCGTTATGTTGAGAACAAAGAAATCATTCCTATTCTCGTTGGCGTAACTCTACTAAATACTTGGGATAGACACCACCCTAGCAGTGTATACATACCATACCTTTACAGGTCAAAGACTGGTTTCCAACAGACTGGTTTAATCGCCCTGGAATTAGATAGGAAGCCCCAATGTCATTCATTGGTCCTGTGGAACCAATGTGAGGCCCTAGCTACACCTGGAGGGACAGGGAGATGCATGGTGGGACTTGCGTGGTTTCAAGGCAAGAGTGTCAAAAACATTGACAAACCTGCAAACGTACCCTCCCCACAACATCAGCGGTCTATAAGCGTGTTTCACTGGTATGATCATTTGGCTTCTATCTTTATCCCTTCCCTAGGATTAGAGAGTGTCATGCAACACATAGAGGCCTTGACTAACTACACTTCATGGGCCTTAAATGACTGGTCTCTCTCCTAAATGAAGAAATAAAAGTAGTGAGGCAAGCCATCTTCCAAAATCAGATGGCATTATACAGCAGCACAAGGCGGTACTTGTGTAATTATAAAAGCTGAACGTTGTGTGTACATTCCCGATACTTCTGCTAATAGCCTTGATGGCTGTTCGAGATATTAAATGACAGGATAATGCCATGTCAGATTCTGAAATTCCCTAGACCTTGTCCTTACCCTCTTTGTGGGAGGCTATTACTGGCTCTTCCTGGTGGAAATATTTGTTGGTTCTCTTCATAATAGTCTTATTGGTCTTACTATTTGGCCCATGCATACTTAACTGTTTCTGTGGCCTTATCTCCTCCAGACTTAAAGCTCTACACCTACCCAAGATGAGAACACTTGGCATCTATTGAGGGTCTTTAGATAGACCCTCTGTAGAGTATCTCTGACTGCTGATCACAACTACAACTCCCTTCAGCCAGCCTGGTCATTGCCCCTTTCCCTTTCACATTAGTTAGGAGTACCTCTTCAGAGAGGGGGGGTATTATAAGCAGCTAAGTTAGGTAGGAATATTATAGGCAGGCAGAAAGGGCTAGGCCTTTGGGAAAGTCAGTGCAGAAGACAAGAACACATCATAACTGTGGGTGAAGGTGCATTCATTGAAGGCCAGGCCTCAAGATAAAGATGGAATGACTAGGCCTACATATCTCCCCGAGGGAAAAATGATATATTATAATTGGTATTTACCTGATCCAATAAAATCTAGATAGGCATCAGTCACTCAGCTGGGCAACCAGGACCTCTTGACTCATTTCTTCCAAAAAAGATCCTTGTTCTTCCCATGTACACTTGCTACATGACTTGCTTCCCCTTTGGATCAATATTACCTAAGCGGCTATACTTGTAATGTTATTGGTTGATCATAATTTTATCCCACATTGTACCCACCTCATGATTTTACTCTATAAAACTTCTTCTGTAAAGTGGGCTTGTTGGCAATGCATTTTCTGGGTGTCCCCCCCCCGTCTCTCTCAGAAGCTAAAATCTCTCCCTCTCAATAAAACCTTCCTACTCTTAACCTCCATTGTTCCTCAGAATTCATTCTTTGATTTTGAGAACATGAACTCAGCATATGGGACATCTAACAGGCTGGGAGTTATGTTATTTCCCTTATATCATTTGGAGCTCCTATATCAGCACTGCCACATGTCTGCCTGTCCACATCTTCCTAAAGTCTGCATGTCAAAAGGGGAATTTCTAAGGTAGAATAGGGTAGTAAATTAACTGAATCAAGTTTTCTGTATCAAAGAGTTTGGGAGCCTCTTTGCCTGTGTCAGAAGTCAGACTTTCCGGGGCCTGATTCTGGGTGGTCTGCCACTTTATGGGTG
Organism: Heterocephalus glaber; assembly: GCF_000247695.1. Next base: position 15,654,407 of record NW_004624754.1, read on the forward strand.
TATAAAAGGGCACGTGCAGCATGAGGAACCTGAAGAGCCCTGGAGGTGAGAATCTTGAGGGACAACAGCGTGAGTCTGGCCCCTCATCCTGGTTGCTTCTGTCAGTTTACCCTGGGACCAGGCCAGGGGCCTCTCTGAATCCTTGCAGGAGAAGGATGTGAAGACGGCTGGCTGGGTATCTGAGGGACTTTCTGGGGGAGTTGGAGCCATTTGGCAGCTAAAGGGATTTGCTAGGAAGTGAGGCTAGACCTTGAGGAGGGGAGTTTAGAGGATCCAGATCCAGTGTCTTCTTTGGGGGAGGCGGGTCAGGGAGTTGAGGGTGAAGGGAGTACAATATAGAGGGTGGAGAAGGAGAGTTTATGGTGGATCTGGTTCCAACTTTTGTTCTAACTCTGATTCCTATGGCTTTTTGGTTCTGTTTTTTAGCCTTAACTATAGAGTCCCATCCCAGCCTTTTTACTTGCAGGTTCCCTGCCGGTCTGATCCTCCTGTGGGTACTGGAGAGAGAGTCATTGGGCACAAGGGCACTGCACTCCTGTTTGTACACATGGTCTGTGGGATCTTGGCAGTGCTGCATGGTTTCCAGGCTGAGTCAACTGTCCCAGGGAGGCTGCAGGTCTCCTGAAGTGGGCACAGGAATCCGGTCCTCAGGGTCCAGAAAGGTCCCTCCCAAAGATGAGGACAGCACAGACCCTCCTGCCACAGGTAGCTAAGGGTGGTGTTTCCCAAATGGCATCTCAAGTTTCCAGTAGGCACAATGGGCACAATGCTGCTCATCCATGACCCTGGGCTGGAGCTGCAGGGTGGAACTTTCCTAGCACCAGCCAAGCAGTGGCATTGGAGGTGACACAGGCTTCTTAGGGACCAGGACCTCATGAAGACAGAGTCCCTGAGAGCTGGCGAGGTTGGGCAGAGAATGTGGCTCATTACTTCATGGGTCAGGCTCCCCGCCTGTGGGACAAGCTGTCTGATGGGAGGGGACACTCACACCCCATGGCTGAGGACACCAGAGAGATCATGATGATAAAGCCACACTCTCAGCTGTCAGGACATAAGGCGGAAAGAGGAGACCTCAACGCACGATCCATCCTCCTTATGACAAAAGACACAACAGGGGTGAAAGAAAACAGTTACTGTCACTGGAGGAGACGGGGTTGGCAAACAAGAGTTCTCATTTAATGCACACACGCAAATTCATATGCACACGCATGCACACACGCACCTACATACACATGCATATGCACAAATTCCAAAGTTGCTCTACAAGATCTAGTTTACACATGAATGTTTCCTCCTGCCAGTTAGAATTTACATAAGGAAAAGGCCAGTGGCTGTCATCGCTGCCCTTTGCCAGCAGAGATCTGGGAGCCTGGCTCAGGGCACATCCTCCAGCCAGCTTTCTGCCTGGGCTCCGGGAATCCTGCCTCCTCTGCTAGAGCTCAGAGCGAATGGGTCAGTAAGGTCCCTTGGGTCGCTACAGTGTAGGGGAGGGTAATGTCGTTCCTTTCTGCCCTTCCCAGTTCCTTGGCTGGTCTTCAAATTAAATTAACATAAGACAGATTAAAGGAGGAAAACCATTCTCATTACAAAAGTCAGCGTGGGAATCCCACAAAAACAGGGGATGTGTGTGCTCCACCCTGAGCCACAGAGAGGAGGGGGGGGGGGGGGGGTGTTACGGAACAGGTTCTGAGAAGGGGAGGGAAGGAGCCAGGTGGTGGACAGAGGCCGCCTTGTTAGGTGACAAAAGCTGTCTGAGTAGCTCCTTCCCTGCCACAGATCCCATTACTAACAGACATTTCTTTATAAGAGGCAACTTTCTAGAGAGACTCCTGTGTCTGCAGGTTTTTGAAATAGCATGCCAAAGAGGCATATTTTAGGGTAGCATATTCTGATCTCCTACACTCATGTATTGGGAGTGTATCCTGAGCCCTAATAGCATCTACTGTTGCTTCTGCCTACAAGGCTTTGTGTGTGTGTGTGTGTGTATGTGTGTGTACTGGTGACTAAACCCAGAGCCTTAGCACTGAGCTACATCCTCAGCCCTTTTTATTTTGAGACAGGAACTTAGTAAATCACTGGGCTCAAATTCACAATCCTCCTGCCTCGGCCTCCTGAGTGCTGGGATGACAGGCCTAGCTTCTACAAGGCTGTTTATCCAGGTATCCATGTGGGGTCATCTCTTAGCTCCCACTGAGTCTCTGCCTTTGGACATGTCCCGCCCTCCACCTCCCCTCTGGGTACCACCACTTTCCTTTGGCCCCACAGGAAATCATTGTCTCACGTGTGAGGCCCTGTGCTCCCTTCTCTGCTCCTACCCTGGAATGGAAGTCCAATAAGTGAGAACAGCTCTGTTTTGACTGCCAGTGTTTCCATGGCTGTGAGAGTAAGCAAGTTCTATACCCCGGGGCGTTGCTCCTGAGCCCTGGGCTCCACTGGTCCAAACACTCCTGTGTTGGGTGAGCCCTTGGGAACAGGAGCTGGACATACTAGGCCAAAGGGCAGGAAAGGCAGGTCTGGGGCTCCCTCTAGGGACCTCCAAAGCATGTGGCCTGTGACTGCTGTGACCTTGGCTGACCATACCCTATCCTTCCCAGCCTCAGTTTCCACACTTGTGGGATCTTTGGACCCTGAACTGAGGCCAGATTCTCCTGTCCTACCTTGGCCTCAGTAACTAGTGATTGCCTCGGGGTGGGGCTGGCAGCAGGTGCAGGCAAGCCTACTGTCTCTGGGACAGTGCAGACTGGGGGTGGGGAGAGCATGGGATTAACCCCCCACTGACTCTCCTGTCCTCTGTCCTCACCCCCACCCATGCCAGTGGCTCTGCCCCCCATGCTTCTCAGCCAGACCCAAGGTCTGCTGACTTTCCTGGAAAGATAACCATCCTCGCTGCCAGGAGCAGTTTCTTAGGGTTCTGGGTATGGCTTGTATTGCAGTCCTTGCCCGTCTCTGACCTGGTCATCCGTGCTTCTCTGGCAGCCGGAAAGCAGCTTTAAGGAAATCAACTGACCTCTCATTTCCTTAAGGTCAATTAAGAAAACACCCTGAAGTGGTTTAGCTGCCTGCTGCCCAAGCGCAAGGACCAGAGTTCAATCCCTGGTACCAAAAAAAAAAAAGAAAAAAGAAAACACCCTGGAAAGCTTTGGGTGGAACAAGCACTGGGTGGCCCACACCCAGGTAAGTCTGTCTGGCAGTGTCCCAGGGACCGCCACCCTGCCCATTGATGGGTCCATTCATGTTGACAGCTGGAGATGAGTGGGCACCTACTGCATGTCAGGCCTGGGCAAGGTATGTGGCATTGGTGAAGGGCAGACACCAAGGGTTGGTGCCATGAGAAACAGTATTGGGTAAACTGAGGCTGGGATGCTGAGGGTCCTCGTGGGTCCTATCCCTGAGAGTCTCCACCTAGGGGCTCTAAGGCACCCCAGGTCAGGGGGACCACCCTGTGAAGCTGGTTAAAAAGTGTCTACATGCCCAGCACTGCAAAAACAAACAAAAACACACAAGTGCTTCTGTAAATCACTCAGCCCTGGGTGTGCAGCTGGCTCTAGGCCACCCTGGATGGTTGAGCAGGCTGTGCACTGCACAGCTGGGGTCCAGAGTGGCTGGATGGAGACCTCTCCCCTGAAACAAGACTCAGAGGAGATGGGGCTTGGCTCCTGGACGGCTCCTGGGTGATGTCCGGTAAACATCGGTTTCCTTCCTTCTGGTGTCTCAGCTTTGCCCTCCCATTCACTGGCTCCGAGGTCAGTGAGCTGGCAGCTCCTGGCAAGGTTGAGCATCCTGCTGTCCACAGGCAGGGCCAGGTGGAGGCTGGGGCCTCGATGGGGCTGCAAGGCCACGGCCCTGGCTCTTTCCTACTTCCTTGTCCCATGGTCCTCTCTGGGCTTGACCCAGGCCTGGAGCTCTGCCTGATCTGGTGTGTGTGCGTGATCAGTGCTGACCCCAAGTAAGGAGTTCTGGAAAGGCTCAGGGACTGTGGCATCTCCAGCTGTCCATGTGGCTAGGGAGCTCCTCCTGGGGCCTCGGTGGCCAGGGTTGGGGGCATGGGCAGGCAAAGGGCTGAGGCCCAGACCAAGAATTGCCACTTGTCCTGTCACTCAGCACAGCACCTTGTAACCTGGGACAGCAGACCCAGAAGCATGAACCCTAAGGGGGCTTTTATGAGGATCTCCTGCTAGGGCCACAGCGTACATACCAATGTCCTCCAAGGTCAGAAATGACACCCACCCAGTGACCTCGAACAGACAGGAGCAGGTGAGGGGGCCGTAGGACCCACGTCAGCCGTGCTCCGAGGACAGGAGCTCTGGGGGTCCAGGCAACGGCTGTGGTCCAAGGAGTAAGTGGAGCTGACAGCTGGGGACCCTGTCCATGGAGACAGTTGTCCCAGCCAGGAAAGAGGAGGTGTCCCAGGACGGGGCCTCCATAGAGGGTCCCATTGTCTCCAGGGGAGCAGCTGCCTCCCCCTTGACTCAGCAGTTGGGGCCCAGAGTGAGGTAGCATCTCAGTCACGGGGACTGACAGCTGTTGCAGGGCAGCTGCTTCAGGAGGGGCTGGAAGGAGGTCAGGAGTAAGTGCCTGGCTGAGGCCACTGAGGAGGGAGGGAGTGAGGTGGAAACCACAGGCCTGGGGGCGGGGGAAAATCTAACCATGATTGAGCAAGGCCCTGACCAAGAAAGCAAACACATTTTTAACAGAGGAAGCAGAAGAGGAGCCCCAAATAGATGGTGGAAGTGCCAGGGCAGCGGTTAGGAAAGCACTGGGTCATAAATGTGGCCGAGATGTTTGTTCCCCCAAAATAATCTTGAAATTCAACGTGACTACATTCAAAGACCCAACAGTGCTTCCTGTTTTGTTTTGTTTTTTTAACCTGGGTCTGGGCCAGCTGATCACACCATTGTGTGGCAGAAATGAGGACCTGGAATAGCTGGATCAACACTGAGGAACAGCGAGAGGCCTGGACTGCACATCCCTTCTGGCCACGCTGCTGAAACAGGAACTGAAATGGTGTGATGAGGTGCAGACAGAATCAGTGGCAAAGGGACTGGACAGATCCCAACAAATGCAAGGATAAGTGAGGGACAGGGGGAGCTGCTGGTCAGTGGAAAGGGACACTCAGGGCCAGAAATGGGGCTGGAAGCAGGTAGACCGGTGCTCCCTATAATCCCAGCTCCTCAGGAGGCTGATACAGGAGGATTGCCAAATTCAAGGTCAGCCTGCAGTGCACAGGAAGACTCTGCCTCAAAATAAAAATTTTTAAAAGGGGGCTAGGGATATAGCTCACCATTTCATGAGCACTGAACCAAAAAAAAAAAGCGGGGTTTGGGAGTTTTCTATCCACTGGGAGGAAGGATCAGATTTGACTCTCTGGCACAAGCACTACAAAATTAAGTTCTGAGTTTGGTGCGGCCTCTGATCTCAGCAGTCTGGGAGGCTGAGGCAGGAAGATTGCAAGTTTGATCCTAGCCTGGGCAACTTAGTAACTTTGACAGACCGTGTACTAACTCTGCTAACTAACAAATAGGCTGGGGATGTAGCTCAGTGTGAAGGCTTTGGGTTCTTCAAGCCCTAGTACCACAAACAAACAAATGAACAAATGAACAGACAAGGAAATAAATAACATTTAAAAATTTTGGTGGTGTTAGTCTTAAATGTGGCAAGTAAAACTATAAAAAATAGGAGTAGATCTTTGGAATTTGAAAGAGTAGAGAGTTATTTTGTAGATTTTTACAAACTCTTTGTTATGGTAATTTTGAAAAATCATGAAAGTAGCACAGGGTCCCCCAGGGTGGATTGTGGATCACCTGACTTTACTTGAACTCCCCCACCCCCCAAAGTTCTGGGGACAGGACCAGGGCCACCCTGTTGCAATGCCAGTCTTTCCCCCCAACCCCTTTCAAGCCAGGTGCTAGTGGACAGGGGGAGTCTGGAGCTGTGGGCTCCAGGTTCCAACCCCAGATCCCCCATGGTCTCGGGGAAGAGGAGGGCAGCAGGAGACAGCCTGGCTGGAGGGTCCTGGATACAAAGCTGTGGGGGCCCAGCTACTCAGGGCCCTGTGGCTGCACCCTTCGAATCCAACCTCAATGAGTGCAAATGTCTCTGTGAGGAGACTGCGCTGCTGTCACAGTGGGTCACAGGGATCCGCAGGGGACAGGGAGGGCTCTGGGAGGTCCCCAGTCCTGTGTGTGACCTGAGGAAGGGTGGCGACAGTAAGGGGCTATAGAGGACAGGAGGAGGGGAGCAGGGACAGGTGCCAAGCAGAGAGGGAACTCAGAGAACCAAGGAGGAGGTCCCTAGAAAGCCAGAGACTGTCACGACGTCCCTGAAGTGCCCCTTAGTAACCCAGCACTCTTGCCAAGTCAGGGAACATCACAACCCACGGGGACCAGAGTGTCTGGCGTAAGATGACCTGAGGGACGCTGGGAGTGGCAAACCAGTGCCATTGTAGAAACTGCCTCCTGCCCTCATGCCAACACAGCCACCATGCAGCAGAATGCAGCTCACTCGAGCTGTCCCTGTCCCCGTGGTGTGGCATTGCCTAGAAAGCCCCTCCCCGCGATCGCTGAGGGAGACAGAGAGCCATGGAGGGCTGTCCCCCATTCCAGTGCCACTGGCCACTTCGAGCTCTCTCTGCTGATGTCCTCATCCAGCCTGCTGTCCCCAGACCCTGGGACTAACTAATCCAGGATACTGCCACTGAACTCTGTCCTCTGCTAATAAATCTCAACCTATCCTCTCCTGCTCGTATCTCTTTTCTTTTCTTTTTTTTTTTTGGTACCTGAGATCGAACTCGGGACCTTGCGCTTGTGTGGCAGGTGCCGGAACCACTGAGCTAAATCCCCAGCTCTCCTGCTTGTATCTTAATAACCCTTATCTCACAGCCTTCGCAGGCATTTTCTTTGGTCTCCTGGGAACCTGCTCCACTGTCTCGGCACACCTGGGCTGTGGGCAAGAAAACTGTCCACCCAGCTAGGAAGCCAGAGAAACATCTGCGATCATAGAGATTGTAGAGATTAACAGGAGTGAAAGCCAGGCATGGGGGGCCCACACCTGTGATCCCAGCCAGGGGAAGGCTGAGCCAGGAGGATTGCCACAAATGCTGGGCATGGTGGGGCACATCTATAGTCTCAGCTCTCGGGAGGATGAGGCAGGAGGATCACCCTATGTTTGAGGCCAGCCTGGGCTACATAGTGAGTTCAAGGCCAGCCTGAAGCACATGGGGAGACTCTGTCTCAAAAAAATGGGGAGATTAAGTTTAAGGCCAGCCTGGGCTACTTAGGAAGACCTTGTCTCCAATACATACATACATACAAACATAAATTTTTTTTTTTTTGGTACCGGGGATCGAACTGAGGACCTTGCACTTTAAAGGCAGGCGGCAGAACCACTGAGCTAAATCCCTGGCCCTAAACATAAATTTTTTTAAAGGAGGGAAATAGCTGGGGTGGGACAGTCCCAGAATGGCCGTCCACCTCCATAGGTGTGGGGTGGTATCTTTTATAGAGGCTTGGGAACCACATAAGTATGGAGAAGCCCTGAAAAGGCCCTAAAGATTGGGGGAATATTGTTTGTTAGTGAACAATGTGATTTAAATAAAAGTAAAGGCTGTGTGGGACCACAGTGGCTGTGGGGCTGCCCCTCCAAGCTCAAGCCTGTGCCACACAATGACACAGGAAACAGAACTCAGGTCGATCTGCTCAGGCGACAGTGCTGGGGGTGGACTCCACACAGCATGTAAAGATGAGGAGTCCCAGCAGCTGGACAAAGGTCAGGCTGATATGGACAGGTCAGGCTGCAAAGCTGGATATCAGATCAGAAAGCTGGCTCTGTGCAGCTTGCATTGGGTCTTGGTGGGCAGCAAGACTGGGGTAGACTGAGCACAGTCTCCAGATGCCAAGGGAGGGAACCAGTTTCCTGGCAGCTCCTGAGAGTTAACCAGAGCCCATTGGGGACCATCTTGGCTGATTGCTAAATACGCTTTTCGATTGCATGGTCTAAGTTGATGTTTTTGTTTAATTAGTTGGTTGCCTAAAACATTTCTTGTACATAGCTTTGGGAAAGTTCTTAAATTATAATCACAGTGTTAACTTGTTCTTTTGCTGCTCTCTGCTTCTACTAAGATAATTTTCGAGGTCGTATAAAGGCTTAAAGGATTGCTCATCCTAGCTGAAATGAAATGTCTATGAGACCAAAGGAAAAAGTATATAAAGCCTTTTTGAAATCTGAGTGGCAGCAAGCATGCAACAGAAAGTAGGAGAGAAAAAGAGAAATACAAAAACAAGGAAAAATTATTATGTATGATAAAATAAAGATTTTGTCCTAAAGTAAAAGGACTAGATGGTTCCGAAAAGAAAAGATAAGGGTAACTGGACATGGTGGCAAACCCCAGTAATCATAGTACTTTGGGAGGCTGGGGCAGGAGGATCATACCTTCCAGCCTAGCCTGGGAAACTTAGTGATTCAGTGAGACTCTGTCTCAAAATAAAAAATAAGAACAGTGCTGGAGATGTAGCTAGGTGCAAAGGCCCTGAGTTCAAACCCCAATACCACTTATACACACAAAAGATAAAGACAAGGTGAGGAAGGTTTGGAGTATTAAAGTTATAAAAGAAAATTTGTGTGTATGATTAAGTTGGTTATGATGAAAAGGTCATTTAGAGTTTTCTAAAATCAGAATTTGATGCATTGCTATGAAACCAAAATCTGATTCTCTGTGTTTAACATTGATCAGTCTTAAGTAAAGTATACATAAAGTGGGCTAGGAAGCAGAGATATTGTCGGGATAATTTCTTGTGTTTTCTGCTGTCCTCGTTAGGTTTTGGTTACTTGTGGGGGGAATTCTTCATGTGTACAATATTGCCACGTAAAACTTGGCTGATATCTCTTTGCTTATATACATCAACCTGTAAGCATTTGTGGCCATCCATTCACATGGCTTCCGAAGCGTGTTAAAAGTCTAAAGCTATTTGGTTGTTTTTGTTGGTGCTGTTATCTTGGGTAAGGCTGTTGATAGTGGTGCTGATCTGATCATTAAGAGGATTCAGTACCACTGGCCCAGAAAATACAGGAAGGCCTGTTGGTCCTGATATGATGTTGTCAGCCATGATTTTTTATCTTAAAATGCTATACGAAATAAAGTAACCTGTTCATCTTGACAATTGCTAACCATTTATGAGAATTCCAATCATGACTGTTCTGTCTTGTGTCAGCCACAGTTTTTGAGCTGTAGTTCTGATTCATGGCTTTAATTCTTCTCTGAAACATTTGCAATCAGATTTGTGAAAAAGACTAACAAGTCCCTTAGACAAATCGGCTTTACTTTTGATTATCTTTAGGGAAAATGGTGTAACTAGAAATTACATATCCTGGTTCAAAACTGTTATACAGTTTGTTTTAATCTAGTTGGTTTTGTTTGTTTTATATTTTCCTTTTAAAACTGTGATTCTTGCCTCTCAGAACTCTACAGAAGCACAACTCCTAACACAAAGGGCTGATCCAATGTTCTGAGATGTTAGCTGTCACTTACAAGAGCAGATACAATTAAACTTAACAGTAGACTCCAAGGAAGCTTAGCCTATGAATGTTCTAACCCTCTTTGTTGTTTGACTGTGGCTATGATGCTTAGCTGGGTGTGCTGGCATGTACCTGCAATCCCAGCAATCTGAGAGGCTGAAGCAGGAAGATCACAAGTTCAAGACCAGCCTGAGCAACTTAGCAAGACTTTATCTCAAAATAAAAAATGGTTGGGGATGTAGCTTAGTGTGAAGGCCTTGGGTTTGATCCCCATACTACACATAAAACAAACAACCAATAAGTAAATAATAAAAGGGTTATGACGCTGACTTTCAATTGTCAATCACTTGCCCTCTAATCAGGGACCAGATAAGACCCACAACCAGCACAGCATTCTGGTGGTGAGCGACATATACAAATGTAACTACTATGATCAGCAATACCTTTGAAAGACCAGTGGGGAGCTGGGTTTGGTGGCACACACCTGTAATCCTAGCACTTGGGAGGCTGAGGCAGGAGGATCTCTGAGAGTTTGAGGCCAGCCTGGGCTACATAGTGAGTTCAAGGCTAGCCTGAAGTACATAGGGAGACTCTGTCTCAAAACAAACAAACAAACAAACAGCAACAGGGATATGGGGAAAACAGGAGTTGTCAAAATCGAGATGGCGCCCCTTGTGTCGCCCCTAGGAAAAACGAAAGCCAAGAGATTGTGAGGAAAGAGCTCTTATGAGTAAGTGCCCTGTGATAAATACTGCAAAAGCCTCTGCCAAAATCCTTTGTCCCGAGCCAGTTTAAGGCTAATCTAACAGAGCTGCCATTAGATGTTCACAGAGGGAAGCAGCCTCAGACACAGGTGGATTTAAAGTCGCCTTCTGTAGACGACACCACATTTGTGCCTTTCACTTCGAAGGGCAGCACATGGCCATAACCCAGCCCTTGCTGACGTGTGACTGTCTGGGGTGGCTGAGGGCAACACCAGTGCCCCTCATAGAACAGAATGTGGAATAGACGCGTCCTTGATAATTTTCACAGTGTGTCTTGAGTTTTACCTAAATTATTGCCCCATATTGGGGCTACAGATCAATTTCAAGAGTATGTCCTGTTTCCAATTGGTTAAAATTTCTTCCGGCTGCCTGGGGAGATGTTTTTTTTCAGTTTTCTTGTTTTGGTAACAGGGCCCCTTATAACCTGTTGCCCTCTGTGTGCTGTTAGTGTGGGATTTGGTGCAATGCACGTGTTGGTGTGCTGCCTGAGGGACACTGGGGGACGGGTGTGGTAAGAGCCTAAGGGGTCAGACACATAGAGGGTGGAGCGTATGGTCCCTGAGAAAACTAAGGCGATTAGCAGCCTATCCCTGAAATGACCTTTTTGTGTTTCTAAGACTCTTGCCAAATCAAGGGGACATTGTAAACGGACAGGGACTGGAATGTCCGGATAACTACTATCTGAGGGACTCTGGGCAAACTTGTGTTATCTGCAGAAACTCCCTTCCTGCCCGTGTGCCAAGTCAGCTGTTCCTTAGAATACTGCCCATACAATGGGGACATGCACGCTAATGTTATTATTAATCAGTAAAACCTCCCTGCAATAGCTGTCACCTAGCTGACCACTACTGGACACTTCAGGCTCTCTCTGGCCACTTCCTGTCTGCTCCTCCCCTCCACCGGACCCTGGCGATTGATTGGTCCAGACTGCTGCCTCTAGACTTTCTGGGTGCTTTCTGACGACTGTCCTAACCGGCCTGCTTCTGCTAGACTCTGTCCTTCTCTGCTAATAGCCTCAACCCTATCCTTTCCTGTTGATCTTTTAATAAACACTATCTCCCACAGTGATCTCTGGGTATTTTCTTCAGTCTCTGGGCAACCTATTCCACTGCCCCAGCACATCAGGGCTGTAGAAGGGACCAAAGTCCTAGCGGAGGTGCGCTGCGGTGGTGCACACCTGCAATCCCAGCACTTGGGAGGTTGAGGCAGAAGGATCGCCAAGAGTACAAAGCAAGCATGGACTACATACTGAAACTCTGTCTCAAAAAAAGAACAAAAAAAACCCTACTGGTGGACCCAAGACTTGGATGTCCTTCTGGCGGGGAGTATCAAAAGAAACAGGAAAACTAGGGGATGAGACGAACTCTGGGTGATTCTGAAGCCCCGGGGCCTGAGCTCCATGGCTTTGGCAGGGAGCGGGTGAGAGAGACCTGAGAATGCATGGGGTTGAGCAGGACAGGAAATCCCCGCCAGCTGCTTTGGGAGCAGCCCATGAGCCTGGGAGGTGCAGCTGTGGACTCCCAAGTGGATCTGCGCCAGGTTAAGAAATTGATTTTGTAAATAGATGCCACAGACACAACACAGAGGCAATGACAAAGCCAGGAAGTAGTTACCATGGGAGGGCAGAGGAAATGTGAGTTTGGGGTTTTTTCTGTACTTTTCTGTGTTTTCCGTATTCTAACAAGAATATGTAAGCCCTGAAACCAGAGGAACACAATAGATGGCATTTTACACTGGAGGGAGGGTGTTTTTCAGGCTGGAATCATAGGTTTCCAAGAGGTCCCAGAAAGAGCGTGGGACTAGAGGAAGGGCCTGGAGATGTGGCCCTGGGAGGGGACAAATGGCTGGGGAGTGCAGCTCTATTGGACAGAAGAGGCTGAGTGCATGTGGCAGGAGCTAAAACTCAAGGGGCAAGACCAATGACAAGAGAAGGAAAATATTTACAATCCCTGCGGCCAACTAACATCTTATCTTCCTAAAATGCAAACAGCTCCTAGACTTTAGTAAGGAAAACCAAAAAAGCCCAAAATAAAAACGCACAAGGAATACGTAGAGATCGTCCATGGAAAACAAGATGCAGGCGGAAGCAAAATACAAATCTGTGCTCAGGCACATTGTAGCGAGAGAAACTCGAACCCCAGCTCCACTGAGATGCCATGGTCTTGGGTGATGGGAAATGGGCAGAGTGTGAGCCACACTGTGTGCCCGAGGCTGTGGGGAAATAAGTGCCTCTGATCTGGCCAGCTGGAGTCCAAGTGAAAGGAAAGAGAATTTAATCCTTATCATAATTACTGTTATATATACTCTCTAGCACAGTAGTCTTGCTTTTAGGAATGCATCCTATAGAACTAGTTGACACATGCACAGTGTTATTCATTGTGTTACTCATTGTTTATCAAAGTTAAAGATGAGAAACAACTGTCACCACAGAACTGCTGAAAGATATGAATGAGACTTTGTTAGAGAGGTTAGCATGCAACTCTGAAAGCAATGAGGAGAAGGCCAGGCATGGTGGCACATGGCTATAACCCCAGCATCTCAGGAGACTGAGGCAGGAGGATCTCCATGAGTTCGAGGCCAGCCTGGGCTACATAGTGAGACCCTGTATCAAATAGATAGATAGATAAATAAATAAATAAATAAATAAATAAATAAAGGAGGCTCTCTGAACCCAAATAGAAAAATATCTCCAAGATATATATGTTAATGGCATTTAAAATAAACTTTACTTTAGAATAGTTTTAGAGTTACAGGAAAATTGTGGAGATTGTGCAGAGTTTCTTTCTATCTCATACCAATTTCCTGTACTTATTGGAGAGTGGGATTAGAAGCCAATTTTTGGACACCTCATGTGCCTGCTGCTGCTGGAGCATTGCTGAGGCTTCAGGGCATGGACGGAGGAAGTGTGTGCATCTAGTAACCTGGGTGTATGCACAAACATATGTTTTCAGTATGGGTGAAACCAGGGAGCACTGAGTTACATTCTCATCTCTTTTCATTATTTTATTTTGAGACAAGTTCTCTCTAACTTGCTCAGGCTGGCCTAGAGTTTGGGGTCCTCCGATCCTCCTACCTGAACCCCTCTAGTAGCTGGGCTTACTGGGATGCATGCCACACCCAGTTTATGAATATTTTTATGTAATCATTTATATGTGTACCAAGCGAAGCAGAGTTCATGTTGATATTGCCAATCTACCATACGGATCATTCTAGACTCTCCCCCTTGCTAATTTGTAGTCTCCCCAAGATGTGTATACTTTTTTTAAATGAAAAAAAGGAGGGGCTGTTGGGAGAGCTCAGTGGTAGAGCAAGTGCTTCGCACTCATGAGGTTCTGGGTGTGATCTCCAGCACTATACACACACACACACACACACACACACACACACACACATAAGAAGGAAAGAAGGAAGGGAGAAAAGAAGGCAATAAAGAAGAGAGGAGCCGGGCATGGTGGTGCATACCTATAACCCCTGCACTCTGGGAGTATGAGGCAGAAGGATTGAAAGCTTGAGCCCATATCCCAGGCAACTTAATGACTTTAATGAAATCTTGTTTCAAAATAAAAAATAAAAAGTGACTGGGGATGTAGCTCAGTGCAAGGGCCCTGGGTTCAATCCCCAGTACAACGAAACAAACAAGTAAGCAAATATAAACAAAAACTAGGCCAACCTGGACTCTATAGGCAGACCCTCTTTCAATTCTTTTTTTTGTTTTGTTTTGGTACTGGGGATTGAACTTGGGACCTTGCACTTGTGTGGCAGGCAGTGGAACCACTGAGCTAAATCCCCGGCCCAAGATCCTCTTTCAAGAAACAAAGCACACACACACACAGAAAATGTCAACTGGTTTGTATCCCATCTTAACCTTTTGTGAAAAGAGAGTATCTATTTATATATTTGTATTTAGATAGAGAAACAAGTTTTTTTTAACCACTTTTTTTTTTTTTTTTGCAGTACTGGAGATTGAACCCAGAGCCTTTTCACTGAACTCATCCTCAAGTCTGCCCACCCCTCTCTTTTTTTTTGAGACAGGGTCTTGTTAAGTTGCCCAGGCCAGGCTTAAACTCGCCATCCTCCCAGAGTGCTGGAATTACAGGAGTGCAGCATATCCAATTTACCATAATTTTTTTAAAAGTTAAAAAACCCCAGGGCCGGGGATTTAGCTCAGTGTTTTCGCCACCTGCTGCGCAAGCGCAAGGACCCAAGTTCAATCCCCAGTACCAAAAAAAAAAACAACAAAAAAACAAAAACAAAGTTAAAAAACCCCAGAAAGCTACTGAGTCCTTCTGCTTTGCTTTCCTTCCCTCACATGTTTTCAGGGGCAGTCAAAGCTCTTGTGTGGCATCCCTGGTATTGAGAACAGGTGAGCACTGTTGTCTGAGAGACTGAAATGTGAAGCCACAGGAACCCTTGAGGAAGGGGAGATGTGGGGTGGGGCCACTGTCCTCCGATGTCCCCTGTCTTTGCAGGAAAATAGAGGTCACAGCTGTGGCAGTGGCAGTTGGTTGGCAGGAGATGCAGTCAAGCTTGCCATGGGGCCTGTGTGCTCAAGGGAGTCAGATGGCATCAGTGCTCTTGCCCAGGGGCAGAGACAGGCTGCCTGCTTGTGCTCACAGAGCCTTGGGGACCACGGGACACGGCGTAGTGGCCTTCATGGCAGTTAGGCTGCCCACAGGCAGGAAGTCCACTGGGGGCGGGGCATGGAAGGGGCTAGAGAAACAGCGCCTCAATTGCCATACCATTTCCACGTTGTTTTGAGACAGAGTCCGGCTGTGTAGTTCAGGCTGGCCCACACTAAATTTCACTGCGTAGCCAGGGATGACCTTGAGCTCAAGATTGTCCTGCTTCAGATAGGCCTGTGCCACCACACCCAGCTACTTTGATAACACCGTTTGCCACTGTCGCTCATGTATTCAGTGCCAGTGAGGATTCTCTTGGAAAGGGGTGTTCTAGGTTTTATAGACACCTTTTTATTTAACTTCATAATAAGTCTCTTGGTTTTTGTGCTATGCGGCTCAATGACTGGGTGTTCTACTCTGTATAACGCCACTTTTATTAGTATAAATAATTCTGAAAGGGTAAACACCATGGGCCCAAATGTTTCCAACTTTTTCTTTCTTCGTTTTTTTTTTGAGGCGGGGTCTAGCTACATAGTCCAGGCTGGCCCCGAACGCTTGGCAATCCTCCTTCCTCAGCCTTCAGAGTGCTGGGATTACAGGCCTAGGCCACCATGCCCAGCCTGGCTTCACTCTCACCACCTCAGCTATCCCTGCCCTCTATGACAGGCCTGGCTTCCCCTGACTGACAGGTGGGACCAGGGAGAAAGCATCTTGCCCCAGACTACCCCCAAGTTCAGTGAACCTGCCTGGGCGTCTATGCTACGCTGTCCATGAGTCATTTCAGTTTTATTTCCAACCAGAATTGATTGTCCTGGCTGATAAGAATTAATTGAATCTTTCAAACCAGCTGGGCCCCAAGGCACACACTGTGATCCCAGATACTTGAGAAACTCAAAGGAAGATCACGGTTACAGTCAGGCTGGGCAATTTAGTGAGACCCTGTCTGAAAACAAAAAACAAGCCAGGTATGGTGCTGCACACTTGGAATACCAGCACTTTAGGAGGCTGAGGCAGGAGAATTGCTGCAAGTTCGAGGCCAGTCTGGACTACATAGTGAGACCCTGTCTCAAAAAAACAAAACAAAACAAAAAAGTTCAAGTCCAGCCTAGGCAATTGAGTGACTTAGTGACTTAGAGCCTTACAGACTCTGTCTCAAAGTAAAAAATACAATTTTAAAAAGGCTGAGGATAGCACTCAGGAGGCTGAGTCAGGAGGATCGTTGAGAGTTCAAGGCCAGCCTGGGTTACATGGTGAGATCAAGACCAGCCTGAACCGCATAGTGAGACCCTGTCTCAAAAAAACAAAAACACCTCCCCCCCGCAAAGGGATGTAGCTCAATAAGAAAGCTCTGGGTTTAATCCCCAGTACAAAAAAGGTTGGGGCTATAGCTCAGTGCAGAGAGCTCGCCTAGCATCCTGGAGACTCTGAGTTCAGTCTCATGCTACCATAAACAAACAAATAAGATTTTTGTTGTTGTTGTTGTTTGCTTACTTCTTCAAGACAGGGTCTTGCTGTGTAACCCAGGGTGGCCTTGCCATGATCCTCCTGCCTCAGGCATGTGTCACCGTGCCTGGCTTGCTTTTATTCTTAAAGGGCTGAGATATGGCTCTGAACTCCCTGGGTTTGGAAGCACAGGATTTTGGATGTTCCCAGCACACGGAAATGCTAAATGGGCCAAGGACACAGATCTGCCACTGACCTGGATCAGAACACTACCCATTGCATATGTGTGTTGAAATATCACACTGGGGCCGGGGATTTAGCTCAGTGGTTTCCCCGCCTGCTGTGCAAGTACATGGACCCGAGTTCGATCCCTGGTACCAAAAAAAAAAAAAAAAAAGAAATATCACACTGAACCCCAGAACTATGTGCACTTACTGGGTGTGGATTAAAAACAAAAATATATTTTAAAAAATGTTAAAGAAAGAAGTGGCCTCCGGAGTGGGGTGTCTGCTTCCCTTGCATCCTGGCTTGACATTAGCGATGTCACCCTCCGAGGAGGAGCAAGGCCAAGGCTTGAGGATAGAATCTCCCTGCAGTGCTGCTTCCTGATATCCCCTGGCCCCCAGGGACCTTTGCTAGCCCTGTGGGAAGGAAGCTGAGGGAGAGGCATCCGCCTGCTAAGAGGTTCTTTAGAGTGCAATCTGTCAGCTGGGAGAGGAGCAGCAGGTCAGGAAACAGTTCCTGGACAGGCTTCGGGGGCAGCCCTCTCCCCAGGTTGCCTAGCTTGGGTCTTTGAAGTCACGCAGGAGGTGTGCTAGGCTGGCAGCGAGTCATTGGTGGCAGGCCCCAGAGGACCTGAGTCCCAGCTGCCCTCTCAGCATGCAGGGGCAAGCTAGTTAGCACCATGGTGGGTAGCACTGTGGGAGGAAACTGAGGCAGGAAGGATTTTGATGAGTTTGAGGGGCCAGGATACATGCAGCTCAGGGTAGAGCGCTTGCCTAGAATGTGCAAGGCACATCCCCAAACAGCAAATAAAACATAAATAAATAAAATGAAGTCGCATATTTCAATATGGTTCCTGAGGGCCTAGCCCTGAGTTTTTGAGAGAGAGAGAGAGAGAGAGAGAGAGAGAGAGAGAGAGAGAGAGAGAGAGAGGGAGGGAGTTTCACACAGATGGGAAACCAAGAAGCAGAAGTGGAGTTTAACACTTACATTTTAAAGCTAAGCTAGTGGCCCATCTTCCTCCCTGAGAGGGACAAGGGCCACCCCCAGCCTTGGCGCTGAGGATGGGTCCCCATGGCCAAACTCTGGCGTGTTTCTGGGCCTGGCATTTGCTGGCCCCTCGGTCCTGTCCCTCCTGGGATAAATGCCCCTCTGTGCAGGGCAGGTGGGGCACTAGCTGCCCTCTGGGTTTGGCCAAATGTGAATAAGCTCATTCTTCCCTTTCCTCAGCTTTTTCTTAATTTTTCTTACTCTCGATGGCGGTCAGCCAGATAGGTGTAGGTGGCCGGGCCCCTGGTGACAGTTTTCCAGGCCCAGTTCCCATGGACGGTGGCAATGGTTTGGATCTGACACCTGTAAAGTAGTGCTGAGCCACTACGGGGCTGCATCTTCACTGGGGTCCTTTCTGGGCACAGAGCCCGTGGGCGGCTGCGGGTGTCAGGACTTTGTTTTTTGAGGCCCTGGGATGCCACCTTCAGGGACACCAGAGTCAGGCCAGAGATCACAGCTGGGTTCAGGGGCTGCGGTCCCTAACTGGCAGCTGCAGTGCAGGTTCTGTGGGCAGCTGGTCTGGCCTCCCTGCCCCACCCAACCCAGCCCACTGCACACCATGCCCTGCACCATTTCCACCCCAGGGACCGGTGGTGCCCTTAGCTGCCTGGCACTGCCCACAAGCACCAATAGCGCTTCTAATCATCGGACCAAGCTCTCCTGCCTGCCTGCCTGCCTGCCTGCCTGCCTCCATCCTTCCCTCCCCCCTCCTCTCTTCTTGTTCATCTTCCACCTCTCTCTTCTTTCAGTACTGAACAAAGGGCTTTCAACCCTTTATAAAAATTATTTCATTTTGAGATAGTGTGTCACTAAGTCACTAAGTTGCCTAGGCTAGGCTCCAACTTGTGACCCTCCTGCCTGGGCTTCCCAGAATGTTGGGATTACAGGCGTGTGCCACCGCTCCTGGCTTCAAGCATGCATTTCTTAATGCTCCTGGAGGTGAGGTGCTATCCCCTTCCTCTGAGAGCGACGGGACCCCCCTCTTTGCTCTTGTCTTTTCATAGCATGGAGACACAGAACTGGGGAATGGGTGGCAGGCGGCATTTATTACAGTACTGTCCACAGGTGAGGGGGTGAGTGCCAGGCGCAGGTGGGTGTGGACAGGGGATGCTGGGGAAGTGTCACTTAATTTTTAGTAAAACAGATTCAGAAAGAGCTCAAGCCCGTGGGGCCGACCCAGGCACTAGAAGCCTGGCAGGGGTGGGGAGAGGGGGATTTGAGCTGGGAGGGCAGGCATGGAGTAACTTTGGCATGTGGAGCCCATGCCCTCTGCAGGGACCTGGCCCTAGGGTGGCACCGAGCACCTGGCCCTCAGACCCTGCAGGCAGGGGGAGCTGGCTCCCCTCACAGAGTTATCTGCAGCCACTGTGGAGACAAGAGCAGGCTGAAGGGTGGGGTGGCAGGGGCAGGTGGGCAACAGCAGTAGCCTGGGGGGAGACCCGGACACCCCTCCTGGCATCCCCACACACCTGCTCCAGGTTTAAGCGGATCTAGCCGGTGTTCTTGGGGTCCATGGTTAGAACAAAGGCTGTGTTAGAGAGGCAGCCGGGCACGGGCTGAGAGCGGAGTCCAGGTCTGCAGGGCCCACTCCCAGGTCGGAAGGGTTAGACACGGCAGTCCTGCTGCTCTCACCCCCAGATCCAGCCCGCATGCACCCCCAGTACAGCTCATCTCGCCTGGAACCAGTTGGGGCTCCCAGCCCAGGGCGCAGTGCTCTGCTCCACTCCTCAGTCCTGGGGGCCACTCCCACTGCCACTCGCATTTGATCCAGGGGGATGGAGGCCCCGGACAGTTACAGCCCAACAAAAGGTGGGTTGTGTGGCTCCTGTGGCTCCCCAGGGCCGGGGTAGGGGCTAGGCTGGTGCCCCACTCACTGAACACAGCCTTGAGCCTCAGGAAACAGCAGAGGAAGTTGTCCAAGTCCAGGGTCAGGTTGTCGTCTGCATATCGAGCCGCCAGCACCTCCACCACCTCATTGTTCAACTTAATGCCTGGGATTGAGGGGTGGGAAGGGGACAGTGTGGGCCTCTGGACGTGGCCCCCCTGCACCCCGCAGCCCTGCCTGCCCCAGCCACCGGCCCTCTCCACTGCCAGGTGTATCTCGTAGGAGTTCAGGGTGCCTGAATGGTCTCGGTCGCACTCTCGGAAGATGTCCTGAGTGTGGGGTGGCCGTGTGCATGGTGTAGGGTTGGGATCATGAAACACTGGGTTCCCAGTACCAGTGCTGAGACCCTAACTCCTGAGCTCCTGATTATCCGGGGACAGAAAGGCTTATGCCAAGCACAGCGGGGGCCGCTGATGCCTGGTGTTTCCCGCTGGCACTGTGATCGTGACCCTCAGACCTGGCTGTGCCGTTTATTGAGCATCTTGATGAACAATGCAGCAGCCCCCTGCAGACCCTCTTCTGCTGTGCACGTGCCTGTGTGTGCACACTCATGTGTTTACTCCAGGGCTCCTGTCCCTGTTTCATCCTTGCATGTCCCCTCCCCATGGAGGGCCACCCTCTCTGGTCCCCATAGACCAGCTACCCCCTCAATCCCCTTTACCGCCCATTTGTTGATCTCTTTCCACAGGATCTGGAACTCCTGAAGCCCCAGCTTGCCCGAGCTGTCTTTCTGGGGGTCAGTCAAGGATCGTAGGGACGGGCTGTGAAGAGGGCACCCTGGGGGAGGAAACTGAGTGGCTCATCACAGGGTACAGACTCCAGTTCCCCAGCCAAGAGGACTGGCATCTTTTTTTTTTCTCATAGTACCAGGGATTAAACCCAGAGCCTTTGTTCTGAGCTGCACCCCTGGGCCTTTTAATTTTCTTATTTTGAGACAGGGTCTTGCTAACTTGCCCAGGCTGGACTGAAACTTTTGATCCTCCTGCCTCGGCCTCCCAGAGTGATAGGAGTACAGGTGTGGCCCATTGTCCCCAGCTAGAACTGGCATCTCTTGCTATCCTGGAGTTTCATCCCCGTCCCAAAGGTGGGGAAGGCTGGCCAGAGAGGTGGCTGCCTATGGGTCAGGCCTGGGGACCGGAGGCACAGGACAGGCCTGGCCACGCACAGGAAGATACGTCCATGAGGTTGATCATACGGCGACAGGTGTCCAGGCCCAAGCCCCTGGTCTTGACGTTACTCACTGTGAGGGAGGGAAGTGGTGGGAAAAAGACTCGGAAGGAAGGGGGTGTGGGTTGAGATGGGGCAACATGCTGGGGGTGGGCTGTGGGCGGGTCAGAGACTCACGTCTGGCAGCCCAACCTCCTAAGCAGAGTCTGGAGCCCGTGCACGTGTATTTCCTTGTCCTAGGAAGGGGACCCCTGTCACCATCCTTTCTCCCCAGGCAGCCATCTCTCTGCAATCCCAACCCGGGCCCTTCTCACCTCATTGGCCACCATGTCAAATACACTGAGGAGGTCCTGGTCCAGGTCTTGCTCAGAGATGGTCTCCTGGGGCAGGGCGGGGCAGGAGGGTACAGGGTCCAGATCCTGTGCACGGCCCCCGAGTCCCTCCAGCCCTGGCCAGGTGTCCCCTCACCTCCTGGAGATGCTCAGCATAGTTGACTTCGTCCATTTCCCTGAGCAAAAAGGACAAAGGCTTCTGGTTACAAGGGCTGGGGAAGAGGGGAAGCTGAGGGGTGGTCCTAGGGGCTGTGTGACACCTCTTGAGCAAGGTGGAAAAGCTCTGGGATCTGGGTGCTACTCCTAACAGGGATCTCTCCTCCTCAGGTCTGAGGTTCTCCGAGTGTAAAGTAGGGGCCCCCAGGAGGAGGAGCAGGTGGGAGCTCCCTGAGCATGGCACCTGGCAGCTGTGGGGCAGGGGACCCTGTGGTCCTCACCAGGACTCACTGTGCTTCTCTGTGAAGACCCGCAGCAGGAAGTCGGCGTCCTGCTGAGGCTCGAAGATGGAGGAGACAATGATGTACTCGCCGGGTGCTAGCTGCAGCTCGTTGTGCACTTCCTGCGCTTTGGCGAAGATCTCAGCAAAGCCCAGGTCCGGGTACATCTCGAAGAAGTCTTTTCTCAGGTGGCCATGCTGAAGACTCTGAAACTGTGGGCCCCGGAGTGGGCACAGGCCCGGGACAGGCCCTCGGGGAGCAGCTGGCTGGCCTGAACCCCGCCCATGGGACAGGCACCCCCAGTTCGGTCCCCTCCTCCTCCAGCTCCAGCAGGGCCCCAGGGCGCTGGACTCCCAAGCCAGTGCTCCCTGAGCTCCAGGCCAATCCCATCCTTGACCATCCACACAAAGTTGGGATGAGCTAAGTCTAGGAGGAAGCCCTGGGTCCTGGTCTCCTGTACCTCCTTGGGGACCTGGGGGACAAGAGAGAGGGGGTCAGACCTCCAGGGCGCGGGACCAGGGGCGTGCACAGTGGGTGCGCGTGAGTGTCGGGGTGTGTTCCAGGCACTGGGACAATGGTGTTGGGTGGGACCTGGGTTTGATAGCATCAAGGAGCTGCTGCTGCAGACAGCAAAGCTCTGTTTACACAGAGCTTGTAGATCTTTATCGCCCCAGGCTAAGGGCAGGAAGCTCAGTGCCCAAGAAGTGAGGTGACCTGCTGACCCCACACTGCTAGAAGTGAAAGAGCTGGGAGAGAAAATCTAATGGGTTTTTCCGGGACCCTATTCCAGGGAACACTCATTTCCTTCAGGAAGTGGACAGGAGATAATTGAAATGAAGGACCAAGGACAAACAAGTCCATGTGTTTGTTTTTTGTGAAAAGGTCTCACAGTGTTGCCTAGGCTGGTCCTGAACTTGTGGGTTCAATCGCTCCCCCGGCATCCACTTCCGAAACGGTGGGGACTACAGGTATGTGAGATTGTGCCCAGCTCCAAGTGAGTTTGTAAATGATCAAGTTAAAAATCTGGGTATTAGGGCGCACGCTTGTAATTCCAGCACTCTGGGAGGCTGAGGTAGGAGGATCACCTTGGAGTTCAATGCCAGCCTGGGCTATAGAATGAGATCCTGTCTCAAAAAATTGAAAAAAAAAAAAAAAACCAACCCAGGAAGAAGGACCTAAGCTAGCAGCTTCCTCTGCCTGGCCAGGTGATGCCCTGTGCCGGGGATGCCCAGTAGGAGGCAGGTGCCAGGCAGACAGAAGTGCCATGCTCTTCGATTTCCAGAATGATGGGCCAAAGGAGCCTTTTTTCCCCTCCTAACTCCTGTGGCACTCAGTTACGACAGCAGACGTGGACCTGGCTGGGACTGTGCATCAGAGTCCTCTTGGATCGGTGAACCCTGCAGGCGCAGCCCTGGAGCTCAGGGCTTGGGTCTGCTGTGTTGAGCCTGGGACTGGAGAGGGACCTCGAATACAGTAGGTGCTCCATAAATACTCGATGTAGCTAGATGTGGGAGACCGAGTGGCTGTTTCTGGGGGTTGCAGAGCACCATGGGTCCTGGAAGTCTGTCAGGATTTCACTGGGTTCCTGGAGTGAGGGCCGCTGGGGAGGTGGTGGAGGCAGGGGACACGGAGATCACAGCTCTGCCCAGGATCTGGGAATAGGACAGGGGCCCGCCTTGACCTGTGGATGTGAGCGTGGCTGTGACCCGGCCTCTCTGGCCCCCAAACCCCTTCCTCTTCCTTAAGGGCATCTGTACGACGAGGCTCTGGGACAACACGTGTCACAGAGGGAATGCTGGCTAGGTGTGGTGATGGAAGGAAAGGAAACTGCAGCCTCCAGGAGCCTGGGCTGGCCGCAGGCCGGGAGAGGGTTGGAGCATGCGGCCAGGTGAGGGGGCAGGGGACGCACAGGGTGCCCACCGGGAAGATGACGAAGCCGATGGTCAGCAGCGTGGCCCCTGCGGCTGGCCAAGCCTCCAGTTCTTCTGCATCAGAGCCACCAGGCAGGTGCAGACGACCGTGTCATCCTCCAGGTCGTCCTCGGGGTCGTCGCCCACCAAGAGTGAGACTCTGAACTGGGGGTTGGTCCAGAATGTGTCTGTAGGGAGGTCGTCGGGGGTCAGGGCGTGGGGCTGGGCTGGGCACACAGGGGTCCGATGGACACTCGGCTTCAGGTACCCCAAGCCTCCCACCCTCGTCCTTGACCCACTGAGGTTGTTCCTGCAGCCCCCCGCAGTGCTGCCCCTCCGCCAGCTGCCCTCGTAGAAGGTGATGTGCCAGCGCCTCTTGGACCCCCGCCCGGGCATCAGGTGTAAGGTTGCAGACCTCCAGGAGGGAGAAGTGGCACAGGAAGTCTTGGTAGGACATCCTGTGGCGGGGAGGAGGGCACACTGCACACGCCCATGCCCAGGGTCCCCGAGCTTCTCCAACCACCATCATGGCAGGGAGACAGGGACGAGGTAAGGGGTTGGGTGGCCCCAGCCACACTGACCAGAATTCACCATCCTCTTTCTTGCGCAGCAGCTGCATCTGGACCTTGGGGTCTACTTCGCCCCACTCTGCAGAGCTGCGGGAGGCAGGGCTGGGAGGGTGCGCAGGGACACCATCTCCCCTTGGATGCTGTCGGCCCCAGGCAGTGCCTGGGCCCCCGGGGAACCCTCAGGCACCTTGTGGGATGCCTACTTGTCGCTCCAGGCTCCATTCCATTCAATGTGGCCCCAGGGGTTGAGGAGCCGCAGCAGCGTCTCCATCCTGCCCCTGTAGAGGACCTGGGGGAGATGGACTGGTCAGGGCCACTGCAGGGTCCCCGTCCCTCTCCTGACCCTCGGGTGGGCTGCGGCCAGGACTCACATCCACCAGGCCAGTCACTGAGTACGCGTGGCCCCTCACCAGCAAGCTGGGCATTACCGACTCCGGCTCACTGTCGCTGGTGACCTGCAGGGCAAAGGAAGAGGACAGGCATGGTCTGCACCGGGCACCCCAAGGAGGGGAGAACTCCTGGTGTCTTTCTTTTTAAGGTACACTCTATATTTTGGAGTGATTGCAGATTTGCACTCGGTTATAAGCAATAATACAGCTGGGCATGGTGGCGCACACCTGGGATCCCAGCACTCAGGAGGCTGAGGCAGGAGGATCACAGGTTTGAGGCCAGCCTGGGCTGCATAGTGAGTTCAAGCCCATCTTAAAATACATAGCAAGACCTTGTCTCAAAAAATAGTGATAAAAATAAAATAAAACAAGATAGAGTGAGCCCATGTGCTCCTTAGCCAGTTCCCCCCCAGCGATGTCTTGCAAAACTGTTGGGTGGGGTCAGACCAGGATGTCGACACTGATGCAACTCCTCGACCTTACCCAGATCCCAGTTTCACTAGTAATGATTTGTGTGTGTTATGTGCAATGTTTCCACACGTGTAGTTCTGTGTCACAGTCCCACAGTCAGGAACATAAGTGCCCTTTGTGCTGTCCTTTTGTAACCCAAACTCACATCTTCCCTCTCCCTTCCCTTCCTTCCCTTGACCATCACTGTTCTGCTGCCCATTTGTCTGAGTCTGTTCCTTTTCACCGCTGAGTAATATTTCACGGCATGTAAACCAGCCATTTTTCACCCCTTCCCCACTGTGGGGTGCCCACACGGTGTGCTGTAGAATCTGACCACAGGCTTTGCATAGACGCAAGTGACCAATGACCTAGAACATGACTGCTGATCCTAGGGCTCCATGATGGCTTCACTCATTCCTTTGCATAAGTCTTTGCTGGGTGCCTATCACATGCTAGACCCTGCCCAAAGCTCCAGGGCAAGGCACTGAGCGACACAAATAAGGCTGGAGGGAAGACGGCCATGGGGAGATGTGTAGATGAACCGTCTCCATGACGTAAGGGAGAGAGTTGAAGCCAGGTAGAAAGTGATTCAGAGGGGACAGCTGAGCTGGAACCTGGAGAGGAGAGCCAGAGCTGTGCAGGAGCCCTTAGGGTAGAACAGCAGCAGGTGCAAAGGCCCTGAGCTGGGCGTGGCTTACCTCCATGGAGCAGCCCATGAGAGAGCAGTGTTGCAGGGCCCGGGGCAGCAGCCTTGGCAGGGTGGGTGGGGGGCTCTGGAGCTGGAAGGTCAGCGCCATGCCGCCGGTGAAGTCCTCCAGGCCTTCGGCGGTGCTGCCCCCTGCCAGTCCCTCATAGGACCCACTCAGCCTGTGGGCACAGAAGGCACGGTGGGGCGCTGGGTAGGGGTGGGAGTGGGAAAGGAGGGGTGCCTGGTCATCCCCGATCCCGCCTCCGCGCGGCCCGGCTTACTTGGCGTAGGCCTTCTCCAGCAGGGCGCTCCAGAACTCCTCGCACTGCTGCGAGTGCACGAAGAGCAGCCGGTTGGCCCTGCTGGGCAGACGGTCATCCACCACCACATCCAGCCAGCGCCCGAACTGTCAGATCTGCAGCGGAGAGGGGATCAGCGGGACACAGGTGCACACACAGGCAAACATGCAGGTGCACACACACACGTACAAGTTCGCAAGCATGGACAGACTTGTCACAAGGCAAACACATGTGCACGCTGGGACCCTGTCATGCCGCGCCCCCTGGCGGCCAGGGCTAGTAACACATGGATCCCACTCTGCAGCACTGGGGTCCCTGACCCCAGCTGGGCTCCTCCAGGTCCTGTCCAGGCCCTGCTCTGAGAACTCACAGCTGGAGGTCACGGCTCAGGGGCTTAAGGGCTCCTGTTCTAGGAAACATCTATAATACACAGAAGGGTCCACGTGTTGCTAAGTTAAAGGACACCACAAAAATGACAGGATGGAGACTGCCAGTGTCACACATGCAGACAGTCGTGGGCACACCCATGCAAATAATGAGAGGGAGAGAAGGAAAGACACAGCTCATCATTATTTTCTTTTGGGGCTTAAAAATTAGCTTACATTGGGGCTGGGGATTTAGCTCAGTGGTTCTGCCACCTGCCTTGCAAGTGCAAGGTCCAGAGTTCAATCCCCGGTACCAAAAAACCCCCCAAAATTAGCTTACATAGTTTTTTTCGGAACAGATATTTCTCTGATAGGCGAAGTCACCTCTCAGAGCAGTGGAATTACAGGCATGCACCACCGTACTTGGCTTTATCAATGTTATTTTTAAAAAAGAAAACAAAAGCACACATGACTCCTCTCTCTCTCTCTCTCCCTCTCTCCCTCTCCCCCTTCCCCCACTATGCGTCACCTGGAAATGGAAGATACCAGCGTAGTTCTTCTGAAAGCTCTGGCCTCCGGGCACCACTCGGGACAGCAGCCTGGGGCACGTGGTCAGGGAGGCCATGGCAGCTAGCAGCCAACAGTCCCTTGCTGGGCCAGCAGGGCTTGAGTGATCCCCTCAGCTCCCAGGAGTGCAGGGGACAGGGAGGGGCTTGGGGTGAGCTCAGCCCTGCCTGCTCTGTTAGAGCCCGGATGAGGGGATCTTGTGGGAGGAATTGGCCTGCACCCCACTCCACTCTAGGACCTGCTCTCTGTGGGAGGAAATCCACTCTGTCTCATGCACAAACCCAGCCCCTTCCCCCCAACCCCCATCCCGACCTGGCAGCCTGATGTGGTGACAAAGGGCCCAGGAGGTCTGGTCCTCACATCACATCTTATAGGAGATCAAGGGACCCCTCCTGTCCCCAGCACCATGAGTCCCCACTGCCACTTGCCTTCTGGGGTCAGCCTTGCATGTGGGACCCCAGTGCCCCTTACTCAATGCCTGGACTGGGAAGGTTCTGGCCCCGGCAGTGGAGTGAAAATGTGTCCACACATCTGTGCCCACCCCCTCGGAAGGTGGTGCCCACTTTCTGTCCCCTCAAGGCAGGGCCAGGTTCAGGGCTGGCTTCTCACGGACAGAGCAAGGGGATGTGTGACTCCCTGGACCAGGTCACAAGAGGCTGTGGCTCCCTGCTGCCCTGTCTTCTCTGGGGTCACTCACTTTGGTGGGGGCAGACACTCTGCTGTGTGGACACTCAGCAGCCCTGTGGACAGTCCTGGCCTGGGGACACCCTCTGAGGATGCAACACAGTGGGCAACCTCAGGACAGGCCTTGAGCTGGACCCACCTGGCCATGCTGCTTCTGACTTCCTGACCCAGAGAAGCTCTGAGGTAAGAAATACTTGTTGCCATGCTCATTAGTGCACACCTGTAATCACACCTCTGTGGGAGGCTGAAGCAGGAGAGTCACAAGTTTCAGGCCAGCCTGGCACTGCCAGAGACCCTGTCAAATGTCTGCAGACATAGCTCAGTAGCGGAGCGCTTGTCTAGCATGTGCAAGGCCCTGGGTCAGGGTCAGA
Organism: Heterocephalus glaber; assembly: GCF_000247695.1. The sequence goes on from NW_004624754.1 coordinate 15,682,128, forward strand.
GTTTTTGAATCCTCAAGTTGTGGGTGATTTACTATGCAGCAATGGGTAACTAACATGTCACCCCCAGTCTATTCCAAACCCAGGCTGCAGCAGGGGACGTGCAGGACAGGGACAGGGAAGCAGAGCGGGGTGTCTGAACCCAGGGTCCCCTGGGGTTGCTACTCACCCACGCCGCCCTGGCGGATGTCCGTGGGGCTGAGCCCATCCACAATGAACTGGGGGTTGCATGTGCTCTCCTGTGGGGGCAGGAGGACAAGGGTGACGGGGGCTGGGCACCCCCCACTTTCCTTGCCTGTCCAGGAGAGCAGATAAGAGGGGACTCAGACCTGCTGGACACAACTCATCTGTGACAGCAAAGCATGGTGGGGACAAGCTCAGAGGGACACTGAGCTGAGCAGGCTCGGATCTGACCCTGGCAGGCTGGAGGGGACAGAGGGGGAGCCTGGGGCCTGGGTCCCAGGGGGCAGAGGCCATGATCCCCAGGTGCCTCCCCCCTCCATCCCCCCGCCTGGTGCCCACCTTGGGCCGCAGCCAGCAGATTTCCTGCGTGTGTTTGTAGTTGGGGCCGAGATCCTTGAAGCGGAGAGAGCAAGGCTCCGTGGGGAACAGGGGATCCTCAAACAGCTCCTCCGCCTTCAAGTAGGCCTCCTGCAGCTCCTGGAAGCTCTGGCCCCCAAAGCTGCAGGCGTTGTGGTGCTGGCCCATCCCCTTGGCCTTGAGCCAGCTCTGGTTTATGGAAGCCACCATTCGGGTAACAGAAGGCTCTGCTTGGTAATAAAAGACAGGTGCCTTACTTACAAATGGAACTCACATCTTTGTGGTTTTTTTTGAACTTACACCTTTTTCAGAAGACACACAAATGACCAGTAATCATCACTGGGAAAAAAGCTCACAGCATTCCTTATCAGGAAAAGGCAAATTAAGAACACAAGGAGAAACCCCTTCATGCCCACTTAGGCTGTCATGAAAAGGAAAATACTAATGAGTGTTGGGAAGGTCATGGAGAAATCAGAGTCCGTGGACTTGGCCAGTGGGAATAAAATGGTGCCCCCACCTTGGAGAACAGTACAGAAGTTTCTCAAAGAGTAAAATATGGCTAGGTGCCATGGCTCATGATTGTCATCCCAGCTAGTTGGGAGGCTGAGGCAGGAAAGTTACAAGTTCAAGCCCAGCTGGGCAATTTAAGTGACTTAGCAGGACCCTGACTCAATAATTAAAAAGGCCTGGGGACATAGCCCATTTCGAAGGCCCTGGGTTCAATCCCCAGGAGTAGAGGGGAAGAAAGTGAAAGCTCAGGAAGGGAGGAGTTTTTGTTTGCTGCTATGTTGAGCACACAGTAGGTGCTTAGTGAATGTTTCCAGTGCTGTTCCCGGCAGCTCTCGAAGGGAGGCGGGAGTGGTTCTTTCTTTCTCCCATGGGAAGAGGCCCTGTACTGATACTGTAGATGGGGTGCGGCTCCTCCTTGACCCCCAGACCCTCAGGAACAGCCCTTGACATCAGGCTCCCCACACCTGCCTAGACTTGGGGACCAAAGGTATGCAGATCAGCCTGAGGTAGCCAGAGCTGGCGTGGGGAGGAGCAAAGCTCACTGTGACAGCCCCAAAGACTCTCTGGGGTCCCTCTGGGTTTGGTGGGTTCAAGAATCACGTTAGAAGGCACATGCAGAGGTGCATATCTGTAGTCCCCTCTATGCAGGAAACTGAGGCAGGAGGATTACTCAAGCCTAGGAATTCAAAGGTAGCCTGGGCAACATAGTTTCTCTTCTTTTCTGGTTTTTGTTTGTTTGTTTGGCTTTTTTGAGACAAGGTCCAGGCTGGCCTTGAATTCGCAATCCTCTTGTCTCAGCCTTCCTTTTTTTTGGTACTGGGGATCGAACTCGGGTCTTTGCGTTTGCAAAGCAGTCGTCGAAACCACTGAGCTAAATCCCCGGCCCGTGCCTCAGCCTTCTGAGTGCTGGGATTATAGGCATGCGCCACCATTCCTGGATAAGACCCTGTTTCTTAAAAATAAATAAATAAATAAATAATCAATCAATCAATCACATGGATGAAGGACTGAGGACCCCATCCGGAGCCTCACTGAGGAGCCAGAACGAATCTCTCAGGCTGTAAGAGCCCCTACTTAGGAAAATGGTCACAGTTGGCAGCATTTGAGGGCTGGCTGTGCTGCATAGTGACAAAGACGCAAGTTTGTCTGCCCTGGCGGTCTTTGAGTATTTATTGAGCAACTACTGGGGCCACATACACACCCCTGTCCATCACGGGCTTACTGATAAACACTCCTCGCCCTGGCATCGCCAGGGTCCCTGTGTTCCCAGGAGAGCCCTGGCTTTATGGGCTTTGGTTCTGGATGGGCACTTGGACCCTCCCAGCCACCCTACTCTGGTGCAGTGCCACGGGCTGGGACAGAGGTTGCAGGTTGGGTGGGAGAGGCCTGAGTTCCTGCAGGGAAGGACTGTGCCCTTCCCTGCTCTGAGACTTCCCACTGCCCCAAGGGTCCCTCCAGGAGTTCCTGGTTCTGGGGGGACGAGGAGTGGGGCAGGAACTGGGGAGCAGCCAGAGTCTGGGAGTTCTCCCCTCCTCCTCCCCCTCCGCTCTCCTCAGACCCTCCCTCTTCCAACCCATGCCCTCTGGGGTTCTCTTAGAAGCAGTAGAGAGGCCAGGCATGGTGGTGCACATCTGTGATCCCAGCACTTGGGAGGCTGAGGCTGGAGGACCTCAAGTTTGAAGCCATCCTGGGCAACTTAGTGAGACTTTATCTCAAAAAAGTAGAAAGGAAAAAGTGTGAATGATAGAGGAGGCTCCCTCTGACTCTGAGGAGGTGGTTAAGGGGTGTGTGTGTGTGTGTGTGTGTGTGTGTGTGTGTGTGTGTATTATTTTTCTGTCTGAAGATGAGGAGGGTGTGGGGACACACTATCGCCCCTCTCACAGGAAAGGGGTGAGGTCCCCCAGGAGGGTGGGGTCTGGGGTTTCTCTTTTATCCCCACCCCTAGCAGGAGCTGCCAGTCGCCCTTACTCCGATCTCAGCTGGGAGGACAGCAGTCCCCGGAGGAGTCGAGGCAGATCCTCACCCTGGCCATGCTGCCCTGGGGACTCCGCCAGGTGTAGAGATAGTTTGGTTGTCATAGCTGGGCGGTGGACACCCCAAGTGCTGCTAAATGTCCTGCAATGCTCAGACAGCGCCCCCTACAGGTGTGACAGAGGATGATCCCACCCTGAGCACTGAGGCACCTGGTGAGGCTGAGAAACCCAGTGAGGGTAAAGCCCAGCCACCCCACAGGGAAAGGACCTCCCGGTGCCTGTCCATCGCAGGGCCACCAGGGTGGGGTCTCTACTCTGGCTGGCCAGCACCGAGTGTGCCTCTCTCATGGGGTCCCAATCAGCCACAAAGGATGCTGGGGACCGTGGCAAGGGCAGAGGACAGGCCAAGGCGGTGAGGGGCTAATCTCCCCTCCCTCATCCCTGTGGAGCCTTGTCCCTTCTCACCAGCTTGTCTCCAAGCCCTGCCTGAGACCCCTGCCCCAGGGACTGAGCTTGCCATGCCATGCGACCACACGAGGCCACAGCTATTATGGGAAGCCTCTCTGGAGGGGATGCAGGCCAGGCCAGGCCATGTCCCTAGGCTGGGCGGGGGGATGCATATATATATATTTTATATATATATATATAAAATATATAAAAATATATATAGATATATATATAAAATATATATCTATATATATATTTTTTGTACCAGGGATTGAACTCAGGAAGGACCTTGCATTTACAAGGCAGGTGCGGTGCCACTGAGCTAAATCCCCAGCCTGGACCATATATTTTTTAAAGCTGTATTATTTTATTTTTTTATTAACAAACAACCCCAATACGCATTGGTCAGGTCCACCACGATGTTCTGAAATGGCCCGCAGGGTGGGAAGGCCCCAGGGAGCTGTTCCCTCACACGCTGCCTCATACACGCACCCTCTTTGTGGTGGGGACACTGAGACCCCACCCTCTCACCCACCCGCTCAGTGACCTTCGGAATCGACTCCTTGTTTGTGGTAGGGGAGCCAGAAGCCTCTAGAGCAGGGAGGAGACCTGATGCTGAGGCCTTGGGAGTTTGAGAGGAGCAAGCTGGGGAGTGGAGGGCCTGGGCCAGGAGGCTGGTGGGGGGCAATGGCCCCAGGGCGATCTGGTGGTGGCTGCCCCTCAGGCACCGCTTTCCCCCAGAAACAGGTCAGCTCGGCAGCCATCCCAGCACTCTTGCGGCTGAAGCCAGGGTCCCCAGTGGCCTAGTGCCAGCTCCCACCAGCCTCTTGGGCCCTCCCTTCCCTTCCCTTCCTGGACTGAGCCCTTGGGTCCTGGGTTTGGGATGGGCTCACCCTGTTTCCAGAGGTTCACTGCTCCCTCTGATGGCTGTTCAGGTGCCCTCACCAAACCCTCTCCACTCCCTAGTGCCAGCCCCGCAGCAGAATGAGGAGGTGCTGTTCCTGCCACGGGAGGACTGGCTCTTGCGTCCTGGGGCAGCTGGTCCAGTGCCTGAGTCCCGGCCTCCACCCCTGGGACATCCAGTCTCATGGGGACCCAGCCTCATTTCCAGCGAGACCTCGTCTCCAGGAAGCACAGGTGTGGGCCAAGGGGCCAAGGCCCTTTGGCACCTACCTGGGGAGCACAGCAGGCAGGCAGCCAGTGCCATGGTGGCAGTTGAAGTCCTGGTGGGGAGCAGAGCCTGGCCCGCCCCCGCTCCAGAACTTCCCGAGGATGATCACGTTTACCGGCCACCTTCCCTCTCCCTGTCCTTCCCTTTGTCCCCTCAGAAACCCAGCCCCTTCCAACTTGCCATGGGAACCTGGCTCTGGGAATGGGAAGGCCTTCAGGGTAGAGAGCTCAGGTTGAGGTGACAGTGACAGCAGCTTTCTGAAAAGGAGCTGAGACTGAGGAGCTGGGTCTTGCCCAGTGGGGTGCTGGGTCCCTGTCCCTGAACGGTGGGCTTTGGGACCAGCAAGTTGGAAAGTGCTGTGTGTGATGAGGCCAGGTGGGCGTGGTGGCTGGGGTCCTGGGCACCTTCACTGTGCATAATTTGGGCACCAGTGGGGCTGCACATCTGTAAACATCTAGACTTGGGTTTGAACCTCCAGCCCTGCCAGGTGTCTCCAGGGACAGGGAGATGTGCTGTACAGGGAAAGACTGAGGTCTGTCCCAGCCATGCTGCATTGCCGTGAAGCCTCCCAGGCAGACAGGGTGGTCCTGTACCCACCCCACAGAGGGCTTAGAGGCTCCGCCCAGCCCAGCAGTCCCAGAGCCCACCCAGCAGCTGGCATTTGGCTTCCTTGCTATAGCCGTCTTGGGGACTTTCTTGGGGGCTTTGGCTCACAAGGCTGACATAGGTGTGAAGGTTGGGGACAGTGCCATCACTGCCAGTGTCACTGTCCATCCCTTCATCCACGCTGCCATGGCCGCTGGGCGCCCAGGCTCAGCTGTGGGCAGAGGGCATCCATGGCTCTGCAGCCGGTGGGCCCTGCGCCAGCTGCTGCCACCCCTCTGGCACCTGGGCAGTGTTCGCTGTCTCTGCCAGCCTCTCTCATGGACTGTCACCTCCCTATCCCCTCTCCCGCCCCCACTGATGCACTTTCTCCTTTCCTGGGTCCTGCTAGTGAGCGGCAGCTGGGGCAGGCGGCAAGGTGTCCCAGGGGCTCTCGAAGCCACCTGGTCCTGTACCCTAATTTTACTGATGAGGAAACAGGTCCCGAGGAAGTGCAGCTTCCTCAGGGACAGTGTTGTGTACCTCAAGCTAGTGACAGACCCAGGATGGACGGTGTGGGCACGTGGCCCCAGCACACACTGTGTGACACATGGCCCCGTGGCTCTGGAGTGGGTGTGGCGTCCTAGGCAAGCCCTTGGAGGGGCGGCGTGGACCTGGTGCAGAGGGTGGGGCCTGAGGGAGGCCACCCGCACATGTTCAGTGCGAGCACCTGGTGGTTTTCAGGTTCATATCTCCTGACTGCTGTCCTGTGCATGGCTCTCAAGGATCTGGGGGCGGCAGGGGGTACTGGCATAGCATGACCAAGGTGCAGAGGCCCCTCCTGCCTTAGAGCCCTTCCAGGGCTCATGCTGGGGCCATGCACAGGCTGCCAGCTGGAAAGAGGTGGGGTGAGGCCCCAGCACAGGTGCCCAGGCAGCACACAGATCACACTGACCTAGGAGCTTTTCTTTCTGTTTTTATTTTAAAGGAAAAAAAACAAAAACCAGTGCAAAAACCCATATTCCAGTGTCAGCCACGCCCACCCCCAGGTCCCGGCTGGACTGCCTCCTCCTCTCGGCTCCCCTCCCTTCTCATGCATCCTGCACGTCCCTGCAGGGCCAGATCTTCCTGGGAGCCAAGGGGAGGACGGGACTGGGGGACGGCCCCCGGTCCGCCTGTCCCCAGGTCTCCAGCCACGGCACCAGGTACCCCTCTTGGCTCTCATCAACCTTTCCTGGCCACACTACTGGGGTGCTGCTGATCTGGGGGAATCTCCCCACACCCCTCTTTGCCCCGGGGCCGGCTCGGGGCTGTCCTCACTGAGGCAAGGGCTCCCTGCCTCCCTCGCTGTGGGGGAGAGCGGCGAATCCCCAGGTTTAATACCTTAATGAAAGCGGGCCGGGGCGGGGGGGGGGCAGGGGCTTTAGATCTAATAAATTATTAGCGTCTTGTGTCCGTGGGGCGGGCGGGGGGCTCCGCCTCCAGGGCCCCGCCCTCACTGGTGGACCTCATTTTCTATGAGGCTGTCCTCGCACGACTGGAAGTCTGTGTCCGTGAGGCCATCGGGGGGCATCAGCAGCTCCTCGTCTTGGGACGAGGATGACGGGGGCTCATCCCCCGAGCTCCCAGGAGCCCCGTCCCCATCCCCGTCCCCCTCTGAGTCCTGCAGCACCTGGGCGATGTACTTCTGCTGGGGAAGGAGCAGGCAGTGAGGGGGACAGTGTCCCTCTCTTGTGACGAGGACGATATCCCTCCCACATCCCCCCTGCCTGGGGTCTGGAATAGGCTGCCCCATCTGGAGGACTCATGGGGTACCCGGCCTTGGAGCTGAGTCTGTCAGGCACCCCCTTCCTTGGCTAGGGAGTGGTGCACTCACCGCAGATTTAGGGACAGCAGCAGCAGAGGGGGGCCGTCCGTTGCTTCTGGGGCCCACGGTGTCTGTCTCCGTGTGCTCAATCTTGACAGACACAGAGCAGGTCAAGTATCATGGGTAGCGTCCCCAAGCCCCTCGGCCTCCTGGTGCCCCACCGCCCCCCTGGCCCCCTTGAGCCACCTGCAGCTGTGCCCATCAGCCCTCGGCCCCCACCTTATAGTTGTGGGCACTGAGGTATTTGAAGTGTCCGAAGCAGACGTGGCAGAGGCAAATGACGATGGTGATGACCAGGACGACGAAGGTGAACATAGACGTGGGGGCGAGGAACCCTGGTGTGTGTGGGGACAAAGGACAGGGCTGCCACCAGTGTTTGAGGCTCCCTCCAGGCTCATGGCTTGGCTTCAGCATGGTGCCTTCGCTGTGGCCTCTCCAGGCCCCTGGCCACATGGCCCTCCCGACCTGTCCCTGCCCCAGCTCCAGAGGCAGCAGCACCCTCACCTGTGCGCATGGTAGAGAAGAAGAGTAGCCAGAAGAGGCAGAGGATGGGCGCGGCCACCACCTGGTTCACGGCACCCGAGTGGATCTTCTTGTCCAGCTTGGCAGGCAGGTAGGCGTAGTAGAGGTTGTACCTGTCCACCAGGTGCTTCAGCAGCATGTACATGAGCCCTGGGGAAGCCACACGGCCCTGACCTCGGAACCAGCGCCACAGACCGTGGTGTGTCCAGCACAGGCTGCCCGGGCCTTCTGTGGTCACCAGGGCTGGCTGCCCACCTGGCCTGTTCCTTCCCAGCCCAAGACAGGCTAGGGCTTGGTGACCCCAGCGTGGCCACAGGGCTCGGGCCTCCTCTGCCTGGCCCCTTGCCAGGGCTTCTGCCACCAGAAATGGCCCAGGGCAAGCGGCAGGGGGTCCCTGCAGGCCTCCTTGCTTCCCTCCACCCTGACTCTCCACAATTTGCCTAAGTTACTCGACGGCTGTTTCCCGGCTCTGTTTCCCCAAAGGCTGGGGCTGTGGGAGCTTCCGACGGGACAAGGTTTGTCTGGGAATCCGGAGCCTTCACTGGCCAGAGAGGGTGGTTACATTAGGGTTAGGATGTTACGGGGAAGGAGAGGCTGCAGTGGGGAATAGTTAGAGGTAAACTGTGCTAGATGTCCAGAGAGAAAGGAGGGGGCCCTGCACAAGTCACACAGCTTGGCTATGGTGGGACAGCTCTGTGGGCAGCGGGGATGCATCCCACCCTGGGCCATGTGCCCTTGCAGTGCCGGTGTAGTACTGTGAGCATGCGAGGACACGTTAGTGGCTGTGTGATGTTAGTGGTGATGTGATGTCAGTGGTGGCAGCATCAGTGTGGTCGACAGGACCATGTCAGAGTGGCTTTGCCAGGGACCAACACACTGGGTGGGTCCAGCCTGAACTGAGCTGCTGCCCACTGTTCCCCAGGCCAGGCCCCAGACTGGGCCAGGAACCGGGCGGGAGGCCGAGGGACCGGTCTCCCAGCCGGGCCCTGTCCACTCGGGGCGGCCTCCTGCCTAGGGTGGCTGCACAAGGCCCCGGGTCCCCCTGAGCAGGGCCCAGGTCCCGGCGCGGCGGTGCCTACCGAAGGGCACGATGATGGGGCAGGTGATACTGTAGGTCATGACCACCGTGAAGACGCACATCATCCAGGCGTAGGCAGCGCCGAACTGGAACTCGTAGGCCTGATGCTGGGGGGGACATGGGCGGGAGGGGCTCAGAGCACAGGGGACAGGCTGTGGGGCCAGGGCAGCTGGGAGAGACCAGGAGCTCTACAGGGATCAGGCACAGAGCCGGGAGCAGCAGGGTCCTAAGGTCTGGGGCAGGGAAGGCAGGAGAGGCTGTGGCCGAGGGGAGGCAGGCAGGGCCGTGGTGGGGTGTTGAGGGCCTTCCGGGCAAGAGTGCAGGGGCAAGAGTGGGGAGACTGTGGGCAGGGGAACATCCAGGGCCCTCTTGAGAGGTCAGGACACAGGGACCTAGAGCTAGGTGGCCAGACCTCTCCCAATTCCCAGCACGGAACACTACCCTGTCAGAATCGGGGACCTCCAGGGCCACCTCTGTCAGCCACAGCTATGCGTATGGGAAAAGCAGGGCCCCAGATGGGACTGGGATGAGGGCCACAGAAGCGGGCTCCCCAGAGTCCCAGCACCTGTGCCCCCCAAGAGCCCAACGACTGCAGTTTCGTGTCAGGCCAACAGAGGGCGCCTGCAGGCCGCTGTGCCGGGGCGGCCATACCCTCTTGACGTTGCGTCTCTCCGCTGCCGAGCGTGCCAGGCACAGGCGGATCATGTACATGAGCAGGCCTGGGATGCGCAGCAGGTCCATGGCGTTACCAATGAAGGCCGAGGCAATGACGTAGTTCACGAAGAAGGCGCCGTTGTCCGGCAGGAACACGCACCTGTGGGCACCGGATGCTCCAGTGCCACACTTCGGGGGACCCAGTGGCCACTGCCACTGGCTTCACCCTCCACATGCTTCCTGCACCTGGGCACTCAGCCTGGCCCCACACTGTGACCCGGTCCCTCCGTGTGAACACCAGAGACAGACACCAGAGTCAAGAGACTCCCCCAAATAAGCTCAGGTACCCCAGAGCGCATGTGGAGGCACCTGATGTGAGGCACCCCAGGATCTGGGCTCAGATGCCTCCTCAGATAGGCTTCAGAGTCTGGCCTGGGCCCCAGGATCCCCGTCGATGCCTGAGATGCCCCAAGTCGGGATCCTAGCTTGGCACAGATGGCTGACAGTGAGCCCCAGTCCTGTGCCCGAACGTGCCCCATGGGGGTTCCCATGGAAGGGGCCATGGGGAACCCCGTAGTCACACTCTGAGCTTGAGATGCCAGAAACTGTCCCCCAGCTTCTGCCACAGAGATACCCTAAAGTGTGAATTCTGGACCCCAAGACACCCAAGAGTTGTGAGGCCAGGAGTCTCCCCACACCCTCCCAGCCCGGATGCCAGGGAGCTGCAGGGACCCTAAGTCCCTCCCAGCATCTGACCGAGATGTCACTGCCGACTGCTCCCAAGTGAGACAGACACCCATGGGCCCCGCAGGGATGCCCTAGATCCCTGAGTACCAGGGGAACCCTGCTTCAGGTGGGCTCCTAGAGACCCAGGGACCCCGCACAGCCCATGATGTCAGTCCTTCCTGCCTCTCCGCCCAGGGCTGGGTGCTGTCGAGCCCTCCTTCCTGTGGGGGCTGGCAGCGTCTCTGCCACGTCCCCTGCCTCCCGGGCTCTTCCTACTCACTCAAACCGAATAGCCGCCTCTGCCAAGAATTTCTTGTCAAAGAGCCAGCGGAAGAAGAGGTCCAGGCTGGAGGGAGGAGAGGAGGGAAGTGGGTCTGGGATGGCCTCGGGGCCGCCTACAGGCAGCTTTATGTCCCGCCCCCCTTGGTACCCCCACCCTGCTCACCTGCTCAGTCCCAGTGAGGGCAGGAGCAGCACCATGAAGATGAGGAAGGTGTAGCACTTGTGCATGGTGGTCCTGTTCTCCCCAGAGCTGGCGCAAGGCACAGGGCAGAGGTGAGGGGTGCCAGCCAGCATGACAGGGCCGGGGCGGGGGGAAGGGGGCTTCCCCAGGCGAGGATGCCTATAGCAGGGGGCCTGAGGGCAGAGGGCACCCGGCCAGTGGGACAGGGCACAGCAGGTACAGGCGGGCAGTGTGGATCCTCACCGCGTCCAGTGCGCCTCGAAGAAGGCTGAGTAGTAGACGATGGTGGGGAGCAGGGCCGAGAAGCACCACAGCAGCAGAGTGGGGAAGAACTGCGTGATGATGGGGTTCTGCGGGACATGGGGACGAGCGTCAGGAAGGGCCCATGTGCTCCCCACAGCCCTCTGGTCCCAGGTGCTGACACTCAAGTGGTGCAACACCTGCCATGCACCCAGCCTGACATCCATCCTCACAGCAAGGACACTGGCCCATTGTACAGACCAGCAAACTGAGGCAGACTCACCCAGGTAGCAAGCAGAGGGGTGGGGATTTGGACAGATACTCTGGGGCTCATATACAAAGCCAGACTCCTTCAGGGAATTTCAAACGGGCCCTTGACTGTGTGGCAGGAAGGGGTGGGGAGGTGGCGGGCAGAAGCGGGGCCGGGCCTGGCATCTGCAGCTGTGGAGCAGAGTAAGGGAAGGCTGGGTGGGGAGGGAGCTCACGTTGAGGTACTCCACAGGCTTGGTGACATTGAACTTGTCCATGGTGGTGATGATGATGGCCGGGGTGGTGAGGAAGAAGAGGAGGATGAAGAGCACAACGTTGATGACGAGGCAGCGCAGCCACCAGATGAAGCCACGGATGGAGAGGTGCTCCCTGGAGCACAGAGGAGGAGTCAGGCAGGGGCCCCGGGTGTCTGTCCCCACCCCCTGCCCTCCCCTCTTCCCCAACATCTCACCAGTAGATGTTCTGGGGGTCGGGGGCATAGGACACGGTCCAGTTGGAGATGCGCAGGGACTCGCTGCAAGACGAGGCGCGCGGCTCCCCACGGCAGGTGCAGCCCTGGCACTTGCACACGTTGAAGTCCTTCAGGATGCTGACAGGGGACGGCTCCGTTACCACCGAGAACCCACCGACCCATCAGGGCAGGGGCGTGGCCACAGGGGGGCGGGGCTCACATGGCCGTGATGGTCTCGTTGTGGAAGGTGACGAAGGCCATGCCGAGCGGCTTCTCGTTCACTTTCTCCTTCTCCCGCTTGTAGTCCTCCTTCAGCTTCTGTTCCAGCTTCGTGTAGTACTCAATGGCCTCCACCTGCCGGGCGGGTGGCCGAGGCTCTGGTCAGAGAGCTGAGACCTGCAGCCCCAGCCACCTTGGCCGGGCACAGCGCAAGCCCAGCTTCTTCCTCCAGGTCCTTTGCATTGGGCTACATCCCTGGCATTTTTTATTTTTTATTTTGAGACAGTGTCTCACTAAGTCATCTGGGCTGAGCTCAAACTTTCCATCCTCCTGCCTCAGCCTGAGGGTCATGCCTGTGCCATGACACCTGGCTCTGAGGTGTTTTTACTCATGTGGGTACAATTAGCCCCATCTTACAGATGTGGAAACTGAGGCACAGGGCCACTAAGGAACTTGCCAAGGCCAGGGTTAGCAAGCACAGCACAATTCTGTCCTCTCCAACTTGGTCTTTGAACACCTGGTCACTGCAGACAGGACAAGCCCAGCAGGGGGAGCTGGGGCTTGGAGGGGTCTGGCTGGGGGGCAGCCTTGCCTCCTCCATGGGTCTCCCTGTGCCCTGGGCCTGCTTTGTGTGTGGCAGTTAGGGACAGGGCTCTTCTCATACCTGTTCACAGCCGCGCACCACGCAGCAGCAGAGGTGGCCGCAGGGTTTGGGGTTGATCATGGTGGGCACACTCTCCTTGCTCTGCAGGTTTGTGAAGTACAGCTTTCCCCGCTCTGCCTTCTTCCTGCGGGACCCAGGTGCCTGTCACTCCTAGCCGGCAGGCTCCTGTCACTGGCCACTCCCAAGGATGTGGGTGTCCTGCTTCGGGTCTGTGTAGGGCGGCTGCTCCAATGCCCTCAGCCCAGTATCCCCACCCATCCCTCAGGGCCAGAGAGGAGAGAAGGGTGAATCCTCAGGGTGGGGTCAGGTATCTGAGTGGGGAGCCAGCACTCTGGGGTGGAATTAAACCCAAGTGCCCATGGAGCCCAACTCTGGTCCCCCGTCCCAGCCTACCTCTCTGCGTCCAGGAACATAAGGCGTGCCACGTTGTAACAGGGGCGGGCTTCCAGGACGGTGCAGTTGGGGTAGGCCTCCCTGAAACGGGGCCAGTGTCACCTCCCACGGGGACCCCACTGCCAGCCAGCCCTAGCAGTCCTGGCTCTGCTGCAGAGACACACTTCCCCGCTCCCACTGCCCCTTCGGATCCCCAAGAATAAAGCCTGGAATCCCCTTCCTGCTGGTCCTTGTGGGGAGGGGCCCAGGGCTCTGTGGGAACTCTGGTCTCAGTGGAAGAGCTGTGACAGACGCAGCCCTGACCCACACTCGGCCTCAGAGGGGGACAGCCCCGCCTACCCTGTGGCCCACCCACTCGATGCTCAGTCACCAGGGCCCGAGACCAACAGGGACCTCACCCTGACCCCGACCTGCGACCAGAGATTGATACCCAGTCCCCACCCCACCCCAGCCATGCTGACTAGAAACTGTCCCCAACTCCCAGCCCTCAGAACCTTGCTGGGCTCGGAGAATGCCAGCTGACTGAGGAAAGACAACTTCTTAAAATCCAATCCTACTCTACTTCTTGATCCTACTCCTCAATGTAGACTGCATCCCTGTTTATTTTTCATTTTACTTTTTTTTTTCCCAGTACAGGAGATCAAACTCGGGACCCTGCACTTGTGAGGCAGGTGAGGTGTCCCTGAGCTAAATCCCTGGCCCTCATTTTACTTTTTTTTTTTTTTTTTGGTACCGGGGATCGAACTCAGGTCCTTGCACTTGCGCAGCAGGCAGCGAAACCACTGAGCTAAATCCTCGGCCCTCATTTTACTTTTTGTAGTAATGGGAATTGAACCCAGGACCTTTGCCCTGAACCACACCCCCGGCCCTTTTTATTTTGAGACAATGTCTTGCTAAGGTGCCCAGGCTGGGTTCAAACTTGTGATCCTCTTGCCTCAGCCTCCCAGAGTGGTTACAGCGTGTGCCCACCAGGCCCAGTGATGACCACGACTGGTATTACAGGACTATAGACTGTCCCTGAAACAGCCCGGATGGAGTGCTCCCACGGACACTGGTCAGGCTGGTTCTCTTGTCTCCCTGGCACGAGCAGAGTGCTGTGAGCCGAATGAGCTGGCACGGTTGGTCACTCAGGCCTCTGCTCAAATGGCACCTGCCCAACCCACTTCCTGAGCCCTCTCCCTCTGCCCTGTCCCCGAGATGAGGTCCTCTCCCCACCTGCCCTGGCCTGACAGTGTCTCCGACTCACTCCTGCCCCCGCTGTCTGTCTCCCCAGCTAGGACGTGGGTGCTGAGGGTGGCTTGCTCTGTGGAAGGCTCCATCCCTGGGCAGTGCATAGCCTGCCGGGGTCCACCTTAGTACAGGCATCAGTACGAGCAGAGAGCTGATTCCAACTGGAAGGCAAGGCGCCGAATTCGGAGCACACCATCCTCAGTCCCGATCCAGACTGCCCGCCATAGCTGATCACAACACGAGCCCCACAGAGGACCCCAAGCAGCTGATGGACCGAGGGAGCTCTGCTTTGGACTGCAGCTTGGGAAAGTGGGGCAGGGCACGTCCCTGGTGTCCTTACCCACGGTACACGGAAGGTGTCCATCAGGAGCCAGTCCTTAATGCTGCAGCACAGGGCTCCGTCGCTGGACCCCAGCCAGACCCTGTTCCCAGGTCGCCCCAACAAGCTCCCCACTCAGACCGCAGCTGCCCCAGTCCAGGACCTGGCCTGAGCTCTCTTCAGGCCAAGCTTCGGCAGATCCGGATCGCCGAGAGTCCCTCATTCTTGCGCCAGACCGAGTCTGCTCAGGCCACCACCAGCCAACCCAATCTCGACACCAGCCAGCTTCTAATTCTAGCGGCGGATGACTCAGACCAACCTCTGTCCACAGCCCAGACCTGCGCCTAAGGCTGATCCCCACAGTAAGTGAACCCAGAGAACCTGAGGACCTTTCCTTCACCTTTCACAGTCCCAAGCTCATCGCTGCGACTCTCGAAAGCGGGCTGTATGCACAGGTGACCCCAATCCCTGCACCTTCCACAGACAATCTCTTAACCTCAACTCTGCCACCCATGGCTCTGTCCCACCTGTCCCCCCGCCCTGGGGATTAGGCAGGGCCCTCCTTGCCACTCAAGTCCCCTCCCTCTTCTCCAGTTTCTTGCTGTCCCGGAGCTCCTCCCACCAAGACAGGATTCCAGCAGGAAGAGCCCGAGAGAGCAGAGCCCAGCCTGTCCTGGGCTCCTAGACAGCCACCGGAGTCTGCCAGCTTCACTGCCACATCCGCATGGCCCGGAACATGGCTGAGAATGGAGGAAGGCACCTGCCTCCAGTGGACCCCAATCAACAACCTGCGAGCCCATCCACTCCAGGAGGGGTGGAGAGGACACATGTGGCATTCGTGCAGATTTTACCTATTTCTCTTGCTCTTTTTTTTGGTGGGGAGGTGGGATTGAACCCCAGGCCTCACACTTGCTTAACACACACTCAGCACTGAGTGTACCCCACCCCTCTCCCGTTCCCAAAGGGACCCACAGGCTAGGCCACCCTGGAGGCAGAGACTGTGGCCCTGTTCTGACCTCCGCCCCACTGTGCATCCCGAGGTGGAGCAAAGGATGAGGTCGCTCTGGGGCTAAAGGCACAGGGGCACTGACTCACTCAAAGTGCTTCTTGATCTTCTCCGACTCGGCGTATTTGGAGATCCCATTGATGAAAAGGGTACGCTTCACCTGGGGGGAAAGGTGAGCTTCCTGAGAGAGGACCCCTAGGAGCCAGAGGACTCAGGGAGGGCTGGAGCGGGGCTTTGTATTGACGGGGTGATGGGGGCGAGTAGAGAGGACAGGTGGGGAGTAGTGGGGACTCGCTGGATCCTGGGAAGGTTGGGGTGTACTCTAGTGCCATCACTGCAGAGGCTGCTAAAAGAGCAGGTGGCAAACCTGACTCCAGAGACATAAGCCCCTGCTCCTGGAGGGGTGACAGGGCTGATAGGAGGGCTGTTCTCAGACCCTTGGGCCCAGGGTCCCAGCACAGCAGCCAGCGTAGGGTTGGTGCTCACAGCTGGTTGCCAAGTGACTAGGGATGGGGACTACCGTCACCCAGCACCAACCACAGCCATTTCCCAGGGCCAGGCAAGGCTGGCCCTGGACACGAACGGCCTGGTCTCACCTTCCCAGAAACCTTGGAGGGATACTATAATCCTGTTTCACAAGGAGGAAACAGGCCAGGTTATGTGTCCTGTAGGATGTGGGAAGCTCCTGAACCTCAGAGCCAGGGCTCAAACCTGGTGGCCTAACTCTAGGTTGGCACGTGACGGTGGGGCAGAGCAGGGCCTGCAGCAGGGTGGGGCCTGCAGGACAGGGGAGCAAAGGGGGCTCCCAGCGCTCACCAGGTCATCCTCCTTGTAGCGCATCTTGGACGTGTGTCTCCGCATGCTGTAGACGGTGAGCAGCAGGTACAGGAAGGCGAAGGAGGTGTGCAGCCACAGCAGGTTGTTCCTGGGGTAGCAAGGGGGTACGCACGGCTGGGACACACGCAGATGTCCCAACCTGGTAAACGCGGACACCAGTCTCCAGCACTGAGCTGTCACAGGACGGGCTGCACACCCCACATGCCCTGAGACACCCCAGTGGAAATGTTCCCACAGGCTGTCTCTTCATACCCTGCCCACGGGCTAGTGCCCTCTAACAACCCTGCCAGCCTTCCCCGGCGCAAGGCTGCCACCTTCTTATATGACCGACTTGGGGATACTCCCAGAGATGTGCCTCTGCTGTCCCCAGCCATCCCCGCCCCGGCCCCCGCCCCACCCCAGGCACCTACCCGCTGGTCCCTGCCTCACCCTGATTTCAAGTTGGCGATGGTAGTTCTCCCGAAGCTGTAGGCGTTATTCTCTGCGGGTGGAGGGCACAGGTGTTAGTGGGGTCGGGGTCTCTGCTCCTGCTCCCACCTCCCCCACCCAGCTGCCCTAGCCCTCACGGACCCAGGAGGTCCCCTGAGAAGTTGACAGGCAGCACGATGCCCACAGAGAGGACGCCCACGACGACCAGCAGCCCAATGATGTGCCGCTGGAAGGACAGGTAGTGCACAGCGTCGCCCCCACACTTGTCCCGGATCTCATCATCCCTGCAGGCCGAGGGGGTGGCAGAGGACAAGGTCAGGACTGGGCCGGGAGGCCACAGCTGGCCCCAGTCCCCATCCGTCCCACCCGCTGACTGGCCCAGTATGGGGCTGGAATGGGACCTCTGAGTCCCCAGTTTCCCGGGAGGGGAGAGGAGGGAGGGAAAAGGACCCAAAAGAGAGGGCCAGTTCAGGAGGGGCAGAAGTGGGAAGGTGGGCAGAAGGCGGTGGCAGCGCCTGCGGGGGGCCTCAGCCTGGGCTCGGGCAGGGGCCGTGCTGACCTGTCCAGCTTCCTGCCTCTCAGCTCACTGTCTGCCTGCTGGGCTCTGGCTTGATCTCCTGCCTTGCTGCCTGCTGGACACTGGCTTCTGCCTGCCGCTGCCCTCCCCGCTGGCTGCAGGGGGCTGGGCCGGGGTCAGGCTCTGCTCTCAGGGAGCGGGGGCGGGGGGCAGGAGACAGAAGGCCAGGGCTGGCCCCACGGCAGGGCATCATGGAGAAAGTGAGCATTTGGGACAGTGGAGGCCGGGCCCCTTGGCCAGGCAGCCTGGAGCAAGGAGCAGGAAGCAATAGCCAGGCTGGCTAGGTGCGCTAAGGCCCTCCAAGCTGCTAGCCTCTGCATTCTGGAGGGAGATGCCAGGCCTGAAGTTCCTGTTTCTCTCTTTCTGTAAGCTGGAAGCATTCACTTACTTTATCCTGAAGATGGCTGTCAGCCAGGAGCAGAAGCCCTGGAGAGACAGAGGCTGTCAGCAGGAGGCCCCAGCCCACCACTGCCCTTACTCCCCAAAGCCACCCCCATTCTCAGGACCACGTCCAGGCTGAAGCTCACCTCACACAGCCACACTTGCCCCCCGCCAAGGAGAACCCCAAAGCCCAGGAATGAGCTCAGCCCAGAGAAGGAAAGCAGGGGAAGAGGGAGGTCCCTGGCCTCAAAAAAGGACAATGTCCAATCAGGTTATGTGTGGACCCTCATGTCCAGAGCTAGAGCCCCACAGAACCCTGTGGCCATGTGGGTCAGGATGGGGTGCAGCTTGCAGTTCTCAGGAAGGCCCCTCACTTCCAGCTTCCAAAACCAGTGAGGTGCCCCATCTGCCTGGACTCCTACTGCTGCCTTCCAGTCCACCCTCGTAGCACCAAACCCAGGGTCATCATGAGCTGCAGCATGTCTCTCTCCTCTGTCCCCGAGGACCCTTTGGGCAGACAGTGGGGTGCATCAGGGGTGGCCAAGTAGAGGGGATCTTCCCCAGGCTCCCAACAGGAGGCCCAGACCTCACTCAGGGCGGGGGACGCTGCTCCCTGAGCATCCCCCATGTCTGGGGACCATCTGGACACATCCGGCTAGCAAGGCTGACACCTGTCCCTTGCCACTTACCTGACTGAGTCCAACTCAGGAAGCAACACCCTCCTTCCACTGGGCTGTTATCCCCAGGACCCCCAGCCCAAACTGGGCTGACCAGGGACCCCCAGTGTCTGAACATTAGAGTGCTGTGAACTGCAAGCCAGCTGTCCACACAGCTAGGCCTGCCAGGCTGCCCTTCCGAGCACTACGGCACAGTCTGTACGCTTAGCTACCTAGCCAGGAAAACACACTGTGATCTTGTTTTTGTTTTTTTGAGACAGGGTCTTGCTATGTAGTTTAGGTTGGCCTTGAGCTCACTATGAGTCCAGGCTGGGCTTGAACTTGTGGCGATTCTCCTGCCTCAGCCCCTGACTACTTCGATTACGGGCAAGCACCACCACACCCGGCAGGCACATTTGTGATTTCTAAAGCCACTTCTACAGAAGACGGAAGCCTTGAATTAACCAGCAGCAGAGTCTGGAGTTCACCGTGTGAGGTCTGTGCTACTCGGAGGCCGTGACGCAGGGCAGGAGCCGGGAAGGAGCTCCAGGCCTCTGGGTCTCAGGTGAGTCCCAGACTCCATACAGTGTACACTACAGGCTGCTTGGCCCACACGCTGGGGGGCAGACACTTACGTTGTCCCTTTGGTCAAAGTCGACAGAGCTGGACACGGAGGTGAGACGCTCATACCGGTCATGGCTGTCCCCATGCATAGCGGAGGCCACACTGGGGAGGGGAAGATGAAACCAGAGTGGGGTGAGTGAGCCCTGGGGAGTGGGCAGGGAAACCCAGAGTTCGGGGGCCACAGAAAGCACAGAAAGCAGAGGCCGAAGCAGGAGTGACCACCCTCTACCCTGCCTCTTCCCTCCAGCACCAGCGGGGCCCTGGGGCCTGTGGGGGGAGAGTTTCTTCATCATCGCTCAGATGAGGCCAAAGCAATAATATTAGAAGCCTTGCAGTTCTGGTCTTGACCAGCAGGGGGGCGAGAGCAACAGAGCTGACGCTGGGCAAAGAGCAAGGGGAGGTGGAGGGACAGGGACCAGGGGAACCCAAGAATGGGGTGGACGATGAGGATGAGAGGTGGTGGGGAAGATGCCTCCCTTCCTGCTCTCCAACCCGGCAGCGGACACAGCTCCAACTCCAGTCCTACAGAGGCCACAGTGAGGGACACAGGGCAGAACAGGGGCTCCTTGGGCAGCCCCCTCCCAGGCTGGACAGGGAACCCTGGAATGTAAGAACTAGCTGTTAGGGGGCAAATGGGCTGGGGACACCCAGCTTGTCTCTGCGTGACCGTGACCGTGACCGTGCTGAGGACCATGTGGTGCAGTTTCCTGGGGGCCACAGGGGAGAGGGCCTTCTCCCAGGCAGGGTCTGAGAGAGCTGGGGTGGGGAGCAGAGACAAGCTGGGAGCCCACTGCTCTGCAAAGCACACCGCCTGCAACCATCTGAACCACCGAGAGCCTGCAGAGGAGAGAAACCAGCAGCTTGGCAGGAGGAGAGAGAAGCGTGAGAGAAGAGGAAAGATGGTTTAGTGGGGGCGAGGGGCTGGTGCCCCACATACTATTCCTGTTCCACTCTGTCCCTCTCCTGCCGCCGGAGCCTGGGGACAGAGAACAGACAGGGTTACGGCGGGGGGAGAGGACTGGCAAGGGATCAAGCCCACCCCCCATTCCCCCCAATAAAGGGGACCAACTGAAAGGACCTGGCCCCTTCCGGTTCCTGAGGAGCATGGAATGAGATGGCCGAGCAGACACCCTTACCTGTCTGCATCTGTCACCAAGGCCAGCCGCCCATAGTCCCAGGCCACCTTCCGGAGGATGGAGAACAGGAACAGTAGTGCCTGAAGGAAGAGGGGAGTGGGAGGTGCAGACCAGGTGCCCTGGACACTGAGGCAAGAACCTCATCTTGGGAGGGGATGGGCTGGTGAGGGTGAATGGACAGGAGGCGGGGACCCGTCCAGCAGTCACACTTGGAAGCCAAGGTGGGTGAGAGGGTGTGGTTTGCCAGGGTTGGGCACAGGTGAAGGGCAGGGTGGCCAGTGAGCACTCACCAGGAAGCACATGAAGTCAAGGGCCAGCACAGTGGGGACACCCCCAAAGGGCAGGCCCTGCAGGACAGTGCTGCGGATTCGGGCACTGTAGCAGTAGTCCTTGGGGTTGCTATTGTTGAGGGCCGTGGTGCCCAGCGTGGCCAGCAAAAAGGGCAACATGGCGCCTACTGCCGCATGGTCCTCCTGCGTGAAGGGCAGTGTGGTCAGAGGCCTCACCCCATGCCCTCGGCCCAGCCACAGGGAGCCCAGTGGGGAGGCAGCTCCAGGCTGGTAGGACGGTAGAGGCTCTGGCCTGGGAGATAAGGCCCAGGAGGGAGGCTTGGTTTACACAGGCCTGCCTTCCCTGGCTCTCAAGCTGCGTCCCCACCCTGGGCCGACAGGCCACACTGAGCCAAAAGGTGTCCGTCACTCTCAATGACTGCCTCACCCACTTTTTGTGGAGGTACTAGACATTGAATCCAGAGCCTTCACACGCATTGCAGCTTTTTTATTTTTGGAGAAAAGATTGCTAAATTCCACAGGCTGGGTTCAAACTTGCAATTTTCCTGCCTTGGCCTCCTAGAGGGCATGGATTACAGGCCTGCACACCAGCATTTCCCACATTCTGGTCTCCCCAAAGGGCAGAGGGAGGAGCTTCCAGGCCAGTGAGCGTAGGGCAAGAACCAGCAGCAATGACCTAATATTTTCCTTCTAGTCTGGGGCTGCAGCCCAGACATACAGCTCTTGCCTATCTGCCTGCCATGTGTAAGGCCCTGGGTTCTATCCTCCATCAAAACACAGAGGCCTGATTTCATGTGATTAGAGTTTGCAACTCTGTTAATTGTCTCAATGTAACTGGCTTTAAAACCAGATTTTCAGCTTTAGGGTCCTCAGAGCAGGGGTTCAAGGAGGGGATGAGAGTGAGAAGTCAGGTACAAAGCAGCACTTCCAAGTCTGTGCTACCTGCTGGCAGCTCCAGGCCACATCACAAGTAAGTGTCCCTTACTCTTGGTTCCCCTACAGCAAGCATCCTCCCCTCTCCAGCTAGGGCTCAGGGTCACCACAGTGAGGACTACAACTCCCAGAATGCTGTGCTCCCACCTCTGGAGCAAGGGACGCCCAAATCTTCATGCCCTCAGAAAAGCTGCTCCATTGGCAAAGGCCGGGAGAGTAGGCGGTGGCCTCAGCCCACCCAAGCCCCTGCCACCTGGTGCTGCTCTCTCACCTGTCCCTGCCACGGCCCTCCAAGCTCAGGGCAGCTGGGTTGGGGGGGGGGAAGGGGCTTGGGCTGGTTGGGGATGGAGCTGAGTGGGCCCTGGGGATGCTCTCAGAGCGGGGGAGGGGGAGTGGGGCTTCATCCAGGTGGAGGCAGTGACAGTGCTGCTCCACCTCCTCCTACTGGGGGCCCTGGGGGCTCCTTCCGCTGACAACTGTACAGCTGTGCGGGGGGGGGGGGGGTCCCCAGGGAAGAAAGGAAAATAGACAGAGAGAACAACAACCTGGTGAAGGTGATGGCAACTTTGGACATGCAAATGCCCTCAACCCCAACCTCCCCCTAGGACTTCTCAGGCCCACCCACCAGTCCTGGGGTTCCCAGAGCCTCTCTGCAGCTGGTTGGGAAGTGCAGAGTAACTGCCTGTCATTTATGCCTCCCTCTTTTCTCGCCTAAATTGACTTTCAAAACATCCTAATTTAGTAACTGTGGCAGGCATCATTTATTAAGTGTTTCAAGAATATGTACCTGATTGCATTAAATCCCTGACAATCCTATGAGTGTCATCACTGTTTTAAGATGAGGCTACGGGGCTCAGGGTGGTTAAGAAACTTTCCCAAGTCCTCACTGTAAGTAAAATAATGGGCTTGGGGGTCCAAACCTAGGTTAACTTCTCTGTAAAGCTAGAATATTACAGAACTGCCATGCTTTTCGGCTGTGCCCACAAGACTGTGCAAACTGAGGAAGCTTCAGAAATAAAATGTCCATTAAATATTCTCAGGCCAGAGAACACAGAGGCACGGAGGGAATGTGTGTCTGGATGTGTAAACGCATGCTTATGTGTGTGTGAATGAGAGCTAAGTGACTTTGTGGCATCCATGGAACCAGGGGATTTGCTGGCCTTGGAGTGGAGGTGTGGATGTAGGTGTGTCTGGGAGCCAGGAAGGTAAACATCAGGCACAGATCCCAGGCTCCAGAGCAGGTTAAAGGTAGCTGTGTGCATCTTGGGTGGTATAGGGAGCCCTAACTAGTTCCCCTTCTCAACTCCAATTTCAGTGCACTCTAGGAAGCACAAGGCTCATTCCCACCACTGGACTGTGTTTCTCTCCCAGAACCAAGGCCCCACCCAGCCAGCACCCCAACCCTATTTTCCTACTTTGGGGAGATGGAGCATGGTGGGTGCCTCTCCACTAAGTGACTTCAGGTTGGGCCATCGTCCAACTGAATGCTCAGCACCTGAAACCACCAGGTCTCTCTTCACTGCCCTCTCGGAAACTGGCCTGCTCCTTCATCTGCCTAGGATGGGCCCCCTCAGATAACTGTCTCCATTTTTCAGGGCAGGAACCAAGGCCCAGGGAGGAGAGTCACTCACACGAGGTCAAAGGGCAGGTAAGGGGTGGAGTCCAGATGGCCAGGCCGGTTGATGGGGATACTTCAAGGTCTTAATTGTGGAGGCGGGGTCAGGGTTTCTGGGCGATTTCAACATCAGCAGCTCCTCTCAAAGCCAGGGCAGGGCTGTGGGCACAGAGGAGGGCTAGCCTGGGGCAGAATTTTTTTTTTTTTTTTTTTTTTTTTCTGGGGCAGAATATTGGTGAGCAGGGGCTGGTGGCAGTTCTTCCAGACACACCCCAGCCAGCTGTGTGCCTGTTTCTCCAGCAGGATACTGAGGCTTTGGCTGGATGTGTGCAGTGGTGTTAGAGCTAGAGGATCAGATGTCTGGATACATAGTGATTTCCCATTATGGAGTGCACAGTGGGGGTGGGGAGTCATACGTTACATTTTGTTGTTGTTATTGGGGTGACTTAATGGAGGTCTTGGGCTCACAGGGAGGCAGGTGAGATGCAGACTGGCTGTTTCCATGAGACCTGTGCCTTAGTCTTCCAGTGTGTAACAATGATTACCAGTGTCCTCACCCAATCCCCTACTGATTTCAAGTGGCTAGGCAAAAAAGTATTCACACCTGATGATAAGTAGCATTAAAAGAATGCATTTAGCAGGGTGTGGTGACTCATGTTTATAATCCCAGCTACTCTGGAGCATGAGGCAGGAGGGTTGAAAGTTGGAGCCCAGTCTGGGCGATTTAGGGAGATCCTGCCTCAAAATAAAAAAGGATGGGGACACAGCTCAGTGTGAAGACCCTGGGCTCAATCCCTAGTACCACAAATATAAATAAATAAATAAATAAGGCTGTAACCCCGCACTTTTTAGGTTCAAGTCTCAGGTTTTTAAAATGGCATTTATCAGGGCCAGGGATTTAGCTCAGTGGTTCCACCATCTGCCTCAAAAGTGCAAGGTCCCAAGTTTGATCCCCAGTACCAAAAAAAAATAGGTATCTATCAAATGTTTATTTTACTTTGTGCCAGGTGCTGTTTTAAGAACTCTGCAAATGTAACTCATTTGATTCTCTTTATAACCTCAGGAGGACAGACAGGGTATACAACATGACCAAAGTCACACAGCCAGTCTGTGGTAGGCCCAGAGACAGGCTACATCTATGCTGCTAACTGCGGCGCTTGCTTCCTCTGCAAAAAGGGGAGGCTTCCTCTGCAAAGAGGGGAGGCTTCCTCTGGGGAGCACAGGGCTAAGGGCTGCCCAGGGCCGCACCCCACTTCTCCCCACCTGTCTTTGCTCCTGCTTGGGTTGTGATCTTAAGTCCCTGAGGCAGGGCAGGCAGTCTGGTGGTTAAGGCCATGGCTCCAGGACAGCCAGATCTGGCCTCTCCTGTGGCAAATTACCTAATCATCCTGGGCCTCAACACTCTCATCTGTGAAATGGAGGTAGTTGTGTGGCTGTTTTAAGAATTAAATAAGAAGTTTCATGCAAAGCTCTTTACATTGTTCAAGGCAAAAACAGGCACTAAAAAAATAGCCATTGTTATCAATGAGACACGGAACAAATGGTTTAGTGGAGAAAAATCAGTAAAAATCAAAGCAAAAGAAAACAGAATTTAAGCATGCATGGTGATGCACATCTATAATCCCAGCTGCTCCAGAAGCTGAGGCAGGAAGATGGCAAGTTTGAGGCCAGCCTGGGTAACTTAGCAAGACCTTGTCTCAAAAAAAACCAAAACACAAAACAACAACAAAAAGAGAAAAGGGCTGGGGATGTGTTTCAGTGGTAGAATGCCCCTGGGTTTGATCCTCAGTACTGCTAGAGAGACAGAAACAGAGAATGAAACTAAAACTTCATGATAGAAGTATGACACAAGCCGTCAGCCAGGCAGGACAGCTTCTTGTTTGGACCTTCGGGCTTGCGCTGTGTTAGGGACTCAGACAATGAGTGGCAGGGGATGTCCCCAAACTCTCTGAACATAGCCCATCCATCTGCACTGGGCTGGGAGGTGGGCGCAGAGGCGATGCTATGCCAGGATGGGTCCAAAGTCTGGAGAGGAGAACCCAGTGTCAATCCACTATCAGGTAGGGTGCCAGTCTCTCTACCTGTGTTATCTTGTTGGATCCCCATGACAAACCTTGTGGTAGTAACCACACTTTTATTTTTTTCTTTGAGACGGGGTCTGGCCAGGTAGCCCAATCTGGCCTTGAACTTTTGATCTTCCTGCTTCAGCCTCCTGAGTGCTGGGATTACAGAAGTGAGCTGCGGCACTCCACTCATAACCACACTTTTTAATGGAAACAGAGGTTTGGACAGGTTAAG
This sequence comes from Heterocephalus glaber, assembly GCF_000247695.1. The sequence continues at coordinate 15,707,226 of NW_004624754.1, forward strand.
TAACTGGTCAAGGTCACACAGCTAATAAATGGCAGAACTATGATTCACATCCAGGTCTCTATCACTCTCTTACACTTGGAGGGACCTTGTAGGATACGCAAACGGGGCTTCTTAGCCACCTTCCTCCTGTATTCTGCCAGCAACATCTCCACCCACCTTACCACCCATGACCAGGACGAATGCACGGGATGAAGCAACAGCAGGCTCCAGCTGGTGCCACTCTGGGGCATGCCAGGGCCTGGACCCTCGGGTGCCGTGGAGGACAGTTGTGCTGCGGCACGTCCTCGTCCCCTCCCCTGCGCCTGGGACGCAGGACCCTGTGCCCCTACTTGGGAGATGTTGGGCACAGCCTGCGGAGCCCGGAGAGGCCCCGCCCCGGGGCGGTGGGTGCAGACCTCTGCCTGGCGGACCCTGGCAGGTGGCAGCAGAGCCGCAAGGGGAGCGCCCCTCCGACCTTTCCCCCCACTGCCCTGGCGTTCTTCCCTTCCTGGGGAGCTGGCGACAGCTTTGGGACAGTGGCCCTGGGCGGCTGGCGCAGCAGGAGGAGCAAAAGCGCCCCTCTCTCGGGGCCTCTGCCCACTCGAAGCTCCCGGTTCCCCGATCCCCGGTGCCCGCCCGGGAACAGGGCGCGCGGTGCGGCGCCCGGACAGGACGCGCGATCCCCAGGAGCGGGGACAGCGGCCGACCGGACCAGCGCACCCACCAGGGCCGAGCCAGGACGTGGGGACCCCGGATCCGCACTTGGGGCGTGGGGCGGGCCCAGGGCTGGGGCGCAGACAGGCGGGTCCCACCCGGGGGCTACAGGGCAGCGCCGAGCGGACCCCGACGGAGCCGGGGCGGTACGGATTCCGCGAAGCTGCAGAGAGGGGACGTGCGGCGGTGGGGTCCGGGTCCCGGGTGGGGCGCGAACTCACCCGGCGCAGCTCGGCTCGGGCGCGCGGCCCGGGGCGCGGGGTCAGAGGCGGACTTGGCTCTGGCGGCGGTCGCGGTGGTGGGGGAGGGGAGGGCGGGGCGGTGTCGGGCCCCGCCTCCACGCAGCGCACGCACGCGACGCACGGCCAGGGCGCACGCGCGGAGAGCGCGTGTCGAGGCGGTGCCTGTTGAGTGCGCGGCGGCGGCGGAGCGGTACGGTGTGGGGCGGGGGCCGAGGTGCGGAGCTCGGGGACTCCCCCCCTTCCTCTCTTCCCTCCTTTCTCCGCCCGGGTGGGCGGCAGTGGGTCCTTGAAGAGCTGAGGGTTCGTCGCGGGGCCTGACTGGGAGTGAGGCCTCGCCCTGCTCCCCTGCCCTGGGCCCTGGGGTGCGGACTCCCCAGCTTGTGCGCCCGCGTTTGCTCACTTGCTTGTCTTGAAGGAGCAGGGCGGCCTGGCCGTCACTGCTCGCCTGGTGACCTGCACCTCCTTCCGTTGCAGCCGGTTGTGCTGTGACTCTGATGTGACTCTATCAAGGGCGTCCCTGGTTTCCTATTTCACCAGAGGCTGCGCCCAGCGATGATTAAGTCTGGAAAGATGGAGATGGAGATGGAGGGACGGGCGGACTCGAATCTCATCACCGAAGCATAAGGAGCGCGCCAGCTTGTTTAATTTTAGGTTCCTGAAGGGGACACAAAGAGAGGATGACTTTCCATAGTGGTCAGCACCCTGAGACGTTGACATATGAAGAGGTGCAGGGGCATGGAGCCACCTTGGGTTTCTTGGGAGACATACGGGAGGAACTTGAACCAGGGCCTTGGCCACTGCTGGGCAGAAAAGGACGCTGCCCAGCTGGGCTGTCTGGTTCTGTGTGGGTCACCGGCTGTGTTCTGTGGTCGGCTGGCTTTTCAGGGCTCATTAGAAGCTTGTGGAATACAACAGTAAAGTTTGATTTACTGCAGTGTTGAGTTCCGTCAGTGAATTGGAAGTCAATTTAGCAGATCCAGCCACCGTTTAAAAAGAAACAGAAACTATCAGAGAGTGTTGTGCTTAGCAAGAGCGTTGTTTCTTGACACTTGGCTCAGGTATGAGTGTGTTAGGAGGTGTTTCTTGGTGTAGTGTGTTTTCCATGCGTCACAGAAAATTTGGAAAGCATCAATCACTTGTATCCTCCTGTTTGCCCCCTTGCTCTTCAGCCTGAGTTTGCAGTCAGTTCAAATCGTCCAGAAGGATGTGGTTAGAACCCAGGGATGTACAGGAAGGAACAAGGCAGGTATCTTCAGGGAGGTTACTCCCTAAGAAGGATGATGTTCACTTTTTCCAGTACTGAGGATTGAACCTAGGACCTTCACATTGAACTACATCACAGCTCCCTTTATTTTTAATTTTTATTTTGATACAAGGACTCGTGCTAAGTTGCCTAGGCAGGATTTGAATTTGTGACCCTCCTGCTTCAGCCTCCTAGAGTGCTGGGATTACAAGCATGTGCCACCATGCCCTGAGTAAAAAAACCAAGAATTTTGTTGGGGGTAGGAAGTAGATTGGCTTTATAGGAAGAGCTGTTTTTTTCAACTGACAGAAGGGAAGATGGGGATGAAGCTGTCTTGTAGACCGCCTGGGTGCAGGAGTCTTTGTAGGCTTGAGGTCTGGGAGTTGTTGTGGGAAGGAGCCAAAAATTTCAGGGATCTGCTGTCATTTTTTTTCTTAAGAATTGTCCATTTTACCCTTGTGTGTACGTGTACCTCTTTACATATAGTGTTGGTTTAATGGTTGTAAAGCTAATGTGATCTGTTGCTTGCATGGATCAATAAAATTCATTTTGAGCCCTGATAGTGGATAGCTGGAAATTGGAAATGGGATAATTACTGGTTTGGGGAGCTCTGAAAATCACTGGAAGGCATTTCTTCAATACTGTTTTTTAAAAATAATGCAGTTGTGGATCTGAACATAGGGATTCCTGAGCTATTTCTGCCTGTGCTTAACTAGGGTCAGCACCTCTGAACAGCGTCCTCAGGGAGGGTATGGCACTCTGCAGATAGCAAAGGCAACATTTCAGTAAGCCTGAAAAGAGTTGAATTAGGGGCATTGTAGAATCCACAACGGAACAGTGGTCACAATATTTATTTTTGAGACATAAAGTCCTATTCTGGCCTGGGATGTGCTATGCCTCAAATTCATGATCCTCCTGCTTCAGCCGACTGAGGGCTGAGATTACAGGCATGTACTACCATGTCTGATCCAAAATATTTTATTGTTGCCCCTGTTTGTCAAAGGTAGATTCCTCCTCTGGAGTCTGTTGCTCAGGTGACAGTCTGTTGGGCCCTAGACTCTCCTCGGCTCCTAGAATGCTAGATGATGCATTGTCCTTTAAAGACTATTTTGCTCCAATTCCTCTTTGTGATTGTGGCATCTGGACCCATCTATGGTGGATTCTCCTGTTTGTGTCACTTGGGTAGTTCTTACAGCTCTGTAGGGGGTAGGGAAGGTCTAAAAAATCAAATTACGAGTCGAGGGCCATGGCACACATGTATAATCTCAGCACTCCAGGAGAATGAGGCATGAGAATAGCAAGTTTGCACACAGCCTTAACAGTTTACCAACAGCAAGACCTTGTCCCAAATTTAAAAAAAAAAAAAAAGGGCTGGGGACGTAGCTCAGTAAGAAGCTCTGGGTTCAATTTGCAGTACCAGAAAAAACAGATTAAGGTTAGCCTTCCATTTCATAGGCGGTGATTTGTACATCATGGCTTGCCCTGGTATGATCTGACAGGCATGTTAATGGTGACAGCCAGTGATAGCTCAGGTTTTGGTGTGTTGTCCTGGGTCAAGTAACATACTGGATGCAGGTAGCTTGTCATTCACTAGGAATGTGCAGGAAAGAGTAGGAAAGTCCCCCGAATTCTCATCTTTAGGGAGGAGAGGTCGCACTTCTCCAGGTCCACTCTAAGGCAGGATGTTGTGATCCTTGAGATGCCCATGAGCTGCCCGGGGTCAGGGAGGCAGAGTACTTGTCCTACACACCTACCCCCAATGGGATGATTCAGACTTGCAGTGGTGGCAAACTTATGGCACACGTTATTGTGTTTTTCTTTTAACACAAACGATGTTAATGTATGAGTTGTTTTTTCATTTTTTTTGTACCAAGGATCATGCTCAGGACCTTGCATTTGCCAAGCAGGCACGGGGCCACTGAGCTACATCCCTGGCCTACGAGTTGTTTTTTCTAAACTAAAACCTCAGTATTCAGGTTTAATTGCAGTGTTGGCACTGTTGTGATAAATAAGTGGGTTTGGGGTTGCAGTTTGGCACTTGGTCTCTAAAAGTTTCTCCATCCCTGATTCAGAGGGTTTCCCAGTCTCAGTGCCCCTCACCTGTGTGGAGATAAAGTACTTTCATTTCCATGTCACTTTGCTCTTCCTAGTGACCCCAGCTGGACAGAGTCACCAAGACTGGAGGAGTGGACTGGGGATTTAGCTCAGCCGTTCTGCCACCTGCCTCACAAGCACAAGGTCCTGAGTTCGATCCCTGGTACAAAAAAAAAAAAGACTGGAGTTGTGATCTCAAGGTCACAGACTTTGAGGAGGGGAGGCTGGGCTGGGATCCTGTCCCCTACCCTCCTGTTTTGCTGTTCCCTGCTGTTCTCTTGTACACCTGACCCCTCTGCATACCTGGCCCATTGTTCCTGGCCCCGTGTAGTCAGTGACAGGCAGGAGACAGGTGCAGGATTAAATAGACCGAGCTCTATCTTCTGCAGCTTTTCCTGAACTTAAACATTCCAAACTTGCTCCTGGATTATAGGTACCCCCCAAACCCCCGTGAGGATGGGATGGGAAGGAGATAAAGCTGGAATATATAAAATCTGTATATTATAAAACCAGCTTGAGTGATTGACAAATGTCAGATTTAGCTAAGAACCACTGCTTTAAATACTTCTGTAACAAATAAACAAATGTAAGAAAATTTTTTGTGGACTGAGTTGAGAAAGGGGATTTTTCTTAGCAGTAGTGGTAGTAGAAATAGCCTGTCATGCTGTTGAGGGATGCCTTGTTTATTTTTTTGTTTTTTTAATTTAATGTTATTTATTTTGTGGTCTTGGATATTGAACCTAGGGACTTTGCACTGAAGTGTATCCCCAGCCCTTTTTATTTTATTGATTGATTGATTGATTGGGATATGATCTCAGTAAGTTGGTAAATTGCCTGGGCTGGGTTAGAACTTGTGATCCTCTTGCCTCAGCCTCCCAGAGTGCTGGGATTATCAGCATCTGCCACACACTTGGTTATCTGTTTATTTTTTGAGATAGGATCTTGCTTGTAGCCCAGGCCAGCCTGAACTTGATATGTAGCCCGGGCTGGCCTCAAATTCACTGGTCTCTTGCCTCAGCCTTCTTGATGCTGGGATTGCAGGTGTGCACCACCATGCCCAGCTTGGCTTTGCTTATGGGTAGTGATACTGTGAAAACTCGAACCTTGATCAGTGAATCAGCTTCAGTTGTGGTCCTGGGTTGCACTGGGTGGGTAGCATCGATATTTATTGAAGAGGCAGGTGCTTATTGACGGCAACAGTGGCAAAGGAGACAGCCCCGTGTGTGGTGCGCTTGCCTCGGTGGAGTTTGTTGGTGGTGAAAGCAGCCTCTTGAGGTCCCTGGTCCCCATCCTTTGCAGGGCAGGACAAGAACAGTGTTGGACTCTGTGTGGACTCTGGTGCCTGCTAACCCGGGATGAGTTGGCAGGTGTCCAGCTTCTCTGACTTCATCCCCCATCTGCAGAATGGCACTTCCTCCCTGAGACCTCAGAACTGTTCAGAATCCTCAGCTGATGCAACCTCTTAGGCTTTAGTTTCTTGTTTCTTTGTTTCCATTGGATGCTCAGGATGAAATCACCAAAGAAAATGACCTCCCTGAGGATACTTTGAGAATTGCAACATGGTATACTTTTGTGATGTTAAAAAGACATGCAGTTAAAAAAAAAAAAAAAAAAAGACATGCAGTAGTCTGGTGTGGTAGCTGCCCACCTGTGATCCCTGCACTTGGGAGGCAGAGGCAGGAGGATCACTTCAAGTTTGAGGCCAGCCTTGCCTACATAATGAGTTCAAGCCCAGCCTGAAGGATATAGCAAGAACTTGTCTTAAAAAAAACCCCCCCACACACACATAGTAAATTCTTCTGAGAGGGAATTATAAGGCTGCAAAGCAATGATGAATTTTCAGTCAACACACAGAAGCACTTACTGGGCCAGGGTGAGCAGGAGAACCCTGGGGTCCTAGGGATAGGGAGAGTTTCAATCCTGTGAGCCCGCCCCTGGCTTTCTCTGCTTTGATGAAAGACCTTTAGAGGCTCACACTGATGGTTTGTCCTTTTTGTGCCTGAGCTTTGCATTTGATTTCTTAGTGTTTCTTTTCTCTTTCTAACAGAATCTCCTTTAAGCACACATTGGTGGTGGTGTAAGACTTTTTTTTCTTCTAAGGCCTCACACATTCTAGGCACGTGCTCTGCCATCCAACTGCCCCCTTCCACCCCTACCCATGGCCCTGTTTCCTTACTTTTCTGTAGAGCTCATAGGAGCCTGTTCCCTGGAAAGACTTTCAAATGCATGCAACATATTAGATACTTGAAGATTGAAGCTGTTTGGGTGGAAACAATGTATAGATTGGTCTGTGATACTAAGTATACTATACGATTAGATACAGCATACACTATAGCCTAGCTCTGTATGGATACCCACACTTGTAGATGCATTGTACTGATCTTTAGAGCTCCAGGGGTGATACTTTATCTTTCCACAAAGCATCGGAGGTTCTTTCTGTCTGCTTTTCTAGTTCAGACCCTGTGTATGAAATGAGGTAAAACCCAGCCTCCCGGGTCCTTGGGAGCACCCCAACACCACCGCATGGAAACTGAGCCAGAGGTTGAATTGCAAATCACTTCTGGCATGGTCCCCCAGCTCTAGATGTATGTGTCCACTGTTCTGGGCCCAGAGCGGGTGGCACTGAGCCGGGGACTGCAGTCCCTGCCCCCACAGAGCCATCATTCCAGCACCTCTCTGGGGGCCGAGCCAAGTGAGGGCACCCATATGTCCCTGAGATCCTGCCTGTCCCTGATCCCCACAGCCAGAGACGGGATAGTGTTAACCAAGGGCACGTGAGCACCACTCGGATGGCATCAAGTCACTTTGCCCCCCCACCCATAAGGGAAAGGTTGTGATTCACTTTCTGAATTAGGAAGCAGTGTGGAAAGCCACCCTGCAATGAATGTAGTGAAGGAAGCAGCATTAGGTTTTACCTCCTGCCCAGGCACAACCAGGCTAACAGCAAAGCATTAGCCTGGGTGTGAAGTGGACCAGGCCGCGTCCACAGGGTGGATCCGTCTATACCATGAAGTAACACTAAGGATTCCAGAGTCTCTCTGAAGAGGCTTGTTGCCTCCATCACTCTTCCTCATCTGCAGCAGGTACTTAGTGGTGGGAAGGGGTGCTTTCCATGGTAGGCAGTGTGGACTCCAGGCTAGCAGATGATTCTGAGGCCTGCAGGTGACACTGGGGCTGCTCCTCTGACCACTAGCATCTTGAAGCCTGGGGCCTTTGAGCTCTTGGGTCCCGCCATGTAGACGGGAACCCTACTTGGGGTTTTCCTTGCCTGCAGCCATGGTTGAGGTGTGGGGCCTATCTTCCTCTTGGCTACTTCATTTGTTATTTTTACGTTTATTTTTATTTGTTTTATTTTATTTTATTTTTTGAGACAGAGTCTCACTGTATAGTCCAGGCTAGCCTTGAACTTGCTGCTATGCAGGCCAGCCTGGGCTGGAATTTTCAATCCTCCTGCCTCAGCCTTCTGAGTGCTGGGATTACAGGTGTGTACCAACATACCCAGCTTGCCTCATTTATTTGATTAACAAATATTTATCACACTCTTTCTGTTCATCAGCATCTGCTGTGGTAGAGGTGGAAGGAGAAACAGTTGGTTTTTTGTTTTGGAGGTTTTTGGAGGGATAAGCAATAGAAATGGTTACTATCGTCTGTTTGCTGTTTGGGGAGGGTCAATATCAAATCCGTTTAAGAGCTACTGAAAAAAGGGGCCAGGGATTTAGCTCAGTGGTTTCGCTGCCTGCTGTGAAAGCGCAAGGACCCAAGTTTGATCCCCGGTACCAAAAAAAAAAAAGAAAGAAAAGAGCTAGTGAAAGTCACTGAATTAGCCTTTTCTTCTGACAGTGAGTGTGCTTCCTGCAGGCACTCCCATGTCACTCGTGTTGGAGGCCAGGGTGCCACCTGGTACATGTGGCCCGAGCTCTACAGCCAGGTGCCATGCGTGAGCTCCTCTGTGGTTTCTGAGTTCTGGAGAGGAAGCAGCAAGGAATGGGATGCAAGGGATGTTGGCCTTATCTCAAAAAAATGTCCGGTTTGTTCAGTGTCTGGATATGGTGCCGTCTATGAGGGCTGCACCAGCCTGGGTATGGCTGTTCCTGGTGTGCAGGAGGGCAGGGGCGAGGCTGCTGTTCTGCATAGGCTTCTAGGGGAGGTGGGCTGGGGCCAGGGGAGACCCAAGTGGGCAGGGAGGGGCACAGGTTGTGGGCATCTGTGAGCAGGGCATGGGTTGGGGCCCTGCTGCTCTGCAGAATCAGGCAGGTGCCCAGATGCTCTGCGTCTGAGCCTTGGTGGCTCCTCCTGGCCACCTTTGAGCAGGTCCTGCCAGTGTCTCAGGTGAAGTGGGGAGCCAGGTGCAGTTGCTTGTGCCATCTGGGTCATCTGGCTATAAGTGGAGCTGGCTGCCACTGGGCATCTCTGGTCCTGTGTGTGTCAGGTGCTAGTGATTTCCTAGGTTAACTGTCTTCTTTTGCACTTAATTTTTGGATTATAATTACATTTGGCCCGTGCTTCATGGGTTGTCTCAGGAAGACTCTTGGGAGCAGGCCTAGAGTTGGGGCTGAACTGGAGTTACTGCGCATGTATGGAATGTCTGGCTTTTCCTGAGGAGGTAAACAGCCCTCCACCTTCATTAAATAAAGTCTTATCTGAGAGCCTTGAACTTGTGCCGGGCAAGGATGTGTGTAAACACTTGGGTAGAGGCTTGGCTCATGGAGCTCAGCCAGGCCTGCTGTAGACAGACATCTCGGGGAGGGACAGATGTGCTTTGTGGTGGGAGGCTTGCTTGCTTTGCTTCCCTCCTTCCCCCTCCCCCTCCCCCCATCTCTCTCCCTCCCTCCCTCTCTCTCTCTGTCTCTCTCTCTGAGACAGGGTGTCACTGTGTAGTCCAGACTAGCCTTGAACTCACAGCAGTCCTCCTGCCTCAGCCTCTTGAGTGCTGGGATTACAGGTTTGCTGTCTGGATCTGGAGACTTTTTGTATCCAGGCTCCTGGTGATCCTCAGGTGTCGGAGGCCCTGGTGACCTCCAGGCTGGAATCATGCGTCTTGGGTTGGTGGCGGTGCTTGCTTTCCCAAAACTCATTTCCTGTCCCAGATGGGCTGGGCAGCTTTTCTGTGGTCTGCTGGCGTTTGGGATGTTCATCCAAATACTTTGGCCAGTGACTTGGCAAGGGCTGCTGTGGGCTCTGCACTCGGGGGAAAGGTGACCAGGTGACTGGCAGTGCTTAAGTAATGCCGCCCCCCATTAGGGGTTAAAGTACCAACTTTAACCAGAAGGCCCACGGTGTCTGTGGGGAGCCTGTGGGGTCGTGGGATTATTGAGGAGTTGTCACAGCTGGAGGTGCCAGTAGGCAGGTGCAGTGGCAGCTATTGTTATCACTTCGAATAGCTCTGGGGTCCAGTGTGCCCCAACCCAGGTCAGACCCTGACTCAGCAGGTGGGGCAGGAGCTGGGGCTTGTCCTTTCTCTTGTAAACACTGGGATTTATATGACTAATGATCTTGTTCTAGAATCGCCATCTCCCACACACATCCCCAAAGAAACCTGGCTCCACAGAAGGACTCTGACTTAGCCATCTTTCCTCCCTCTCCCAGCAGGACTTGCCATTGTGGGATCCCATGGCCGCCTCTCCTGCACTCTGTGGCCCCTTGGCCTGTGTTATCAGAGCACTCGGCTGGCACGCTTTCAGGTGACTTGAGACTTCCCAGCAGGGCCAGCAGACAGGGTGATAAGGTGACAAGAGTTGGCGCAACCTTGGGAGGGCCCTGGGTTGGGGAAGCTGGAGGCAACTGGCTGAGCTGGGATTTGGTCAGGACTAGGGAGGAGGTAAGGAGATGACAGTTGTGTCTGGGTTGTGGTGGGGATGTCATGGGCTGGCAGAGGGTAGTTGTTGCTGCTTTTCAGCCCCTGTAAGACCTGGAGTGGATCCGACATCTCTGGATGCTGCATTTCCCTAGGCTTCAAAACCTTCCCTTTTTTTTTTTTTTTTTGTACCGGGGATCGAACTCAGGTCCTTGCGCTTGCAGAGCAGGTGGTGGAACCACTGAGCTAAATCCCCGGTCCCCTAAAACCTTCCCTTTTAAGGAAGGAAATTTCTTTCCGTTACAGAAACAGTGCATGCTTGTTAGCAAACATTCCAGCATGGTAGAAGCACAGCTCCTTTCTTCCTTTGGGGGATGCTCAGGTGTCATGGGCCCTGGTGACTGAACAGGAAGGCCCAGCACAGGTGTCCAAGTGCAGGCTGAACTTCTGCCTGGCGTGGGAATTGCCTCCCGAAGTGAAGGTTTCTCCAGGGGCTGCAGGGAGGGACTTAAAAACAAGTCTCTGACCTAGAAGATGTGAGGAGTGTGGTGGCTTCGGAAGGCCTGAGACAGGACCTGCTGATGGAGGAGGGGAGGAAGGGAAGTAGGTGCAGGGCAGGCCCTAGGGGCCGGGAGGGGTGAGCCTGGAGTTCCCTTGTCTGCTCTGGGTGCAGGGTCCACGCAGGACCTGCACAAACACAGGACTGATGGTGGGGAGCCACAGACAGCAGTAAGCAGGAGCATGGCTTTGCTTTAGGTTCTTGAGGGCCAGCTCACAGCACAGTGCCATGAGGCCTGGAGAACACTCGTGCTTGTCCCAGTGTACAGGGAGCCATTGGAGGAAGGCGGTCGTGGGGCAGAGGCAGAGAAAGGATGGAGCCCAGGATGAGGTGCCTGTAGGTGTTAGAGCAGGGGGTGTGGTGGGAGAGTCCTTGGAGAAGCCCGAGCGCCTGCGGGGGCAGCATCTGTGGACGTGTTGTGGAGACTCTGAGGGTGAAGTGTAAGAGAGGCATGGGCCTGGAGGTGGGCTCTACCTGTGGGCGGTGTGGGTACTGGGCACGGGGACCAGGAGAGGAGCCCTGGTCACTTGAGAGCTCTGAGTGTTGCCTTGAAGCCTTGGTGACCAGATCTCTAATACTGTACCTGCCTTTAATAGGTGGTCTGCAAAACACTTAAACTTTTTTTTTTTTTAATTAATGGTAGCAAAGTTTTATTAAAGGTAGGAAAAGAACCAGGCTCTGCAGAGCAAATTTGGGCCAAACAAAAGAAGGAAAAGTAATACACCCTACGTCATGAGGGTGGCCCCCATCGAGAGAACACAGTGGGCTCTGCTGCATCTTACTTGGGACTCCTCAGCAATCTTGCTCGCTCTGTTGTAGACAACTTGGGCAAGTACCTGGGAGGCAGGTTTCTTGGGAGGTGGTAGGTAGGCCTGGCCAGCCAAGGATTTCTTCAAAGGTTTCAGATTAAGGTGCAATGAGATGTGTTGTAATAGAAAACTTGTGTCCTCTTAAAAATGTATCCAAATCAAGAGCCAGGTATGGTGGTGCACACCTGTAATCACAGCACTCAGAAGACTGAGGCAGGAGAAGTGCCTCGAGTTTGAAGCCGGCCTGGGCTATAGAGTGAGTTCAAGTCCAGCCTGGACTACCATAATAAGACCAAAAAAACTCCAAAACAAACAAACAAAAAAGTCTATCCAAAATGAGACCATGGCACAAGGGTAGAAGCTTTCAATTTGGAGGAAGCATGAGTAGAAGAGTCTTTGAGAGCTCAGCCTGTATGTATGAGTGTGCACTTGTGTGTATGCAGCAGGTGTGTGCTTTCTAGCCCTCGCAGGCCTGTGACCTTGACCCAGTCCACCAACTTGTGTTTTCTGTCCCCAGCACCACAGGCAGCATTGATGCAATCCAGAAGCTGACGCGGGTGCGCGTAGTGGACAACAGTGCCCTGGGCAACACCCCATACCACCGACCTCCCCGCTGCATCCATGTCTACAACAAGAGTGGGGTGGGCAAGGTGGGTGACCGGATCCTGCTAGCCATCAGGGGGCAGAAGAAGAAAGCGCTCATCGTGGGGCACCGCATGCCTGGCCCCCGGATGACCCCCAGGTTTGACTCCAACAATGTGGTCCTCATCGAGGACAATGGCAACCCTGTGGGGACTCGGATTAAAGTGCCAGTGCCCACGAGCCTGCGTCGGAAGGAGGGCGAGTACTCCAAGGTGCTGGCCATAGCACAGAACTTCGTGTGAGCGGCGATCCCAGCCTGCACCTGGCTGATTGGAGGACAGTGCCCCCCTGGGGTGGGGGACGGTATTGTCTGCGGGAATAAACATTGTTGTGCACGGCTGCTTCCTGAACATCTGGGTTGGGACCGTGAGACTGACCATACCTGGCCCCGTGCATGGGATGGCAGCCTGCACCCTGCTTTTCTCCTCGGGGCCCTGTCACGTGAGTTCATCCAGGCTTGGCAGGCTCAGGAAACTGGGTACAAATCAGGTGTTGATTTATAAACGTGCCATGGAGTCTGCTCATCTGTAGCATTTCTTCCTGTTTTAGAGGGCTCAAGACATGGTTGCATGGTTATAAAGATCCCAGGAGTCAGGTGTGGTGGCATACTTGTAATTTCTGCAGTCAGGAGGCTGAGGCAGGAGGATCGCCGTGACTTCAAGGCCAGCCTGGGCAATTTAGTGAGACCATGTGTCAAGAAAACAAAAAAGATGACTGGGGCCACCATGGAAGGCAAGTTGGGCCATAGCCTTTGGGCTGCAGGAGCACCCAGATGGCGCCCTGTCATTCCTTGGGGTGTCTGCCTGGGCCCTGCTCTGTGCCCAGGGCTGCGAGGAGATAGATTGGTCCTGCTTTGCAGGTGACACACCATCAGTCCTGTGTTGGTGACTGTCGGCCTCCTTGGGGGAGTGAGGCGCTAAGTGCTGCCTTGGTTTCTGTAAAGGAGTCTCATGAGCTCATGTCCAAGATCCTTCACCTCACGCACTTTGGGTGCTTGTTAGTTACCACATCGGCCTTGGATGCAGGGTCACGTCGTGGTCAGGAGCATAGTTCACAGCCAGGCAGCCTGGTGTGAATCCCCGCTCTACCACAAAGCTCAGTGAGATACTGCACATGTTACCTGGCCTTGTGTGCCTCAGTTTCCTGGCTGGAAGATGAGGATGAAACAGGGGCACTTACCTGACAAGGTGAAGTGAGCTTAGTGCCCCTGAGTGCTTCTCGCAGTACCTGGAGGAGTAAGCATTCAGCACGGCTGAGCCATTTCCTGTTCTCATGACTGTGCCAGCTCCAGGAAATGAAGATGACTAAGGGCAGGGTTGGCTCTCGTCCTTGTGGAGCTTAACGGTGTCACGGGGAATCAGCACAAATCCAGTGATGCCTCAAATGCCCTGGCGATGCTGGGAGACCCCAGACGGGCAGCCCTGGCATCTGGACACGTTTCCGTGGTGGCTGTGCCCTCTCCATGGCTCTCACTGGCTGTGCCCCTCCTGTCTTCCAAACCCTGGGGCACCTCGTGGAACCTAAGCCCACTCCACCTAGTGCTGATGCTGGGAGGCAGGGGTTGCCAGCATCCCATCTTCCAACTGAGGAGTGCGCTGCTGCCCAGGGCCCTGAGTGTGGCTCCTAGTGCTCTGGCCATCGCCTTCATCAAGGGCCGGTGGAGTCTGGGTGCCCAGCACCACTGACCTTACTGAGCTGCCCTGTGGTGCGGTCTCTGCACTGCCACAGTGGGATCTGGAGCTTGAAGTTGCCCGCTGTCCATGCTGCCCCCTACAGGCCGTTGCATGAGGGGCTGGCTGGGGCAAAGGCAAGGGACTCTCAACCTGGCAGTGCCCGAGGTGGACCTTCACTGTGCCCCGGCAGCTTAACTCATGCAGTCCCAGTTTCTCCACTTGTTCTTGCCGGGGTTGGGCCCCGTCCCATCTGTCTGTGGTCACGTCTTGGTGGAGGGTGGCCATTTGGCCTGCCCCTGCCTGACACTCTCAAGACTCAGTAGAATCACCTGTCCTCCCTGTCCCCTCTGACTGTGGACGCGGGTGCTTGTCCCAAGGTGTTCTGAGCTGTCCACCGGAAGGCTGTGGTTTCCGCATAGCCAGGTGCCCGGGGCTGTGACGCAGGCCTCACCCCACACTGCCCAGAATAGCCCGGCCTGGCTGCTGTGCCCAAGGCCTGATCACTTTGCAGATGGGAGCTTCATTGCTGTCCACCCCCACTCCACTCTTTGCCCATGAAATATTTATAATCACAGATTGTGTTTCACTCCCTGTGAGGATAAACTTGCTTTGTTTTCCCCTCTGTGCCTTTATGAGGCTGCCCAACAGCCCCAGGGCCTCATCCTTCTAGTCCTGGATTGTCACTGTGGTGTCTTTGCTGAAATGTCCCCACCACCTGTGGTATGACCAGTGGGGAAGGGTAGATTGGCAGCAGTGGTTGGTAGACTCGGGTTCCTTTTGGGACCCACCAGCAAGCCAGTGGTGTGACTGGGAAGCCACCACCCTGGGGAGCTGGGAGCTCACTGGGCTCAGGAGGAGGCCCAGTTGGCAAGGCACAGCCCCCAGGGCCATGTGACACTACCTGCAGCCCTGTCTCCTGCTCTCTGGAGGGTGTGCCCTTGGAGCAGATGAGGATCTGGCTGAAGTGGACACAGAGCAGTGACTCCATTTAGTGAATGCTCCCAACCTGCAAGCCCTCTCCTAAGCACCTTGCTTTGGTAGGTTTGTTTGTTTGTTTTTTGGTACCAGGGATTGAACTCGGGTCCTTCTGCTTTTGAGGCCTGCGGCAGAACCACTGAGCTAAATCCCCGGCCCTTTGGTAGGTTGTTTTTGGAGACCGTTTCATGCTGTAGTCTAGACTACCACACTGGCACTATGATCCTCCTTGCCTCAGCCTCCGAAGTGCTGGGATTACTGGCATGCACCAGCATACTAGGTGTCCTGTTCTAAGGTGGGTGGTGCCTGTTCTAAGCATCGTGTGTGCCTGAAATGATACCATCTTCCCAGTGCCCTCGAAGGGAAGATCCTGTGGCCTCGCTGGATTCCTGGGCTGCACCTGGGAACCCAGGCAGGAGACCTGGTCTGAGGTCCTGGGCTGGGAATTATGTTGCTGGGCTGCTTAAGCTTCCTATAGTGCGGGGCATACTCTGGAGGGTTGTGGTGGGGTGCAGGAGGCCTGAGCAAGTGAGGGGCACCCCATGGTCTGAGCTGGGTGGAACAGGGTGCTCAGAGAGGAACTTGTGCATGGGAGGGTGAGGGCCTGGGGCGGCAGAGGGAAGAAGGTGGGAGGCAGCTGTGGAAAGGGAAGGAGGGGCTGAGGAGGAAAGAGGACCTTCAACAGGGTCCCCTGGGATTTCCCACCTAGCAGAGGGGGCTCTGTCCCTCAAGGCTACCAGCCATGTGGGGTGGGGAAGAGAAACGTGGCTGGGGATCTCCTGGTGGCCCCCGCTGTCATCCTGATCGCACTGCTGTCCCTGGTTTACACATTGTTCCAGTTCCCAGTGTGTCTGGGTCACACTGAGGCACCAGCAGCAGACTGAGCCTGGTCTAGCCCTGCGGGGGGTGGGTTCCTGGGCCTGCAGCACTTGGACAGAGGAACAGCTTAGGGGGTGGGGGTTGTACCTCATTTTATAAGTTGGAAAATGAAGCATGGGTGTTAATTCCTGGGTCTGGCTCCCCAGCTCCAGACAGAACCCTGCATGGCACAGCAAGAGGGAGGAGGGTTCATTCTGCCAGCATCCTCAGCACGCGGTGTGGTTTGGGACATAAAGGGCCCACGCCTCTCAGCTCACTCGTTCATTCATCCATTTGTGTGCACAGCACTGAGGATTGAACCCAGTGAGCACTGAGCCACATCCCAACCCTTGTTTAGTTTTTAAATTTTGAAATGGGGTCTGTCTAAATTGTCCAGGCTGAGCTTGAATTTGCCATCTTCTTGTCTCAGCTACCCACACCCAGTTTCACACTTCTTTGCTTTTACTAGGCCCTTCAAGACCTGACACCTAAGAGCCAGGTGTGGTGGCGCATACCTGTAGTCCCACCACTTAGGCTGAGGCAGAGGAATCGCCAAGAGTTTGAGGCCAGCCTGTACTACATAGTGAGTTCAAGGCCAGCCTAGAATGTACAGTGAGACTCTGTCTCAAAAAACCAGAAAAAGACCTGAAACCAGAACGTGTTATGGACGCATCCGCAGCATAGTTCATGCACACCCGGGTGCAATGTCAGGTTCCCCAAACCTGCAGAGGCTCCTAGGCTGAGAGCCCCACAGGAAGTGCTCATCAGTGCTCAGTGGGGGACATGTGGGGCGAGACAGCCCTGTCCTGTCTGGACAGCTTCACCTCACCCAGAGGGTGCCAGAGACCTGCGCAGTCTGAGAACTGGGCGCAAGTTGAATAAGCAACATCCCCTGCACCAAGGAATGGACACAGCAGCTCCGAAAGGACAGCAGGGTATGAACAGATCCAGCACCCCCAGATGGCTGGTGAGTGGGAGAAAGGATGTTGGAGGGCAGCACCCATGCCATGTATGTAAAATAAAACACGATAGTGCTTGGTGTGTCACTTATTTCCTGCAGATATGGAAATGCCTCTGGATGCACACAGAAAGCTGGGTGAGGCAACTGCTCGGAGCAGGACTGCTGGGTCCTGGTTGGGGCCACCCTGGAGGGTGGGGTCCTGGCCAGAGGAGAGATGTCCATCTAGAGGATGCAGGGTTATTCTTTTTTTTTTTTTTTAGGGTACTGGGAATTGAACCCATGGCCTTTGCACTGAACTCCATCCCAGCCCTTTTTCAATTTTGAGATAAGGTCTTGCTTAGTAGCTAAATTGCCCAGGGTGGGCTTGAACTTGTGGTCCTCCTGCCCCAGCCTCCCAGAGTGCTGGAATTACAGGAGTGTGCCACTACACTGGCTCTTTAATTTTTAAAAATAAGACTGTCCTTAAAACCAACTAAAAGAGCAGTGCACATCTGGGAGTGTACAGGGAAGGAGGGAGAAGGAATTCCGAGAGGGTTGTGGAGAGGTAAAGACCAGATGAGCCTGTGGCCCGATCCTGCCAGCCACCTCGGGCACCTCAGGTAAATGCAGAGGGTATGTGGTTTCCAGGCTCTGGCAGGTGCCAAGGAGGCCACTGGTCACCCACGTTTCTGTGCCCTTGGTGCCATCTAGGGGGCACAGGGCTCCCTGCATCCTGGTCCTCAGTGATGATGCGCGACCTTGATACTGGGCACCCTGGCCGGAAGAGGTGAGGAGTGCAGGCGGGCTGTGGTCAGGGCCCTGTGTGGGGTGGGCTCGACCGTGAGGCTCGCCCACCTCCCTGAGGCCTGGCTCACGTCAGGCCTGCGCCTGGCTTCAGGCAGAGCTTGGGACTTGATGCCAACTCCCAAGCCCTGGATCCTGGCAGGAACTGGAGCACCCACAGGGTCCTCCCAGAAGAGGAGAAGAGGGAGGTGAAGCAGAGCAGAGTCCTGGAACTTGGCTGGCTGCAGGCATGGGCCAGACCACCAGTGTCCATGTCCACTGGTCTCCCTCTCATGCCTCAGTTTCCCTCTGTGGCCTGCAGCAGCACCTTCCTTACAGGGATGCTATGAGAAAAAATAAAGCAGGCATTCTAGGCCCTTTGCGAGTGAGGCTGTGTGCTGTCTTTGGGGTCACCAGGCCTTGCAAAGATGACCCTCGCCCTGCTATCCCCAGGGGTCAGGGCTATGAAAATGGACAGGAAGCCCTGGGCTGGCTCTGGAGGCCCCTGGGCTATGGGCAGGGCCAGACTGGGAGGAGGGCAGAGTGGGCAGGGTGGGAATATCATTCCTGGGGCCACAGGATGCCTCCCTCTCTGGGCCTGAGCTGGGCAGGAAAGGGGGAAGGTCCTGTTCCGCTCCCTCTGCAGCCCTTGCACTTCCCTCCTCCCCACACATGCTGTCCCCTCCTATTTCAGCTGCCCCATGCATCCCATCCCTGCCTCTCTTGAGCCACCACAGCTTGGCTTGGTGTTGCCCTTAGGGTCAATGTGGACCCCTGTGGGTGCTCAGGCCCTCGTGGCCTGGTTAGGGCTCCTTCCTGCCCATCGCCCCGACTTCTGCTCTAGCACCCCACAGTCCCTGCTCCTGGAGGCTTCAGTCCCACGCCCCTGTGCCCACCACAGGCTCTTGCCGTGAAATCGGTTGTCATCCGTCACTCGCCGGTTATGACACTGGTGTAGCCAGGCCTCAGCTGGTCAGTGGGGGAGGAAAGTGGCTTCATCCTCAGACCATGGGGTAGATAGGCTCTCACCTGGCCCTGGGCACCCCTGCCCCTCCATGTGTCTCATCAGGGCTAGCCAGGTCTAGTCCCTGTGTCTTTGGCCCTGGCCCTGGCCCACCGTGGCCGGTGCTCTGCCTCTGCTGCCCACCTGCATCCTCATCTAACCCTCTCTTTCCCTTCACAACCCCTCAGTCTCCCGGCAGCCGCAGTGCCAATCGGCTGAGCCTGGCATTTTCCAGCATAGGGCCAGGTGCAGGTCTCTGACACTTATTTTTTCCTGGTACTGGGGATTGAACCCAGGGTTGCTTTACTATTGGCTGCATCCCAAGCCCTTTTTACATTTAAAATTTGTTTTTAAAATTTTGACACAGGATCTCGCTAAATTGTTCAGGCTGGCCTTGAACATGCAATCCTCCTTCCTCAGCTTCCCAAGCAGCTGGGATTACGATGTGTTTCGCCACACCTGGCTTCTGTCCTGGCTTTGCTCCTAAACCAAAGTCAGGATATCAGTGAAGAATGGGTGCTTCCTGCTGCAGGAGTAGGGGCCCGGGGCAGCCCTCAGTGTCACCCTAGGTAGTAGGACAGTGACCAAGAATGTTCTGAGCAAACTTGAGAGATGCAGAGAGGGCTTGGTGGGGCTGGCAGTGGCCAGGCTGAGGGACCCTCCCTGGTTCTGAGGAACTTGCTCTCTGCACAGGGACAGGTGTGGTCAGGGGCTGTGACAGGGCTGTGGTCCCCACCTCCTCAGGTACACGGCAAGGGGACAGCCTGGGAGTAGGCAGATGACCCTCAGTTCCAGCCCTGGCCGTCTGCCCCGTGGGAATGACCTGGAGGGACAGAACCCTGCCCTCCTCCAGCTCCTAGGTCAGTGACAGAGACTCTTCCAACTCGGGACTTATCAACATTTCAAAAAGTCATTTGGAGAACATAAGAATAATTTTTTCTTTTGGTACTGAGGATCAAACTCGGGACCTTCCACTTGCGAAGCAGGCGGTGGAACCACTGAGCTAAATCCCTGGCCCTATAAGAATAATTTAAAAATTAATTTCCTACTATTCTATCCTTAAAAATGACCATTTCGTGCCCAGCATGAGCAAGGCCCTGGGTTTAAGCCCCAGAATGAAAGAGAAAAAGACATTTTAACAGAGAGAGAGAGAGGCGGGCTAGTTCTTCCCTAGGGAGTCTGACTACGCTGCCCACGGACATTTTGAGCTGGGGCTGGGTCCCTCCTGTGGGCTCTGGTCACTCCACAGTGTCCTGCCCGCCCTTGCTCTGCCTGGTCCCTTCCTCTCATTCCTCCCCCTACCCCCTGCGCCGCCCACAGTTCTTAAGGCGGCTCTGAGTGGCTCCCCAGAATAGGGCTGGTGCTTTGGGAACATGTGTTAGTACTGAGCTTTTACTTCAGTCAGCGTCCTTGTGCTGTGAGTCCCCACCCAGCACACTCGCTGCCTCCTGCCTGGTGGTCCCCATGACAGGGATGTGCACCTGCACGCTTCCCTGCCTGTCCCCACCGTAAGTATTGCCCTGTGACCCCTTTCCCAGCCCCAGATGCCTGGAAAGTTGTCCTGAGTAGAGAAGCCAGGTCACAAGGCGCTGTGTGCTGATTGCTGCCACCTACTTCACAAGGGGCCCCATGTCCCCTCTCCCCTGTAGCGTGGCCTTCAGCTGGTGTTTGTGGCTTTGCCGTCTCCTGGAGGGAAAGTGGTGCCAGCATGTCTTCTTGAGCTCAATAGCTTTGGGGGTTTTGTCTCCTGGAATCTCTGGTCCCTCTCTCTTGTCCACTTTTGGGGTACAGTTGTCACCCTCTTGTTGCTCCACAGTCGTTGGCCCTGGAAGGGTTTGACGCAGGGAACACCTGATGTCACTGTCGCCCTCAGGCACTTTGAAACCTGACTCCTCTCCCTCCCTCGATGGCACAAGGAGGCCCTTCTTACTGTCTCTGCCCTTTCGGTAAATGCCAGCTCTGGGCACAAGGTACAGCGTGACCAGGAACTTGTCTTGGGTGTGGCCTGGGCACAGGGGAGGGAGGACAGGCCAGGGCAGGATGGCAGTGCCCCAAGACCTGTTCCTACGCTCCGGGGTCCTTAGTTCTGCGGTCACTGTGCCCTGCTCCACACACACAGGCCTTCAGGAGGGCTTGGGAGCGCTCCGGGCCTCCCTCCCCAGGGAGCCACCCCTTTCTGCAGCTGAGCAGGGTCAGCCTTGGAGCAGGCTGCTCTCTTAGCCTGGGACGCTGGCAGCTTCCTGGCACGTTCCCCCCATGCCAGCCGTGGCCAGCTGAAGGCTACGTGCCGGTCCTGCCGGTCAGGTTATCAGGGGAGGGTGAAGGAGTGGGGATATGCAGGGACGTGAGTGTCTGCACGTGGCACCCTGTTGGGCCTGGTTGCAGGAGGGGCGGCTCTATGCCCCCACTCGGGGTCCCAGCAGGCTTCTGACGCATCATTGCCATGATTAATTTTCTAATTCGGGGCTTCAGCGCACTATCTCTTTCCTGGGTAGATCCTGAAACCCAAGCCTGTGGCTGCTGGATGTGAGCACAGAGCATGGATGCTGGGCTGGGACTCTGACTGTCCCCACTGCAAGGCCATCTGATGTCACCTTCCTGCCTGCTGGTGCCATCAGGACCCCTGGGATGGCGGCTGTGGGTGTGGAATGAGCTGGAGCGTGCAAACCACACGTGAACGCTCGTGCCACATAAATGTGGGTGTGAATAGCATCCCTGACTTCCTCGTAGCACTGCCTCAGCTGGGAGAGGCAACCCAGGAGCCTGGGATCTACTCAGCGAGGGTGCCAGTGCCCTTGGGAATGGACTCCAAGGAGGAACAAGGTTCACTGGCGATGACAGAGTGAATGCACGAGAGACGCCCACTTCCTCGGTGCAGAGAAAGAAGTCGCTGTCCCCATTTGGGAGTTTATAGGGTGCCGCACTGGATGACCTTTAGGTGACTTTCCAGGGCTGGTGACCTGAGCTGGCTCTGCCACCTGTCCAAGGCCCCACTGCATTCCCACGCCTTCTTGCAGTGGCCCTGGCACCTCTGCTCTGCATGGTCCTGCCCTCGGTGGGTCCTGGACCAAGGTGTGGGGACAGCCAGGGGCAGCAACGCCGAGGCCCAGTGGGACCTCCATGGTGGGCATGGGGAGGCCAGGAGGAGAGGCCCTTTGTGGGCAGCCTGGAGGGGTTCCTGAGAGAGGCAGCTGCTTCCTCAGTGTGAGGCACCCTGGGCTGGCTCTGGGCCCAGCCCCCCAGCAGGCAGGACCCACCACGTGTGTGGGGCTCAGTGCTTCTTGGTGCAGTCGTGATGCCCTGGGACCATAGCTGGTTCTTGGCTCTCAATCTGTTCCCTGCCCTGCCCCATGAGTGATAGCAAAGGTGACCACGCAGGGCCCCTGGCCGCATTGGGATTCTCAGTAGGGGTCTGCAGGGGACATCTGGCCATCCGGCCCAAGCTTGGGGACAAGAACAGGGAGCAATGGGGAAGGGGGCCTCTCTCTGTGCTGCCACCTTCTGGAGGGTCTCCCCAGCAGGGTGCCCTCCCTGCTCTGCTGTCCCTTGGGGGTTAGGATTATGGCTGGGGCAGCCAGGGTGCCCTGGGAAGGCTCCTGCTGGGCTGGGGGCGAGCCTGGTGCACCCCACCCCGAGGGAGCAGCAGGACCTTTCTCCCTCTGAGGAGGTCGGTAACCTGGGAGGGAGGGGACTGTGAGGAGTCCCCAGGGCACCTTCCCAGGGCTGACTGGGGCTTGAGCCCTGGGGTCTCCATGTGCCTGGCCTACCCTGACCCCTCTCTCAGGTCACAGCCCCTCATTCCTGCTAAGCTGGGATTTCCGAAGCTGAGCCAAGCACCTGACCCTGATTATGGCGCCTGTGTCCTGTGGGGTTAAGCTCCCCGTGGACCTTTCCCTGCCCCAGGGTCAGAGGCCCAGGAGGCCCAAGCTGGGATGATGGGCCGGATCCCCTAGGGGCTCTGGGGTAATCAGGTGGCCTGTCCAGGGCCTAAGTGTACTGAGAATCACGGTTTCTCCAGACAGCCCTTGGGACAGGGGACCCAGGGGGCTCACCTTGGAGGGCAAAGGAACCTGAAAGTGGGAACCCTGAGGCCCCTCTCTACCATGGCTGCAGGCAGTCACCTAGAAAGACTGCAAACCACCTGTCTTCAGCTGGCAGGGCCCATGAGCATGGGTCATAAGCTCCCCATGCTGATTCCCACAAATGATTCTCTCTCTGGTGTGAGAATCACACTCTGCCCAGCCCCACCCCAAGGACAGTTGGGGAGACTGAGGGTGGGGAGCAGAGGCACCGGTGGAGGTCACCCTGCTCATTGGGGTGTGGTTGGGTTGGAAGTGAGGCTCCTGTGGTGGCCTCTTCTTTTTGCCTCCGCTGTCCCCTGGGTGCTGGTCTGGTGCTCTGTCAAGTGTCACCTGCATTCGTTTCCTCAAGGGCAGGTCCCAAGGGGAGTTGTGTGCCTTCCTGTGCCTTGGTTCTGCAGTGATAATAAACCCCTGTGATAAGAATCAAAGAAGACGAGGCCGACAGTGGGTCCAGGAACACGTAGGGGTAGGTGGCCCTGTCCTGCTTCCTGATGGGCCAAGGCTGGGACTGCAGGGTCACTGGCAAGGGTCTTGCAGCTATAGAAATGACCACCAGGTGTCACCCTCGGCTCAGGCTTGAAGTGAGGCTGTGGCGAAAGGGGAAGGTGGGGTTGAAAACCAGGAGGACACTCCACTCTGGAGTGGGGAGCAGAGGGCCGGCTGCCGGGATCAGAAGCTGCTTGCAAAGGCTCACTCATCTGCCTGCCCACTGCTGGCACCGAGTCACACTCCACAGGTTCCCCGTGGGGGCCTCGGGTACCCAGAGCTGCGAGAATTTCACTGAATCCGTTCCCTGCACCATCCAAGGCCCTGCACATGTGCAGGACCCCCGGTGCCCATCACAGGCCTACACAGTGGTCCATGCTGCAGGTGGGACAACCCTAGGCTCACACGGGTCATGCACTGGGCCCTGGTCACTCCTGGGAGAACACTTCCGGTCTGGAGCCTAAATGCTCTCTGGCTCACCAGGACGCCTTGTGCAAAGTGCCAGGATGCCAAGCCTGCAGGAGGCTTCCTGCCAAGTACCGAGAGAGGGGTGGGTGGCTTAGCTCCTCCAGTGCCAGTCAGGAGCCCACAGGCAGAAGAGGGAGCTGTACTCACTGGCCTGGGTAGGATGAGGCTTGGGGTTGCTGGGTGCTGGCCATCGGCCGGCTGCAGACAGAGCACCCATGGGAGAATCTACCTGCTCAGACAGCCTGCTCTGGGCGATCTCCTCACCCCAGAGATAGTCTAGTTGCTTCATTGATAACTGTAGAGTGGACTTCGTCCCTCAGCAGGGTGGCCCTGATCCCTGCTCCCTCCCAAGCTAGTTTCAGGCCAGATTTCAGTGGGAAAAGATGAGCCTTCTGCTGTGCACTCCCCACCCCCACCCCTGTCTGCACCTGTGACCTCTGTGGTATTTTTGATCAGGTGACCCTAGCAATAAAAAATGGTTGTGTCCGCCCATGTAATATGAATCTATTTTTTATATTGTTTACCTTGTAAAAGACACTCACATTAAACAAAAGCGAGGAGAAGAATGAATAGGTGTCCTAGCTCTTTACTCCAGCATTGAAGACCATGTGCACCACAGCACCCGAACCCCAGTGGCTCCAGGAGCTGGGGGCACAAAGGCAGCTCCTCTCAGCACCCCAGAAATGTGCCCACCTTCCTCCATCAGGCCCAGTGGGTGGGAGTGTGGATGGACAGGGTGATAAGCAGGCCACATCTTCAGAGGGCCCAGGGAACCTAGACAAGAGCTTGGTTTTTATTATTAGATTATTATTATTGTCTTTTTTTTCCATTTAGTTTATTGGTACATTTTATTTTATTATTTTTTTTTTATTGGTACATTTTAGGTACACAGTACAGTACATTCATCACTGGGATCTTGTACCTGTATACAATGTATCTTGGTTCTTATTTTTTTCCCCATTCCCCTGCCCTCCCTTCTCCCCTTCCACCCTTCCCTATTTACAATGACTTTGTTTCCATGTTTTCCCTCTTCTCATATTTTTTCTTTTCCCTTCTTTCCTTTCCCTTACCCCTCCCACTTCCCCTGCTCCTTTAGACATTTTCTTCCTATTTCACGATATCAGTGATACATTTTGATTCTTACTTACACTTCTAATTTTTCACACCAGAGAAACTAGTCAGTATTTACACATGTGTGTCCTATTTAGTTCACTTAAGAGTATGGCCTCAATGTGCATCCACTTAGCTACAAATGTCTCCAGTTTCTCATTCTTTATGGCTGAGTAGTACTCCATTTTATAAAAAACCCCACATCTTCTTTATCCAGTTTGCAGTTGATGGGCAATTGGGCTGTGTCCAAGCTTTAGCTATTACAAACTGTGCCGCTATAAACATGGGTGCACATATATCACTGTGGTATGATTCTTTTAATTCTTTTGGGAAGATACCCAGCAGGGGAATAGCTGGGTCAAATGGAACTTCCAATCCTAGTTGTTTGAGGTATGTCCATATTGATTTCCACGGCAGTTGCGCCAGTTTGTACTCCCACCTTGTTATTATTAATTATAATATTTTTTGAGGCAGGGTCTCTCTATGTATTTAGGCTGGTCTTGAATTTACTATGTATCCCATGCTGGCAATCCTCCTGCCTCAGCCTACAAGTGCTGGGATTACAGGTGTGTACCAGCATGCCTAGCTCTGTTTTTTATTTTAAGCCCTGATGATGAGAATTTTCTGATCTCTTTCACACTGTTGCAGGATAGAGGGAACAGAACACCGGCCCAGGTCATGCCATCACACTTAGTTAGGACAGGAAGGACAGCACTCAGGGGTCCCCCTCCTGGGAGGCTGCTGTGCCCCCTGCCTGGCAGGTCCCCAGGCTGAGCCCAGCACTTGGACGTCTGTCAGTGAGGACTGCAGAACGGCGGCGGGGGGGGGGGTCATGTCTGGGCTGCCTACAGGAACCTCTTGTGAGTCCTCTTGCTCAGAGTCATCCCGGGACAGGCCTGCCCCCTCCCCCCCATGAGGGTGCCAAAGAGGACGGAGGGCTTGCGAAGGCAGCTGTCTGCCCTGGCGGGGTCCACCATGATGCCTGGCCCTGTGGCTGCCTTTATGCACGGTGACTGACTGGGTGTCTGTTCCCCAGTCACAGAGGGCTTGTTCTTCGGGGCCAGGGGTGTGGGGGTGGGGGCACGGCCTGCAACAGGGAACCTACGTGAGGACGGGCAGGCACAGCCTCACCCACCAGCCTTACGCCTGCCAGGTACGGCCGACTGCAGACCGTCTCCTCCCTTCCCTGGGCAAGGCCAGGCCGGGGGGCAAATGACTTGGCCGGTGCCTCCCTCGCTGGGCCCACTAGGGCAGGGCCAGCACACCTGGGGCATAGGCAGGGCCCTGGCTGGTGGGTGCTCTCCAGCCCTCCCCATTCCCAGTGGGGCAGGGGCTGGGCTGGGGAAGGGGCAGTCAGAGAAGGCCCCCTCCTCTCCAGAAGGGGCTGATGAATGGTGGTGACGGGGGGGGGGGATTTCTCTGTTTAGAGCCTGGAAATGATTTGCATGCAAATAAGATGCAAACTCCCTAATGAGTTTGCAATTAGGAGTCCGGGGCTGCTAGGCCAGGCAGTGCTTGTGGGTTTTATGAATGAGCCCGCATGGGTAGGGGGAGGCGCCGGCCCGCCCCCACACTTCCCTGCCTCTGTGCCCGCCAGCCTGCCCGAGACATGCCGCGCCGCACGTTGCTGCCTCCCGGGGCTGCCGCGACCTGGCGGGCCGCCAACGGGTCAGCTGCTCCAGACCGGTGGCGCGGGAGGCTGTCGGCCAGAGTCCCCAGCACGCTGCCTGCCTTGGCAATGTGTTGGGGCCAGTGACACACCTCCCGGGGGTGGGGGGCTTCCTGTTACTGGAATGGCTCTCTGCAGTGGGACAAGGGGAAGCTCCTTTTCAGGGCCTGCTTTGGTTTAGGGTGGGCAGCCCTGGAATGTGGTGACCTTGGGTAGGATGTTGGTGTGGGTGACAGAAACAACAGGGACCAGTTCCATCTCAGACCCCCCACCAGGCCGCACCTGCTAACCTCAGGAGCTCTGTTCCTGACACCCCACAGTACCGCTTTCTCCCTAGAGACACCCAGCACACCTTGCTGAGCTGGGGCGAAAGAGGCTCCAAGGTGGGTGGGCCTGCGGGCCAGCCCTGGTCCAAAAACAGGCCCACCAGGGTGATAGCACTGAGGCCTGCTGGCCCAGTCCCCTCCCTCGGCTTCCCTGCTGCTCCTAGAGTAAATTAACTAATTACCTCCAATTAAAGAGCCTGGCTTTGGGTTCCCTCCTGGGCCTCAGTCCCCGCCCCTGGGAAGTCTGGTGGCCCAGGCTGGGTCCTGAGGAGGTGGCCTAGAGGTGGAAGGGTGAATGAAGCAGAGAGAGCAGGACCCAGTCATTTACTTCTGGGGAGCTGTACAAGCAGCCAGGCCCTAGGGTGTGTGGTTGTAGATCTGGGGTCAGGCCTGGGATGGGGGTCTGGTGGCTGTGAAGGTGGGGAACAGGGGGCTGATTGGAGGTCAGACCTGTGCCCAGGGCCTGTGCTGCTTGTACAGAACCAGGAGCTTCTTGCCAGGAGAAACAGCGTGGGAGCAGCTCCTAGAACCCGCCAGTCCTTGGTGACACCTGTGACCTCCCTCCCCCTCAGCCCCCAAGGGACACATTCCAAATGCCTGGGGCTCCTTGACCCCTCTTCTCTCTAACACACCTCACACAGGGCGGGCGGCAGCCGCCATGAGAATCCCTCAGTTCTCTGCCTCTGCTCCACCCCTGGGGCCCTGAGGCCCAAGCCCCAGCACTGGCCCCGCCCCACCCCGCCCCAGCCCCACGTGTGGGACGTGATGGGGATGTGATGGGGAGGTACCTGGCATCAGGAGGCAGGTGATGGTACTGACCCAGGCCTCACCTCTGGACGAGCTGGCCTGTCCAGGGACTGGGCAAGCTCCTGCCAAGCTGACTCAGGCCCCAACCCCACCTCAAGTGCCTCAATGTTAGGGACCTGGGCATCTGTGAAGTGGGCCTCTTGTCATTTACAGGCTTCTGTCTGGGGTCACCTTCTGTTGCAGCCCCAAGGGTCAGGCTCCCAGACAGTGCTCCTCATCCCAGTCCCAGCAGAGGGTGACAGGGAAAGTCCCCCTACCCCCACCCGGCAGAGCACAGGGGCCTTCAGGGGCATGTGAGCCATCCAGGAGAGGAGAAGCCTGGGCACACAGGAGGGTCACATCTGGGGTGTCCTAAGCCCTGTCTTGCCCTTAGGTTCATGGAGAGCTGGTCTCAGACTCCCCCTCCAGAAAGGTTTCATCATGCCTGCTCTGTGTGACCGGCAGGCTGGTCCTCTAAGCTCCAGGTTTCCACTGGTTTCTCTCGTCCCTTCCCAGGCCCTCTGAGCGATTCTTCAGGACTCTAGTTCCTTCCTGCACCTCGCAGTGGCCAGCAGAGGGCGCTGCCCAAAGGCTGAGGCCTCTAGGGAGAGCTTTGGGGAATCCACTTCCCTGTGTCCAGCTGCATACAAGGTAGAGCCCAGACTCCTGGGCGTGTGCGTGTGCGTGGGTGTGTGGGTGTGTGTGTGTGTGACTGACCAGGAGAACACAGTCCTTCCTTGCAGTCAGGACTTGACCTGTCAGCAGAGGGCTAGTTTTGAGTGCACAGGCTGGACCTAGTGGCCTCCTGGGAGGTGAGCCCAGCCTCCTCTGGCAGGAGGAGGAGGAGGGCGCTGTCCTCGGCAGCAGGCTGGATGGGGAAGGGGTGCTGGAGGCTGCCGGCTTTCTTCCCCTGACCCTGGAAGAAGGGCTGGGAGGGCAGCAGAGGACAACCAGGGTCCCAACCCGTGGGAGAGGCTGCTGAGACATCTGGGCCACATCTGGATTCCCAGCAGGACCAGGCTGGTTTGCTTGAGGTCTCAGAGCTGCAGTGGTCCCTGCCATTGTATTCCCATGTCCTTCACAGACAGGTGTATGGTGCATGCCGTGCAACCGGCAGATCGTGCCAGCCCAGGCCCCTGACACGTCCTCCCTTGTAAGGGACCTGGGGACCCTCAGTAGCCTCCCTAGGGTTCTGGGGACCCTGCCAGGGCCCCTCTCCGCGGACACAGGGTCCGTTTGGTCCCCCCTCTTTCCGGCGCGGTGGGCTGGATGAGGGGCTGCAGCACTAGTCGGGGACCCCACCCCGTGAAAGGGGAGCAGGCAGGGCTTGCACAAAAGCCCCTCCCCCGGCACCGCCCCCTCCCCTGCTCCTCCCCCTCCCGGCGCGGCAGCTGCTGCCGACGGACCGTTCTGCACGT
>NW_004624754.1:15735987-15956350 GCF_000247695.1 Heterocephalus glaber
GGCGGGCAGGGGCGCGAGTGCGCGTGCGCGTGCGGCGCCAGCCGGGGCGCGTGCCGAGCTGCAGGGCGCGCGGCTCCTCCGTGCGGGGCCTGTGCGCCGTCCACAGGCGCTGCTTCGGGGGTCCCACAGCTGCCAGCTCCCTTCGACAACCCGGAGCGCGCGTGGCGTTGCATGGCGGGGCTGGAATGAATGCATCCGCTCCCCTTTCATCTTGGGGCGCTGCTCCGGGGTCAGCCAGCTTCGCGGGCTGGGGCACACAGAGGGCCCGCAGAGATCACGACCTGGAGCCCTACCCTTTGCCAGCGGTGCCCAGCTGTCAGCTGGAGTCTCCCCTATACCCACACAACCCCTTATAAGGTCCTGGGAAGGGAAAACAAAGGAGAGCTTTGACTTCTGTGGGCCAGGGAACTCCCAAGGGAGTGCCTTTCCGTGTCACCTCCTCCCGTGTGTCACCTGGACAGCGTCTGCTCCTTAGGGTGTCCGGGACCCAGCTGGGCACCGCTGGCAAAGGGGTGATGTGTTGAGCACTGAGTCTGTCCTCTGGGATAACTGAGGAGGCTGTGGCAAGCAGTGTCCTCATCCTGGGGACGTCTCCTGAGTCCCAAGGTCACCCTCTCCACTTCCTGAATCCTGATCTCGGTGGCGGGCGGGTGGGCAGCCTAGAAGCTGTCCCTTCCTTCCCTAAGTGGCTCAGCTTGGTACCTCACCGCACCCTCCCTGCTGCACATGCCTCTTATGGGCATGGGTTGAGACCTCTCCTAGCTGTGGGCATTGGGCAGTGCAGGTGGCAGGGCCTTGCAAAGGTTTGTGGGAACAGCACTAGTTGCCTTTTGGGTCACTGGTGGCGTAAGGGCACTGGGGAGTGGCATGTTGGGGTGAAGGTGGGCAAGGGCTCTTTGTCACACTGTGTAACCTGGGCATGCTCAAGTTGTATGACCTCTCAAGCCTCAGTTTCCTATATAATGGGAGCTCATTGTCCACCCGGGTGCTGGGGATTCAAGGAGAATCTGCCGACAGCTTCCTCACGTGTTGGGGCAGATGCTGGGCGAGAGGTCAAGCTTTCTTTTTACTGTTTGGGCTGGGAACACCGCCCGCCCACAGCTCTGTTCCCACCGGAGTGAATTTAAAATCTCAGTGCTGGCGGCTCCTTGGAATCTGGAGGTGGGTTTTGAGTGGAGAGAAACCAGTAACATGTCATCTTTATGTCATCATCCAAGAATGAACCATTTCATACTAGTTTTCCAGACATTAATATCGGAAACCTTAAAAAGAGATATTTGGAGTAGGACTCACTAGTGGATATTACACACTTCCCGGCCTTGTTAATCAGGGGTTCCAGAACATGTGAGTCTCTATGACTCAGGGTTGTGGTTACGAGTGTCCCCCACCATTCTGGTTTTAACAGTGAAAATCTGAGGCCCATTCCATCATGACTACATTTTCAGAGTTCTCGTGTCTACTTTTTATAGTTTATCACTTCATTAACTCCCTTTCTGTTAGCTGTCACTTTCACTGACATCATTTCTGCCTGCTCCAGGCTGACTGTACCATGAGCCTACCTCGTCCTCCTCCTTGGCCTGTTACGATTTGACTGTGAGCTGAGAGACCAGAAAATCACATCTGTTAGAAGATGTGGAAAACAACAAGATCTTTTGAACTTGACAAATTATATTAAAGTTCATCTGGAGAAATAAACATGCAGAACGAGGTTGGAAAATTCTAAAAGCGAGGTATTATAAAGGGGTGACGGGTGCTGTGAAAATGTTATATTAAGCTCCAGTCATGAAATAGTTGGGCCCTGGCATAAGAAAAGGTAGACACATCAAAGGGACAGAGTTGAGTTCAGACACACACCGTGAACAAATGGAAATTGAATATACGCTAAAGTGACATTTTAGATCAGAGGAGAAAAGATGAATGATTCCATCAAATTGGATAACTGGCTAGCTGTTTAGGAAAAAAAAATAATAAAAGCTGGTTCTCTATTTCTGAAATAAATCCCAGATGGAGCAAAGACATAAATGTAAAAAGGAAACCATAAAATTACCAGAAAAAAACATTAGCAAAAAAAAAAAATCTAAAAGTATGTATTCTTAGATTGGGGAAATATATGATGAAACCTAGGAGTCACAAAGGGAAAGATTTTGAAAATTTGCTACATTAAAATGTAATATCCTAAAAAATATTCTCAACAATTTGACAGATGAGCTCGTACAATAAAGGAAAAGGGAAACTAATAGGACACAGGGCAAAGCATATGGACAGGAAAGATTGACAAATGGCTAATGATCAGGTGGGAATCCTCGCACTCAGTCAGAATCTGAGTGATCAAAATAAAGAAATGGGAAGCTTCTCTTCTCACCAGGTTTGTCGACAACTAAAAGGGTGCCCCCATGCGCGGTGGACACAGGCACCCTTACAGCTCGGGGGAAGACGGCTGTGCCTGGGAAGGGATTGGCAATGCACAGGAGAAGAAGTGATTCACAGGTAGCTCAAGGATTCATGTCTAGGAGATCATCAGATGCAGTCTCATATGCGTCTCAAGTGTGCACATCACAGTCTTATTTCCAACTTGAAAACCTGGAGGCAATGCCAAGTGTATCATGGGGGCCTGATTAGATACATCACAGGTGTCCCATGCACTGCAAGCATGGCGGCTTGGAGCAGTGAATTTGAGCTTTGTGGCTGATGTTGACAAAGCGGAAAAGCCCTGGTGAGACACTGTGAGACATGAGGGTTTGCTCTCTGGCAGCCCCAGGGTCCCACAGAGCCTGGTAGGAATCTACAATATCTTGTGGCCCCTGGAACTATGGGTCAGGAAGCCAGGCCTGGGGCCAGACTGTCTGATGCTGCACGTTCTGTGTGTGACTCTTCAGAAGCGCTGTGAGGAATGTGCTGCCATGTCACAGAGGGACATAAACCTGTCGGCCCTGCTGACTGCAAAACTCCAGGGATTTACCAGACATGGCTTTCAGTGAGGGGGACAAGTTCATTTTTTACTTTATGGGCTTCTGAACTCTTCAGATTCTTTTACCATGAGGATATATTACTTTGATTTTCTAAAAGAGCAGTTAGTAAAAAGCTACTCAGGGCTGGGGACACAGTTCAGGGTAGAGTGCTTGCTTAGGATGTGCAAAGCCCTCAGTTCAATCCCCAGCATGGGATGGGGAACATGACCCATGTATACTATGGAATATTCTTCAGCCTTAAAAAGAAGAGAGATTCTAGCTGGGCATGGTGGCACAAAACCAAAACATAGCTAGGCATGGTGGTGCATGTCTGTAATCCCAGTACTCTGGGAGGCTGAAGCAGGAGGGTCGAAAGTTTGAGCCCAGCCTGGGCAACTTCAAGATTTACCAAGGCCCTGTCTCAAAATACAAAATAAAAATAAAGGGTGTGGGGTATAGCTCAGT
This sequence comes from Heterocephalus glaber, assembly GCF_000247695.1. Next base: position 15,739,401 of record NW_004624754.1, read on the forward strand.
GAGAAGACCTTGATTTTAATCTCCAGCACTAACAAAAAACAGAACACATCAATCAAAAAAGCAAACCAAAACAAAAAATGAAAAAAGAAAGGAAATTCTGACACAGGCTTCAATATGGGTGAACTTTAGGACAGCATTAGCCAGTCACAGAAGAATGAATATCTGATGAGTCCACCTTCGGGAGGCACGTAGAGTGGTCACACTCATGGAGGCAGAGTGGACTCATGGTTGCCAGGATGCAGTGTTTAGTGGGTAGAGTTGCAGTTTTGCAAGATGAAGAGAGCAGAAGATGCATGGTGGTAAGGGCTTGAGCAACAATGGGAAAGTGCTTGATACCACTGAGTTGTACACTTAGGAATGATTAAGACAGTAAACTTTATGTTCTGGGTATTTTACCACACTTTTTTAAAAAGCTGCCAAACCAAACCACATGTGGAGTGGAGTGAGGGAGGAAGCCATGGGTTCCATGAGTGCCTGCACTGCAGTCCAGGGCTGGGCTCCAGGACAGTGCTTCCTGCAGAACTGAGCTGCAGAATGTCCTAGAGTCCCATAGGAGAAAGGCCCATCCCTGTCCATGATGGGCTGCAGACCAATGAACTTGCTGCCTGGAGAGGTGACACAGGCTGCCGTTGGGGATAGATAGGAGGGTGGTTTGGGTGACTTCCTGGAAGACAGTCATGCTAGGTTAGCATATCATTGTTCTCTGCTGTGGCCTCTGCCTATACCTTCTGGCTCCCCTAGGAGCGCCAGGCCTCTGCCCAGTGGCCTCACAGAAATCTGTGAGGAGGACATGAGTTTCTTCGGGATAAGTCTGTGCCAGTACCTCTGGCTGGGGCAACACAGTACTTGAGATGATGCCACTGTGTGTGTGTGTGTTCGGGGGGATCTGGCCAAGTGGGGCTCCTGAGGCAGGAGCTAACAAGCAGGCTCTGCTGCCCTTCTGCCAGCTGGAGGAGAGGCCACCTGCCCCAGGTTCTGGGGACTTCTCTAGGTGGCCCATTCTGGCCCTATGCAAGCTGCTCGTGCCCCTGGATGCCCTCCTTGTCCAGGTACCAGGAGTCTGGTTCTGCCAGGGGCCAAGCAGGGGGGCTTGTAGCCAAAGAGGAGCCCAGAGAGGAGGAGGCACTGAGCTTGCTGGCTTTGGGATCCCCCAGGTCAGCCCAGGCCCGGTGCTCGGCCTGCTCCATTCAGTCCCCTAACCCACAAACTCCGTAGATGGAGCTGGGACTCGGGAGAAGGGCCCCCTGACTCAGGCAGTGTGGGTGTCCTCACACTCGGTGGGTCACTCTGGGGCAGGATCTGCCTGACTCTCTAGGCCCCAGTCTCCCTCTCTGTGCAGCGGGGTTGATATCTCAGGGTGCCCTCAGCCATGGGGCACCCACTCCTACCTGGCCACCCTGAGGATGGGGTTGTCCCTGGAGCAAAGAAGGGCCAGCGTCTTTCCTTTGGGGGCTGGAGGTGCATCTTGGTGGTGAGCGCTTGCCTGTCCTGAGCAAAGCCCTTGTTACATCCCCAGCACTACAAGTACACAAAGTCCTTCCTTTCCTGGGGGAGGGCCTCACCAGCTCAGAGCTCCCTTGCTTTCTTTTATTTCCCTGAAAGAGGCACAATGGGAGTAGAGGAGGGGACAACCTGGTCCTAGAAGGTGATCAGGGAGAGGGGAGGTGTATCCTGAGTCACTGGGGTAAGAGGCTCCCTCCCTCTCCTCTCTTCAGGGACTGTTGCATAGGATAAGGAAAAGCCAATGGGGCTCCGAACCCATTTCCTGTGTGGACCTAGTCTCAAGGTTGCAGGTCCCCACCCTGCTCCACTTCCCCAAGCTGCTGCCATGGACACCCAGGCCCAGATGGCTGCAGATGCCTCCACTGAGGGCAGCCGGGCCCAGGGGAGTCAGAAGATGCCTGTGCTCTCTGCTGGATCCCTACCACCAGGCCTGGGCTGCTTCAGGACACTGCCCAGCCACCCAGGGTGACTTTGTGTGAGAGTCGGGTGAGGCCGGGGGAGGGACCACCCAGAGGGGCAGTGGGTGGACAGGAGCAGGCTGTGCTGAGGAGTGGGCTGGGAGCATGTTGTCCCTCACTGGGATCCCCACCCACAGCCAGCTGAAAACCCCGGATGATGTGGATGAGTCATCTCTGTTAGATGCTAGAGGAGGTCCGATTCTGACCCAGTTTGATGGGTAGACACAGCCCTTGTCGTGGAATTCAGTCTGAGGGAGGAGCTGACCCTGTCCTGGGAGAGCCTTGGTTTGAGGGAGGAGACTCAGCCCCATACAGTCATAGCCCTGTCCTCAGGGAACTCCCACTTGACAGGAAATGCCCTGCGCCCTAGTTCCTGTCTCTTTCCCTGGGCGCCATCCTTTGCTCTCTGAAGTTCCCTCCCAGTGCCCCTCAGCTCCCCTCTGCTGACCCCCAGCCTACTCACCAGACCTGCTCAGAGCCTCTGAAGCCTGAGTGTGAGGTCCAGGGGAGATCAGTCATGGTGACTCAGGGCTGGACGGGAGCCCTCTCAGCGACTGGGGTGACAGAAGGGCCGAGAGGAACAAAGGTCCTGCTCCCTCCTGGCCCCAGCCAGACTTTGCCAGTGTGGGAGAGCGTGTGCGGCCTTGCCTGCTCCAGCAGTCATAGGAGGCCGGGTGAATCACAGACCAGAACATGGTGTCTGGAGGTCAGATGCGGCCCAGCTGCTCAGGGCTGTGAGCCCAGGCACCCTGGGCCAGATGTGGTGGCACTTGTGTCCCCATCCCTGTCTCCCAGGTCCCCAGAACACTTCTGTGGAAGACTTGGCCCTGAGACCAACTGAGGGGCTCCTTCACTGGGGGGATTAGCTACCAGCAAGGGGGGAGGGAGCAGGCGAAACCCCGAGAGCTAGAACAGGGCCTCGTGTCCCCCTGTGCCCCCAGTTGGCTCCCTGAGGATGGGGGCTGTGTCTAGGGACAGGAATGAATCTCCCCCATCATTTTGGGCATGCTCTGAGGCAGTACTAGCTTTCTCCTCATCTGACGGGAGCTCCCTGAGACTGGAGGGTCTGAAGGAAGCCATCGAGGGGCCCCTCCCACAAGTCTGGGGCGGGGGACACGATTGCCTGGGAGAGAAGGTCTCGCCTGTGTCCTGTGGCGACTTTACTCCAGGGCAAAGTCCCACAGATTCCAGGGGGCCAGTGGCTCAACCCTCGGCCCCGTCCCCAGGATGGGGGGACCCTCGGTGCCCTCCTTGCCTCACCTCTGTTTCTTGCTCCATGTCTTCGGTCTTAGGTCGCCACGGTCTCATTCTATGAGACCCACTGGAAAGCAGCTGAGCTCCCTACCCACTGTGTAGTTGTGACTAACTGACTCAGCCTCTGCGCCTCTGTTTCCCCAGGTATGGCACAAGACCCCCTGTTATAGAATCTGGTATTCATGACCTAAACACCCAGAGCGTCCCTAGGGAGGTGTGACCTCTCCTTTCCTTCTCCTGAACCCCAACCCATCAGTCCAGCTGAGTTGGGCTTGGCCATGTCGGGCTGGGGTCTCTCTGGGGATGGGGGCTTGTCAAAGAGTGCGAAGGGCACCCCAGATCTATCCTTGGGAGCTGGGGGGGGGCCTGGAAACCTCCTTTCCCTGCAGTCCTGTCTGTCAGGCCCCCAGCTCCCTCCTCACTGCAGTGTGGGCTCCTGGCACGTACCAGTGATAAGGGCCACTTGGAATGGCAGGACGTGGGCTACGTGAGGGCCCGTGGAGGCGCTGCTAGCACAGCACACAGGGCCAAGGCCAGGACGGAGCTGTGGGGTCCATTATCTGCCCACCCCCGCCATGGCCACATGCTCAGCACCTGCGGGCCTTTGGCATAAGCTGGTCCCATTCCCCCCACGCAGGCATGCCCCAGCCCGCACGCCCTGGCCTGGGCCTCTAGCCACAACAGAGCTGGCCATGGCTGCTGCTGGCCTCTAGGGGGCACTGCTTGGGCACCCAGGAAGGGCTTGCAGGGTGAGCCAGGGCTGGGTGGGGGCGTCTCATTGTGCAGTTGCAGGGGCTCAGCCCTTGGAGGGGGCAGCCTGGGAGAGAGCGTCACTGAAAATGTCCATGTGTGCCTTGTCCACCAGGAGGACAGGTGGACGAGGGGGAGGAGCCTGGTGTGGACCAGCGCTGTGACCTTGGGCCCTGTCTCAGGGCTCAGTTTCCTTGGCTGCACCAGGTGGGGACCACAGAGGATCCATCTCTAGGCTGAGGGTCCCATGGCTCCTGCCAGCTGCATTCCTCCTGACCGGGCTCAGTCCCTGTGGGAAGTGGGAGGGGAGCAAAATGAGGGAAGGCTGGGGTCCCTGCAGCCTATGACCTTGGGAGTCCTTGAGGTGTGGCCTGCCACCTCCCTTCCCTGCAGAGCCCCCCACTCCAGGTCCCCAGGCTTAGAGCTGCGGGCTCTGATCCTCAGGTTAAAAATAACTCCCACGGGCTCTTTCCCTTCCACAGGAATGGTGTTTGTGTTGGCATTTGTGGTCCCTGTGTCAACTGCCAACTGCCACGGCATGTGACACTGTCAGGGGACTGTAGGTGTGAGGAAGGACTCAGCTGGAGGGCTCGTGCCACCTCACCTCCAGGTAAGGACACAAGGCAGAGGTCAGCAAGAGCTGCCAGGGCCACCGGTGACCATGAGCTGCCCATGGGGCTGAGGGCACATGATGGGCAAGGAAAGCCCGCTTGTGGAAATAAAATACGGCGGCTTCAGGCTGGACTGTGTCCAGGTGCTGGGCGAGGGCTCCATGGGGCAGAGCTAGGCAGACAGGTGTCCCGTCCTTGGGTCTCACAATCCCAATTGGTGAATCACAGGATTGTGGAATCAAGGAATCTAGACTTGAAAAGAACACAGAGATTTCTCAGTCCAATCTTTGCCCAGGCAGGAGAAGCTTGTCCTGGGTGCCAGGCTCTAAGCTGGCATCCGCTGAATTAATCTTCCCGAGCCCTCTGGTATTTTTTTTCTTTAAACAGAAGGAGAGATAAAGGCACAGAAAAGTTAGGTAACTGGCCCAAAGCAGGTTCAAACTCACTGGTCTTTATTCCAAACTACACACACACACACACACACTCACACACTCATCCCAGAGTCCAGCTTGGCAGAGCTGAGCACTAGAGGCTGCAGCTAGTCCTGGGGAGGGTTCAGGACCCGGACACTGAGCCTGGCCCATGTCTCTCTCCTCACAGCTCCCTCCACACCAGGAGCTTGCGTCCAAGTTCTCCCTCCAATGCCCCGAGTCTCACTGACATTAACATAAGGCCATTTCTTCCCCTTCAATGCACCAGGGAGATATTAACAGCCCCTCATTTTCTCCTTAAAGTCCCTGCTCATCATTATTATCTATCAGCTTTCCTGCTCTCGGGGCAAAACACCCGACACCTGCAATTTAAAGGAGGAGACATTTTATTGTTGTTCATGGTTCTGGGGGACCCAGTGCATGGTTGGCTGGCTCCAAGGCAGAAATGTTATGGTAGAAGGGCCTGGCAGAGGAGAGGGGCTCTTATCATGGTGGCCAGGAAGGAGAGAGAGAAGGGAGGAGCTGGGGACAAGAATCCACCGTCCAGGGTCACAACCCCAGTGACCTCCTCCTCTTGCTTAGCCCCACCTCCCAATGGCACATTCAGATATGAACCTAGCAAGAGCTCAATCCACTGATGAGCATGGCGTCTCTAATCCCCTTCCCAAATCCCTGTCTCTGAGCACATGAGATTTTGGCGGACATTTTAGATCTGAACATAACACCTGTCTTTTTCTGAGGACTTTTTGGATGAGCACCTCTGTGCATTATCTCAAACTACTGCAGATGGTACAGAGGTCACCTGACCATCCCTTCTGCATCCTCTCAGGTTGTGCTGGCTCTGCCTGGCCTCATGCCAGCTCTGTGTGACCCAGTGTGGGCCTGGCTTGACTGAGCAGGAGGGTTCAGGGCTCAGGGCTCAGGACTGACCTGACAGCTGTCCCTCCAGGAGAGTCCTGGACAGAAGGTTGGCAGGTCACACCTTGGCCGCTGAACCCTGCCAGCTCCCCACCCTTACTCCACCCTGTGCCCAGAGGATGCTGATGGTGATTTGGTGTTTTGGGTCCCTAAGGGCTGGGATGTTGATCCAGGTGAGGAAGTCCTTCCTTCCTTCCTCCCTCCTTTCCTTCCTTCCTTCCATACATTGACCTATCCCTCCTTGCTTCCTTCAGTCTATCCACCCATCCATCTACACATCCATCCATGCATCCATTTAACCTTCCTTTCTTCTTTCCTTCCTCCCCCCTCTTCCATCCATCAATCCCCCGCACCTCCTGGGGCTAAGTCCTCCTAACAGGCTTCTCCTGGTCCCCTGAGCATGTCAAAGGAAGTTTTCCTGGTAGAGATGTTCTGTTGCTGGCCACCCTTCGTTTCCAGGCACCTAATCCATTCCTTCCCACACTGCCACATGGATTTTGAAGTGTCCACCAGAGTAGAAGCCTGTGTCTGTTACATAAGGTACATGTGTATTTTCTGCTCATGTACTTGACCCCTGGGAGTAAACATTCCAGATTATTTGATGACACATGTTGTCAGGGACCCAGGTTCCTTCTGTCTTATTGATCTGAAGGGTTGTGATTTCCATTTCTGAGGTCATCTCATTGCCCAATATGGCTGCTGGAGCTCCAGGCAGTGGAAGGAGGAAGAGAACCTCAAAGGCATGCCCCTTCCCTTGAGGGAACTTCCTGGAAGTCACACACACCTCTTACATCCCATTGGCCAGAATTTAGCCACTGACCCATGTACCCACACACACACACACACACACACACACACACACACACACACACACACCAAGCTGCACGGGAAGCTGGGTAATAGAGTTTTATTCTATGGGCCTCCAGTTAAAATTTGGAGAAGAAAGAAAAAAATGGGTGCAGGAGGCAGTGCTTGTCACAAGGCCCCTTTTCTCCCTTAGATGCAATAGGAGAGAGTGCAGAGAGCTTTGCCGGCTCCCTGCTTCCTGCAGCCCTGGTGCTCTCCCTTTGCTGAGGCCTGTTTCTTGATACTGGCATTTGCTCCCTGGAGCTGTTAAGGGTGGCAGCGCAGCGCCAAGCCTGGCTGCCTTTGTCTGCTGTCTGTTCTCTGCAGAGCTGGGCCTGTGTACCTACTTATTCTCATGACAGCCCAGCAGGTAGCTGGTCTTAGCCCCATTTTACAGTTGGGGAAATTGAGGCCCAAAGAGGCCGGATCATTTGCCTAAGAGCACGCAGTTGGGCTCCTTTTCCCAGGCCTTCGCTGTGGTTGGATGAGAGGAACAGCACTGGGCCCGGCCAAGGAGGGGCCGCTCTGGGAGAGAGGCAGGCTGGGTGGGGCCCGTCACAGGTGCCTCCTTGGCACTGACTCAGTGCCAAGGCCAGCGGAGGACGCGTCTGGACAGGGTCTGCTGACGGGCTTGGGGATTTCTGCTGGCGCCAGCCACCAGCCACAGCAGCCACACCACTGGGCGCCACTTTCCCCAGCATCCGAACTGCCGTGGAGGGGAAGGGCAGGCAGGGGCTGCCTGTGGCACTTCCCTTATCTCCCTCCAGCTCACCAGGCGGTGAAGGCTGCTTGGTGGGAAAGAGGATGGCATTGTGAAACCAGTTCCCAAAGAGGAGTGGGGCCATCAAGGTTACGCCCCTGCCTCGTGGGCAGGACAGTCCTTGCTGCCGCTGACCCCCCAGGGTGAGGTCACTGCCGGCTGGCCGGGTGGGGGAGGGGCTCTGCGCGTAAGTGAGGTCTCGGCTGCTTCCTTGCTGTGGTTAGTGATGTTACGCAGCATTGCTGGTCCCGGGCCAAGAGGACAGGCTCATGCATCCTGAGTCGCAGCTGGCAGTCGGTGGTGGGGTGTGCTGGCGATGGCCCGGATGTAACCTCTGCCCTCTGCCTGGGGTTCTGGGCAGAGACAGGGTGAGCAGGAAGATCAGAGGCCAGGCTGGAAGCCCCCTCACTCCTTGCCCTCCTCTTCTGGGAAGGCTCCTTTGGTTTCTGCCTCAGGATCACTCTGGGGTTGGTCTAGAGTCCCGGGCCCAGAGCACCTGCAGAGTCTGTTCTGGGGGCAAGGGTGGGGTGGGGATGCAGGCTTCCATCCCATCGTTCATTCATTCATTCATTCATTTGGTGGGGAAGGGGAGACCGAGCAAACAGCCACAAATAAAAGGAATTACAGCCTGCAATGTGTGCTGGGAGGGGAATTTGAGGGGCATCTGGGAGAATATTCCAGGGAGTTAATTTAGAGAGGGTCTGATGTCTCAGGTGAGCTCATGCCCAGCTGGACACACACACACACACACACACACACACACACACACACACTGCACACAATGTCCAGAAGATGCCATTTCAATGCCAGTTCGATACAGCACCCGTTTGGTCCATCCTGGTGCCTGTGAACCAGAAACCACTTGCATGCCTGACTGTGTCTCCTGTTTACATGCCCAAGACCTTGGCCCAGGCCTCTGGTACAGGTGGCATCTGGGAGATGGAACTTCTCTGCAGGCCACTGGGATCTGTCTGTCCACCAAATTCATTGTTTTAAGTGGGCTGGGGTGGAGACTCGGGCTGTGCGGCGCTCTAGGAAGGCCCTGGCGTAGTGACTGGTGTCTGGCAGACTGGGACTAGGACGGGGTGGAGTATGACAGTCGGTCCTGCCAGGGGACAAGGAGGAGACTGGGAGGATGGAGTTCTGGAGGCAGTGGCCACGTCTGCCCTGAGACTGTGAGGTCCCAGGCAGCAGGAAGTGTCCCACCTTCGGGCCCCGAGCTCCCTCTTCTCTACCTGACTTCAGGAGGCCAGGTAAATCTGGGTTTGTGATGGGCTCGGGGGCCCATGGTGTAGTATTCTGTCTCTCCCTCCCTCCCCACACCCCCAACTTGGCTCCACATCTAGAAGGAGCAGGGGCTGGATCCTCAGGCCTATAGATCTCTTGGACCTGATTCTTTGCTTCTGCTGGCCCAGCCTGGAATCCATCCAGGCCTTGGTGTCCTTCTCTTCCTCCCTCTCTGCAGCCAGCTCTGGTGGGCCAGGGCAAGGTGAGGCCTGGGGCAGGTGGGCTGCTCAGGGGTCCTCCAGGGCTGTGTCCTCCTGGTAGCTGCCACTTGTCTCCCTGGCAGCCCCTCCCCTGCCCATGAAGGCTCTTGAGGGAGACAGCTCACCAACAGGGTGGCACTCTGCCCACCAATCAGGGCCATGCCGGGTGTGATGTACTGTGTGCCAATCCCTCTCCACACCCCAACAGGGACCAGCACAGATGCTCCAAGGCACAGGAGTCCGGGTGGCTTGGTCCCATTCAGGGTGTCTGGGGCAGATGTCCCAGGGGACAGCAGGTCCCCATGTGCTGAAGGTGGAGAGGGCAGTCTAAAAATCTCCCCTGCTCCCAGGCCTGGTCTTCCACCCCCAGCTGATGGGACCACTGGGCACCATTCAGGGCATGAGATCCCTGCATTTCCTGTGCACTCCCAGTGGATACAGGCAGTGGATCCCATGGGCCCTGGGGATCCCATCCTCCTGAGCTCTGGCCACCCCAAGTTTTGAAGAAGTTTTCTTCTCCCTCGCCCCACTTCCGATTGAGGCCACAGGTTCCAGGGAAGAGCGAGTGGGCTGAGGACTGAAGGGGCACAGAGGCGGTGCTCAGCCATGGCTCACAGTGACTGTGCAGGTGGATGGTACCTCTCTTCTCCTCCGAGGGGGTCCATGGTGTGCAAGAGAGGCTGTGCGGTCAGAGAAGGGCCCGGTCCAGGGCTTCTTATCTCAGGGGACTCTTGGGTTCCAGGCACAAAACTGATTCTCTAAGTCTGGGGAGGATCTGGCTTTAGAAAAGGCCCCTCTGTGTTGGTGACATCGATGGCCAAGGGTCACACTTTGTGTTGAGGCCAGAGCTCAGATTCTGGAGCCAGTAAGTCCTGAGCTCAGACTCAGCCTGTCTGCTTGCTCTTGGGGTGATGCCGGCTTCAGCCTTCTCCTCTCCTCTGTATAATGGGACAGTGACACTCAACTTGGATGCTCAGTGGGGCTGGGGAGAGAGTGTAGTAATGGCTGTCCTAAGTTGTCACCCACCTTCTGGGCAGGGATAGAGCCTCCTCCCTCTGATTGCTTGGGGTGAGGTAAGGGGACAGTGCCAAGGAGGTTTGTGACAGGGTTGGGTAGGAGTGCCCTAGGGCTCCAGCATGGGCCCCTTGCCTTGGAAAGTGATTACCTAACCTACATGCATGGCTCGGTGTGCCTGATGTGGCCCTGAGGCTGCTAATGAGTGCAGTTCTTGAGAACAGATGCTACTGTTTTATAGATGGGGAAACTGAGGCACAGAGCTGCCCAGGCTCACATGGTTGGTGACTGTCAGGGCTGGCTAGTACCCTGGCTCCTAGGCCAGACCTCTCAATGGCACAAGGTCCCTGGGGAGGGGATGGCTGGGTGTCACCCCTCTGTGGGGGCTTTGGGGCTGGGCTGGGCCTTTGGGGACTTCCCCAACCCCAGCCACTCCTGTCCACACTTCCTGGGCGCCTTTGCCTCCTCTGTGGCTGCCGCCTCCTGCCCTGTCTCTGCTCCCTGCTCAAGTCTCCTTTCTCCAGCTGTGAGTGTCTGGACACCCCAGGCACAGTCGCTGGGCCCGGTGCCCAGTAGTCAGGCAGAGGTGGGGCACCTCGGTCTTCAGCCTGACCTCGAGGGCCCAGCCTGCAGCTTCATGTCCTGGGCTGTGGGCAAAAGGGTGCCTGCCCTGATGCTGCCGTTGATGACCCAGTAAATCACTCCTGTCCCCACCCTCAGCCTTAATGAGGGTACAGCCCGCCGCAGCACCCCGATTAACCACACCATCTGTTTCCCCTTAGCGGAAGCAGTGGTGGCAGAGGAAGAGCCCAGAGTGGGGGCTCCAGTGGGGTGGTTTTCTTCTCTGGAAAAGGGCTCACTACCCACCCTGACCGCTGTCATTCCGGGAGGATGGTCCCCTCGTGGGAGCCTGGGAATCCCGGAGAGCAGCACACCGTGCAGCAGCCTGGGGTGGGTGGGGTGGTGACTCAGGGATGCAGGGTGTCCCATTGTGTGGGGCTTCCTGGAGCTTTGGGAGGCAGAAGTTGGTGTCAGCAGAGGTGTCTGTACGGGAATGGGCAGGCGCCGAGCATGGGAGAGGGAAGTGGTGGCCAGTGAGGTCACGCTGAGCAATCCCGGCATTCTCCACGGATCGCTGGCTTATGTGGTGCTTACTGCATGCCCAGCACTGTTGGGAGCAGGACCTGCATAAGGGGAGGACTCTCCCTGGCAGAGCTGGGCATTCACTTCAGCTCGGGGAATTGAAAACATTAGGGTGATTGGTGGGTAGTGTCAGGATCTGTAGTGGCATTAGGGCTTTGTAGCTGTGTCTGGAGTCCATGGCTGGGTAAGCCCCAGGCTGCCCCAAGAAGGAAGCACCTCAGTTCCTTTCCGTTCAGGTATGTGAGTCCCCATGCAGTGTGTACCATGGCAAGCAACACCAGCGCCCCCGCCCAGCACTTCCCCCTTCGCTTTTTCATGTGTGGGGCCTGGATGTCACTGCTAACTCATCAGAGTTACCTTTTGGAGGTCACCAGCTCCAGGAGCTCCCTGCGGTGCCACTGGACGCTGACACACTCTTGACACCCACTGCATCTCACCCGAGGGGAGGGACAGCCACAACCGTCACTATCACCTCTCCTCAGGACTCAGCAGATCAGTGGCAGCCATAGCACCCACACCTGGCCCAGCCAGCACAGGAGCTGTGGGACCCCAGCCTTCTGTCCATCCATCCATCTCTCCACCATCTCTCTGTCTGTCCTGTGGCCTCAGGAAAGCACACCTGTTGGGAGAGCCAAAGTCACTGGGAACCTTCAGTGCAGTGGAGGAGCCCGGGCCATGTGTTTACAGCTCTTCGTGTCTCTGCGGTCTGGGGAGGCGCCTGGCAGAGGTGAAACGGACGTGGACAGCCAGGCCTCCATGCCCCGCTCACTTGGCCCTAAGCTTCCAGAAGACTTTCGGTGGAGCAAGGGGGGCACAGAAGCCTCCTGTCCTCTGTCACTCACTGCCCCATGGCCACTGTGACTGGCATGTCCTTGGTGTGCGGTGTACGGGTCCTTGGCAAGGTGGCCCGAGACAGCCACTCTGAGCAGGAGTCTTTGCCAGGGGCAGGGAAACAGCCAGGAGCAGCAGGTGCCATTACCAGAGTCTGAGGTTTGCACTCAACTCCACCACATTCACCTTTGGAGTCTGCTTTGGGCCGCTCTTGCTGCAGGGCTGAAGTTGGGGCTGGGAGCATGGAAAAGAATAAACTGAGTCTCGGTTCTGCTGCCTGCCTTGCAAGTGGAAGGACCCGAGTTCAATCCCTGGTACAAAAAAAAAATAAAAAAATAAAAAAACCCCTGAGTCTTGCTGCCTGTTTTAGTTCCTTGTTTAACTCAGAAACGAGGAGGACAGGAAATGAAGGTGCCCACAGTGCCCAGGGTATGGAGAAGAGCAGGGAGCTTCCAGGGTAATGATGAGGCTGAGGAAGGAGCTGGTGTTTTGGAACCAGAGTCCACGTCCTCCTGCACACCGGACCGGCCGGCAGCCAGTGTTGCAGTATCCTCTGCTCTCTGCTGCATGAGGTGTGGGCTGACACATATTGGGGGTGCCATCCAGGCCACAGGCCAGGATCCCTTCCCCAAGGCCCATGGATTGGGGCAGCCCTGTCTCCCCACCCTGGGCATCTACGTGGCCAAAGCAGCCACTGTCCCCACATCCTCTCTTGCATCCCTTGTGCTCTGGGTTCTCCCCAAGGGGGCACTGCCCACTTGCCTCATCCTGCTGCAGCCCAATGCCAGCTGTCCTTGGCGTGAGTGGCTGAGGGGAACTGGTGGGGTCATTACAGGACACTGCTGCCCCAGGGTAAGAATGGAGGAGGCCCAGCTGTCAGCTGGAACCCATCAGAGGCCAGCCCAGCACTGGCAGCAGGCAGGGTGGGGAGGGCAGCTCACAAGGAGGTGCCCTGGGAGCTGTGGCTTTCAGGCTGTCCCCTAACCCTCCTCAGACTGACAAGGGCCCCACAGCCTCCCTGGTGATGGGTGGCCGCAGGTCTCTGCCCTACCATCCAGGTCCAGGTGTTGGGTGGAGCTGACTTAATGGAGAGACCATGCATCAAGGAGCCCCTAATCTTACAGGGAAATGCATCTCACCTGGCCTTGGGAAAGTGGCCCCATCCTCGGGGAGCCAGCACAGCCTGGTTTTTGGGAGGCTCTGGGTCAGAGATGAGGGCGGCCTTGTCTCGCAATAAACCTTCCCAGGGTTAAATGATCAGATCCATATCTCGGCCCCCTTCTGAAGCTGCTTGTGATTTGGGAAGAATCCATAGCTTCGCATGGCTCCCAGTGTCTGAGCCACAGGTGGTGATCACTAGAGGACAGTTTTGTCCTGGGCCCTCCTGCGGTCAGCGCCCTCCTCAGCTGGCCGCCTCTCTGAGACCCCTTGCCACCCTCAAACCACTCAGTAAACCACACAGCAGTGGCCCCACCACCACACACCGTCTTGGTGTCTGTGTGACTCATATGACTCGGGGCTTTCAGGGAGCAATGAAGCTCGGGTAGCTCAAGTAGCAGGAACAAAAGATGACATGGTCTCCTCAGCGCCTGGTGTGGATGGCCCTGATTTATGTCCCCCAGTTAGTGTCTGGCCCTCTCCCAGCTTCCTTCCTGGGCTCTTGCCAGCCAGCTGCAGGCTGGGCACGGGCAGGGGACGCTGTCAGAGGGCACCCTGCATTGAGGGCTGGGGTCACTGAAGAGCAGGGACATCTAGGTACCGGGCTTCAAGGGGAGTGGGGGGATCTCCAATTCTCTGAGGGGAGGCCAGATGCTGGTGTCTCCCATGCTTCATCCCAGAGTCATTCCACCCACCAGGCGTCAATTTTCTGGGGTCCCCAACACCCTGTCATGGCTGCAGCAGGCAGGGTCATCACTGACTGGCTGGGAATGTCCCAGTGGGCAGCTGCCTCCTTAGCATTGGTCTTGCATTCCATGCACAGGAACTTTTGTGGATCAGAAGAGTGGCATCATTTGGCCGCCAGGCCTGGCCTTAGGGGCTCCTGGCGCAGCTGTGAGTGCTGCAACCAGCCCTGTGTGAGCCAGGCCTGCCCTAGGCAGAGGGTGATGTGGGTGAATGTGCAGATGTTCTGCCCTGCCGCACCGGGGGGCAGGAGCAGGCTCAGACCCTGGTCTGAGGCGCACTTGGACACCGTACCTGGCCTCTCTGTGCCTCGGTTTCCGGTTTCCCTGCTGTGGAGAGAGGATGCTGACAGACCTACAATGGGAATGATGAGGATTGAATGAGTCAGTCAGGGCGTGGTCATCATAACTTTCATTTCTTGAGGACCAGTTCTGTGCCGGCAGCCGTGGTGGCGTTTGTTGTAAACAGAATCCTCCCAGGGAGGGAGAGAGCATTTCTGCTCAACAAGGACAGGGCTGCTCGGGGGACTGGTAACTGCTTTGGTCTCAGAGGATGGGGAAGTGTGGTAGGTAGTGTTGGGAGCATTCTGGGAGGGAGCTGCAGAAGCAGGAAGGCCAAATATGGGGTGGGTTGGGGGCACTCGGAAAGGACCAGGGGACAAAGCATCAGGGAGATCAAATTGGAAAATGGATCTCGAGACCAATATGTGGTCTTTGTCCCATAGGCAAAGGGGGCCACTGAGGTTGCTGAGCGGGGATCCTACAGAGAGAGGAGATGGCAGGCTTCATCTACCAGGGTCAACAGCCACAACAGCGATGGCCTCCAGAAACCTGTTTGCAGGCACCAGGGAGCTAGATGATCTTCTCAGACCCTGCCCTTACGTCCTCTCCTTGTCAGGGGCTCCTGATTCATCTCAGGGCCTGGTGAGCTTGGTGTGTGTGCAGTGTGCAAAGACCCCCTCCCCATCACGCCAGGCTCTTTGGCACACTCAGCATGCACATGGTGTCCTCTGACTCCTGTGGATGAGGACTGAAGTGTTGGTGACCTAGAGGGGGAGAGCTTGGATCAGGTGATGGGGGGGGCAGGGACTCCATTGGAGGCCAATGTGTGTGCAGAAGCAGCAGGTGGTTGGGGTGTCTTAGTTACTTTTCTCTGCTGAGACAAAATACCCAACACCCAAAGTTAAAGAGGGAAAGGTTTATTTGGCTCACAGTTCATAGTTTTCTGGCTCCAAGGCAGGGTGGCATGGCATACAGGCCTTGCAGAGGAGAAATAATTCATGGTGAGTATAAGATAGCAAAGCAAGCAAGGGACCTTAGCAGCTTCTTTCTGTCCTGTAGACTCTATCTAGGCTACCAGGATTAGCACGGTGCCAAACCAGTCAGTGGACTGATTTAGCAGTCACACAGCTTTAATTGTAGCATCACACACTCCACATCCAGTTACCTCTGAAAAAGTCCCACCTATGACCACATGAGGCTCTGGGGATACATCTAGACATGAGCCATAACCAGGGGACATGTGAGGGCTGGAGGGGACAAGGCACGCACAGGGCCCTTAGTCCTGGCTGCTGGTTGGTTGGTTGATTTGTTTCCATTTGCCCAGCACCTCCTTGTGTCAGGCTATGTGAGTCTGAGCTCAGGACAGGAAGACAGAAATGTTCCTGGGCTCGTGAGGGACAGGGAGGCTGACACTGGCTGGTCACCCGCACACTGCCAGCTTCCAGGGGGGATTGAGGCCTGCAAGACAGGAGTAGGTGGGAGGAGAGGAAGCCCCAGGATGGCCAGGGTTGGGGGGCCCTTTCTGTGGGTGAAGAGCATCACAAAAGGGCAGTGGAGATGAGGTGGAGCGCAGGTCCTCGGGGTGCCCAAGGAAACCCCACAGGGCTCCAGAAACTCTCGAGGGCTCCAGCAAGGACTGCATGGGGCCCAGTTTGTGGCTTGAAGAATCCTCTTTGGCTCAGCTGTAGGCCTGGGAAGAGCCACCATGGAGGCAGCACAGAGGCCTTCTGATACAGGGGGTATGGTCCAGGTCTCCTTAAAGGAGGCCGGGCTCTGGGGCATGGCTGGTCCCTTTCTCTGGCTGGGGCCAGCCATTGTGATGGTGGCAGTGGCAGGGAGAGGGGAGGAGGCTCCCTGGTTTGAGAGGGACACAGACTGCTCTCACCAAAGGCCAGCCTGAGGGGAGGGCAGGGCCACCCCCAAGTTTGGAGCCATGCCCAAGGT
This sequence comes from Heterocephalus glaber, assembly GCF_000247695.1. The sequence continues at coordinate 15,755,534 of NW_004624754.1, forward strand.
GCCCAGACAATGCAGCATGGGGGCTGCTTAGCTGGAGGTGGCAGGGGACAGTGGTGCCCCAGCCCTGCCTCCTGGGCTCCCTGCCTGGCTCAGGCTTCTGCCCAGCCCTTGGCAGCTTCCAGCCGGGCCGAACTCCTTGGGGCCCTTCGGGAGTGTGTGTGTGTGTGTGGCCTCAGGGTGTATACAAGAGTGTGTGTTTGAGTGTGCAAATGAGCGTGCCAGTGTGCACACACAGGTGGTGTACATGGGCACGCATGAGTGTGAGTGTGTGCCCAGGACCACCCCCTCCCATCCAGCCTTGAGGCCAGGGTGGAAGAGGCAGCACCATCTCTGAGGACCTCCTCCTCCTGCAAGAGCTGGGAAAGACCTGGCACCCCCACCTCACCACCCAGACGGGGCATGGGGGACCCTGTGGGTGCCAGGGGAGGGGTCAACAGGACCCCAGCAGGGAGCTGGAGGTGGGGGCTGTGGGCCCAAGCTCCACTGTTCTCGGCCGTGGCCTGGCCTGGTTTCCCTCGGGACAGAGGGTGACTGGCTCAGTCTGCTCTCCAGCCAGTTCCTCTTCCCTCCTTGCTTTCTCCTGAGATAATAGAAACTTGAGGGAGGGGTTCCCTGTGGCCCCGCCATTGGCTCAGGCCCCTGTCATTGCAGGCACAGCCCCTGGGCCCTGGCCAACCCAGCCCAAGGAGAGGGAGCGACTGGGGGAGCTGCTCCTCCTCCCTGGCAGAGGCCCCCCCCTGAAAGGGCAAGGCCTTCTAGCCAGGGGTGTCCTCCTGATCTGGGCTCCTGACCTTGGCTCTCTTTGGTCCTGCCATGAACAGCCCTCAGCTCAAGCCACATTATGCCAGGTTCGAATCCTGGTTCAGCCACTTTCCAGGGGAATGAAGTTGGGTAGGTCAGGCAACCTCTCTGGGGCTCAGTTTCCCTATCTGTGACTGGGTGCGCTGCCATGGTAATTTTGTCCTGAGAATTCTATGAGTTCAAGTCCATAAGGTCATTGAACTTGACCTTGGGCTGGAGTGCTGGTTAGCTGCCACGCCCCCAGTGCCGGCCAACTGAGGATCCGCTCACCTCTTAGTGTCCAGCCTCAGCCCTACTCTTTCCCTGGCCCTCAGCTCTTACCCTGCATGTGCCCCTTCCTCAGCCTCCAAGTCCTACCCCACCACTAAGGCCGCCCTGGCCCTTCATCGTGTGGCCAGGGAGAGCCGAGGAACTTCCAGTCTGGCATGGAGAGGCCTCCAGACTTGTCCCACACCCTACAGTGGGGAGGAAGCCCTGACCCACAGGGGAGGTTGCCTGGGGCCCAGGAGCAGGGGGACCCCTCCGGGGCCAGGCCAGCTATGACCCAGTTCTGCGGCCTTTCCAGCTTGGGACTTCAGGAGTTCCTGTGAAGGGCTTTTGACCCCATCCCAAGCCTACCTGGAGATTTCCTGACGCTGGGGACCCTGGAGATGTTGCTGTTTCCCTTGGCTTCCCTGAGAAAAGCTCCCCTCTCCATGTGGGGCCTGGCCTCTATTTCCTGCCAGCCTTCCCTCCCCTGCCCCTTCTGTGCCTTCCCGTGCAGTGTCACCCCCATCTTCACGCTGTCCAGCGTGTCTGGGGAGAGTCTGGACCTCCTCAAAGTCTTCTTGAACATCCTGCCCCCGCTCACCAACAGCAAAGAGCAAGAAGAGCTCATGCAGCAGTTGACAGAATTCCAGGTAGCAGGCCCGGGGGCGAGGAGAGCTGCTGGACCTGCCAGCCCTACTGGGCAGGACAGTGACAGTTTTCTTGGCCCCAGGTGGATGAAATCTACACCGTACCAGAGGTGGGGACTGTCGTTGGAGGGACACTTTCCAGGTGAAGTGCCTTGTTTGCTACCCGCTCAGCCCTCTCGTAGCCCTGTACGCAGACGTCCTGGCCCGAAGGAGGAGCCCCTGGAGCTAAACAGCCCTCCTCAGAAATCCTTGCTTGGAGATTAGGCTTTCACTAGGGGAGAGCTGGAAGCTGGTCGCTTACCGCTGCCTCCCAGGACTCGCCAGGGCCCTGAGGGAGAAGTGTGGGTCATGGGCCACAGGAAGAAACCTAGAGTGCATTCAGTTGACCACGTCTCACATAGGGAACTGGGAAGAGGACTGCTGAAGCACAGGGTGAAACCCAAGGGGACCACTTGCTCCCTCAAGGACCAGGTGTTGGGTGTTACTAGGCCCATGGGTGCCCCACTGGCGCTGTCACTGAAGCCTCTTCTGGTGTCAGCCTTCAGAGTGAATACTGGGCCAGCCAGGCAGCCACCCATACCCGTGTCTGAATTAGGGCTCCTGTTTCCTACTTGAGGAACTCAGCCCCGGAAGGGAAAGCATGCTTGGGGTGACCCTAATGAAGCAGGCAGGGGACCCCAGGCTGACCCTGTGCAGAAGTGCGGACACCCTGGGCTTTTCCCAGGGCCTTCCCAGGCTGGGCCACTCTGAAGAGGAAGTGGTCGTTTTGTTGCTGGGCTGAGGACAGAGGCTTTGGTTTGAGGATGGAAAGACTCACTCATGGAAACTCCCAGCTTCCCGATTCTTCGCTTGCCAGCCATGCATGCCAGGCTGGGGAATGGCTGAGGCTTCGCTCTGCCTTGCAGGGTGGGTGGAGGGGTTATCTCTGCTTCCTGTGCCCGGATCCCGTGGGGACTCAAGCCCCAGCCCTGGCCACCCTGGGGGCTCGGCCACCCCCAAGCCCCAAGAAAGTTCCTTGGCCATCTCTGTGGCCTCCAGCAGCTCCCCTCCCCTGTCCCTGGCCCAGCCTGTCTGCGGCCTGGGATCTTGGTGCACAGAGTCCCTCTCTTTAACATGCCCTAAACATGTTGCAGGCACCCACCCTGTGCTGTCCTGGGCCTGGCACTGGGGACAGAGATGGGAAAGGCCTAGCTGGTCCATGACTGGAGAGCACACCTCAGAGAAAAGCCGAAGGGTCCCCTCTTGCCTACTGAGGCCCTGTGGTAGTGGGTGACTTGGCCCAGCTCCCCTGTGATGACATCAGAGAGGCCACTGCAGTCTCCAAGCAGGGCTCTTCCTTCACAGCCCCCTAGGAGAGCGCATTTAGCGCCAGTCTCCTGCTGGGCCCCCAGGGACTGGCTGCTTCCTCCACTTGTGCCTACACTGGTTTCTGGTGGAAGACAGGACTTGGAGTCTGGGAAGGGGGATTCAGGCAGAGAAGCAGCATCTGCAAAGCCAGGGTCCCAGGCGGCCAGCCCCTGGCCAAGGCAGCAGGGACAGCAGGGGCCACCAGGGCCATGGGAACAGGAGTCTTTGAGAACCATGTCAGAGTCAGTTCTGGGGCAGGAGGAGTACCCAGTGAGGCTTGAGTGTCATCCCCAGAGGGAGACAGGGAAGAGAGAAGGAGCTGGCCAGGGATGAGAATGGAGGGGAGGAGGAAAAGATGACCTGACCCCCTACTTAGTCCGTAACTACTCATCTGGTTCTCAAATGCCCAGCTGTATCATGAGCAACTGTGGGCTGTGAGTAACAGAAACCCAAATTCAAAATGGTTCAGACAATTCAGGGAGTTTTTATTTCATAAACAAAGCCTGAGGTATGATGACTGCTGGGAGGGGAACTGAGTGGATTTACATTTTCAGACTCAAGTCCCATCTGTCTTTTTGCTCCACTCTCTTCAGGGTATTGGTTTGTTCCTCAAGTGCAATAGCTGCCCTCATGGTTATAAGAGAGCTGCGGAGGTTCCAGACATCACATCCAGACATATGTTTAGAGGCTGAAGAGGTGCGATCTTTTTCTTTGGGGCTATTTTTAAGATTAAGAAAACTTTTCCTTGAGGTAAACCCAGAAAACTTGCCCCCACTTCTCATTAGTCAGGATTAGGCTACATGTTCATTTCTTTCTCAACTGTTGTTAGGGCCATTGAGGCTTCCTTGCCTGCTTGGGGAGGGAGAGGCTGTGCCTAGTCCTTGGGCTGTGGAGAAGGGCATCCCGGGCGGAGACCCCACTGCTATGTTTACCCTGCAGGCCCTGCAGCTAGCACTCCGGGAAGTGAGATTAGCTCCGATTTAATTGCAAGACCCTTACTGGAGGAAGGTTTATGTTTAACCCTTGGGGGTTTGTTGGTGTGCAGGATGCTGAGCAGGGTTAGGGTTCTGGATGGGGCAGGGCTGGAGTTGGGAGTCTGGGCACCGTTGCCTCCCTCTTTCAAGTTGCTGGGGGGACTCAGAAGGATCCACTAAGGTAAGCTTTGGACCCAGTGTCCCTGAAGCTGGGCCGCAGTGTCAGGGCCAGAGAGGCTGAGACAGGAGGGTCACCTTGCTTCTGAGTCACAGAGGGACAGGAAGGAGAGGAGCCTGTGAGTCAGGAACTACCTGGGGAAAAGAAAACCACAGGAAGTGAGTGAAAGCCTGGAGGGGCCAGTTGTGCCTGGGATGACCTGGGGGAGTAGGCAAGGGGAGAGGGTCCCCTCCCCCAGGCTGCTGGTGCCCGAAGGCAGGCTAATTCTGCCCACTGTGCTTCCCATAAACCTCCCCTCCTGGCCCCTCCCACCGCAGGCTGCTGCCCACCACAAACCCACTTGCCAGCTGTCGCAATCCTGGCTCCCCTCCACGCCATCATCCGGGAGTCCTCCGACCTGGGCGCGGTCACCTCTTCCCCTGCCTGTCTCCGTGCCCTCGAAGCACTTGAGGGTGGGTGCTTCTACGCAGAGCACCTGGCTGTGGCACCCGGGCAGAGGGGGTGTGGCCCAGGTGGGTGACAGGTGGACGGCTGAGGGGATGCAGCCCTGGGCCTCTGTCCTGCCCCCTGGGCTCTCTGATGGAGCAGGAAAGTGATATCTGCCTTTCTTTACTGCTATTTTGTATTTTAAGCTTCTTCTGAGATTTCTGAGGAGTGGAGGCGGGGAAAAGGCATGATTAAGTCACATTCCTTGAAATTTTGTTTTACAAATGTAAGTCATATGATATGTAAATTCAGAAACTTGTTTGTTCACCTACTCCAGCCATCTGTCCACAATAGTATAGACAGAAAGTTTCCTAATTCTTTTTTTCTTTTTCTCTCTTTCTTTCTTTCTTTTTGGTTTTCTGTTTTGGAGACAGGGTCTTGTTATGTAGCTCAGGCTGGCCTCAAACTCACTGTGTAGCCCAGGCTGGCCTCGAACTCACAGTGATCCTTCTGCCTCAGCCTTCTAAGTGCTGGGATTACAGGCATGCACCACCACACCGGCTTCCTTATTCTTTTTATAACAGCACAGCAGTTTACTCTATGAATGGTCCATAATTTAATCCCCTATAAATGAAACTTGTTTTCCTTTTCTGCTAAAAAAAACATAGATAATGCTGGAATGAACATCTTTGTACATACATATATCCTTGGGGATTTACATAAATGGTTTTGTAAGATAAAATCCTAGATGTTAAACTGGTAAGTCCCAGGGTATGGGCATTGAAAATGTAGTAAGTAGATAGGGCTAATTGCTGCTCAGTGGGCATTAATTTTCCTCCCATTATCTCGGTGAGAGGCGGCCTGTTGTTATAAACCTTCCTACTCTTTGCCAAGTTGATAAGCAAACATTACATCTTGTTTTAACTTGCATCTAAAATTATTAGTGAGACTGAACATTGTGTGTATTTTTATTAGCTGGTTGTGTTTTTTGTTGATGCCTTTACATTCTTTGCTTATATTTTTCCATTCAATCATTGGTCTTTTCTTTATTGTTTGAAAAATATGACCATTTAAAATTAGGCAAATCAGCTCACTCTCATCCACCTTACAGGTATTTTTCTCTTACTCTGGTCTTTGATTTTGTTTCTGGAGATCTTCCTTTAATGTCTTTGTAGTTACATTATTGATCTTCTGTTTTGTTTCATGACTAAGAAAGTTGTTACTCCAGAATCATAAGAACATTTACACATAGCTTTTTTTCCCCTGGTGCTTTTATGGTTTTAGTTTTCAAATGTTTTTCTTACTTTAAATCTTTGATCCTGTTGGAATTTATTTCAGTGTAGGAGTGAGGTAGAGAATCCAGATTTATTTACTTTTGATCCAAATATCTGGCCGGTGACTCAGTTTATTGAATTGAGTTCTCATGTTTATTTGGGTCTCTTTAAGATCAATGTCTTTATTCTTTAAAACTGAGCTGTCTGCGGGTAGTGGTCCCATGCTCCTTCGATTACTGTAGCTGTGTAATATTGTGAAGAATCCTTTATAGGGTCACTCCTGCTTTGTTATTTTACTTTTTTTTTCATCCCAGAAATTTCTGGATATTCTTTTATATTATTTTCCCAGATGAATTTGAAGTGACTTTGTCGAGTTATCCCAGAAAAAGCCACTGAGATTTTATACAGAAGGCTATTGAATTTATAGTTTAATTATGGTGATACTGATATGCTCACAATATTATTAACAGTCTCTGTTTATTGAAGTCAATCTTTAAGCTCCCCATTTGGGTTTTATAGCTATTTCCACATCTGTCTGCACATTTAAAAATGAGTTTTGTTTTTGTTTTCATGAATAGGACCTTTTAAATATATTCTTCAATTATTACTACTTTTCGTATTTAGGAAATCTTGTTTTTAAACTAGCTGCTTTGCTAAATTCTAGGATTAATGCTAAAAGTTCTTTAGCTGATTGTCTTGGAATATTCAAGTATAGAATAAAATCATCCCACCATGCACAGTGATGTATGCCTGTGATCCCAGCACTCAGGAGGCTGAGGCTGGAGGATTTCACCGTGAGTTCAAGGTCAGCCTGAAACCCTGTCTCAAAAAACAAAACCGGGGCTGGGGATTTAGCTCAGTGGTGCTGTCACCTGCCTTGGAAGTGCAAGGTGCTGAGTTTGATCCCCAGTACCAAAAAACCCCCCCAAAAAACAACAAAAAACCAAAAAACCAAACCAAATCAAAAAATTCTAAAAACAAAAGAGAATAATATCATCCCATGATAATAACTTTGCTTTCTACAATATGTATACTTCTTATTTTATCCTCTTATCTAATTGGATTTGAGTAAAAATTCCACAGCAAGGTTCAATACGGTGGTGGTAGTTCATGGTGACAGTGAATATTGACTTTAATAGGATTACTTCAGAGTTTCCCCACTAAACACGTTGGGGAAAATCTATGCCTTTATTTTCCATATTAATCAGCAGGCGGTGGTTGGTTTCCCTCAGTTCAGCTTTCTCACCCTTCTGTGAGGGCCTCCTCAGTCCTGACGAGTCTCTCGCTAATGCAGTCCCGATCCGGTCTCACTTCCTGTGTAGGCAGCATCCCGTCATGGTGACAAAAGGCCCGAGATAATCAGCCTGGAAGGAGGGAAGGTTTCCTTTGGCTATGGCTTCAGAGACGGTCGTCCATGCCACCTGGCCCCACGCCTTTGGGCCACCTCAGTACAGGAACGTGTGGTGGAGGTGCCAGCTCACCTCTCAGGGGCTGGAAACAGGGAGAGGGGAAGGGGCCAGCGTCCCCTTTAAGGCCACACCTCAGTAGCACCATGGGCTGGGGCTAAGCCTTGGACTCACAGGCGGTGAGGGGACAGCTGTCCAGACCTCCTCAGAGACCTCCTCCTAGAAGTGGGGGCACCAGGACAGGGATGCAGGCCTAAAAACTGGGCCTTTCTACTTGTCCACTGAAGAGCCGACCTCAAGGTGACCTTGAGCCCAGTCTGGGAGGAGGATGACTGGAGCCTTGGGTCTCACCGGGTGCAGGTGGCTGGTCCTTGCCGGGAAGGGAGGTGGCAGCATCAGGGCTCTATGGCCGAGGTGGCAGCAGGGAGGAGGGAATTTTCCAGGGTGGCCATGGCAGGTGCAGGGGCTGGTGGTGGCAGAGGGCACCTGTGTGAGGGGTGGGCCACGGCCAGGTGGCCAGAGAGTATCTTCTCTGAGTGCCTGTCCTGCCCACAGCGGTCATCCACAGGGGAATGGGAGCCAGACCTCAGCACAGACCCAAGCACAGACCCCTGTTACCCTGAAGTCCCCGGGCTGTGAGGTGGGGCAGCCACTTAACAGCCATGTTTCTGTTACCTGAGGAGGTGACACCTTCCTCCTCTTTTCTCACCAGAGAAGACTAAGAGGACACAGATGTTGGGTAAACTGAGTCCCACACAGAGTGAGGGGGAGTGTGGTTGGTCGCAGACAGGCAGCCAACAGAGGAAAGAGACGGGCTCCTGGTTCCTGACCCAGGATGCAGGCTGTACTTTGACCATTAAAGGATTCTTTTTTTTTTTTTGCCATACTGGGAATTGAAACCAGGACCTCTGCACTGAGCTACATCCCCAGCCTTTTTTATTTTCTAATTTTGAGACAGGATCTTGCTACATTGCTGAGTTGAACTTGCAAATCTCTTGTCTCAGCCTCCCAGGACTGTGGGATTACAGGTGTGTGCCACCACTGAAGGATTCTCGAGGTGTTTCCTGCTGCTTTTGGTGCATCCACATGGGGACATCTGGAGCTCACCTTGTTTCTCCGTGGCCGGAGATGTCTGGCCAGCAGGACAGGGCCTCTGCCATCCAACTGGGACTCAGGCAGAAAGGCAAGAGCCAGGACAACAGCTTTGGGGGTTCAGGACCCTGCGTGGGCACTCAGGATGGGGATTTGGACAGGAAAGGTAAGACGGGCCCCAGGGGTTGGCTCTGGACTCGGATGAGGAAGACTGGATCCCAGGAACAGGAAGGTGTGCAGCAGGGCGCGGAGGGAGCCCAGAGCATCTGTGCCACCTCCCCCGACACAGCCACAGCCAGGAGGGCTTTCCCTGGAACAGGCTTGCGATACTCGGCAGATTCCTGACTGATGTGGCTTCCTGTGGAGCAGTAGGTGCCACTGGTGGGCCCGGTTTAGTGCCCTGGCATGAGTCTTACTCATTTCCAGCCTTCTCAATTTCTGCACCAGGCCCATGCCTTGGGGGAAACTTCTAGTAAACGCATCCCAGATGTGCTGCAGGAGACGGGGCCAAGAGGGTGAGGTGACTGGTTGGTGAGAAAACAATCTGATTTCCCCAGAAAAGCCTCCCGCTGTGGGCAGACACCCCGGTGTTGGCCTCATGGAGAGACCAGAGGCCCTACTCTCTCCTCCTGGGACCAGGGACCCTGGGCTTGGAGGTACCCTTTCCAAAGCATGCCAGAAGCAGAGCAGGATCCATCAGGAGAGGAAGACTGAGGAGACATGGCGGCGTGTGTGTGTGTGTGTGTGTGTGTGTGTGTGTGTGTGTGTCAGAGAGCAAAAAACTTAGGGTCTCTGGAGATGAGGTCAGGTCGGCCTGGGGGGTGGCCCAGGAAAGACCCCCGATTGACGTTAAGGGCTGCAACCTAAATCATCTCTGCCAAAGTCCCCTTTGCCTGGTAACAGAACTCATTGGTGCGTTCCTGGCACTGGGGCGTGGACATCTTTGTGGGAGGAGGGGCGTTATTTGGCTACCACCATGTTTATACATTCAATCTGCTCTCCAGGCTCATTATCTTTGTAAGGAAATATTTGTAAACGTGTGCAGTGCTGTCTGCTGGCAACCCTGTGTCATTTCCCTCCCTTGGTCTGCTCTGTGCTGTGGTACCCTCCCTGGTCGGGGCTGGAAGCCAGAGAACTACAGAGCCCGGATCCCTGCCAGCCAGGAAAGGCACATCCGCAGGCTTAGATGGAAGAGAAGCACCGTTCAGTGCCGTTTGCCTGGGCAGCTGCAAGTGGATGTGTGGGCTCCAGCCCCCTCTCCCAGGGTTTGCGGACATCTCCAAGTATTTTCTGCGCTCAGATAGCTATCCACACCCCAGGCTGGCCTTTTCCCAGCTCTGCAAATATCCAGCCCCCTGCACTAAACCCCTTTCTGCTTGAAATACCTGAAGCAGTTTCCATGCCTCTAATGCGCTGATGCAGGGACCTCACTGATCGAACAATTCATAACCTGCTTGCTTTCACTTACTAAGAGATTACGACACAACCTGTCCATAGGTGTTCAGCGGCCATCAAAACATGGGTGTGGGCAGCTGCTGGCTCACCCAGCGCATGAATGCATCATAGTTTATTTAACCAACCCATCATTAGATATCAAGATTCTTCCTCTGTTTTGTGCTTTTAAACCCCACAGCTCAGCCCTTGCGTATCTTCTCCTTCTCATCTATACTTTTCCCTGAGTGAGCAACTTGCTGTCAGTACCTTAAATACTGGTCACTGCCATTGACCCTTTATTTTATATCTCAGGAACTCTAGGCAGGATAATAACATGGCCTGCTTCACACCTCTACCCCAGTATCTAAAGGGAATATAAAAATCAGCATGTACCACTGGGCATGGTGACACGTGCCTGTGATCCCAGCTCCTTGGGAGGCTGAGGCCGGGGATTGCAAGTTCAAGGCCAGCCTGGGCAACTTAGACTCTATTTCAAAATGAAAAATAAAAAGGGCCGGGGATGTGGCTCAGTGTGAAGGCCTTGGGTTCAATATCCAGGACTGCAGAACAAAACAAAAAACAGAACAAAAACCCCGAGCAAGTCCCACTCTGAGGCCTGACTTTCCTTCGCACACCTGCCTCCCCCACCCTCTGCCCCACCCCCAAAGCGTCCTCCCTCCCTCCTCTCCCACACTCTGTCCACTCAGGGAGCAATCCTTGCACACTCCTGTATCGGTGCCTCCTGTATCCCCAGCCCCGCCCTCCCCCCAGGCCCCGGCTGGTGTCCTCCCTAGTTGACTTCCTGCAGCAGCCCTCGGGCTCTGCTGGGCCCAGCAGTGCCGAGGGGCCCAGGCGCAGCCCCGCTCAGCTCAGCACCCTCTCACTCTCCTCTCCTTCAGGTGGGTGCAGTGTCCTTGGTGAGAGCGGCACAACCCCACTCTCGCACCTGTGCAGCCACTCCTCCCCTCCCTGACACACCCCTCTCCCATGCCACTCCATATCCGCAGGTGGGCAACTGTATTTGGTCTGACGCAGCCCCCACGGGACCCTGGGGGACAGTGGGCACCAGAGAGAAGGCTGGGAATATGGAGATGACCTTGGCGTTGCCCTTCACCTTCGGTGCAGAGCCTGGCGGACTGTTCAGTGAGGGCTTCGCATGCAGCACAGTACAGTTCTCAGAGTGCTCACTGCACTTCCCAGGCTCTGTCCCGCCAACAGCCCTCTGTCCCGTGGACCCTGCACCTGTAAAACTGGGGAGATGACCGACACCAACCCACAGGGATGTGGTCAGAATTCAACGAAGTACTTCATGCAAATGATCACATAGCCCCAGACTTGTGTTCATCACTAAATAATTGGAAGCTAGTTTTTGCCCATTTGATACTAATTAATTTCCGGTACTGGGGATCAAACCCATGGCCTTCGCACTGAGGTGCATCCCTAGCCTTTTTTATTTTTTATTTTAAGACAGGATCTCGTTAAGCTACTAAGTTGTCCGGGCTGGGGTAGAATTTTCAATCTTCCTGCCTCAGCCTCCCGGAGTGCTGGGTTATAAGCATGCATCACCACACTCCGTTTATCTTCTTCTCATTTTATAGTAGAGGAATCTGAGGCTCAGAAAGTTTAGGAATCTGCTCCTAGTCACACATGAGAGGCAGAGTGAAGTGTCAGCCCAAGACTCCTATTCATACTGCTTTTTCCAAGAAATCAGCCTTGGATGATAACCTGGCTGGGGCTGCAGCCTCTCCCTCCCTGTCTCTAAGGCTGGAGAGCCCTTTGCCGCCTCCTGGTGACTCTAGTTTAAATCTTCTCAGCAACTCTGGCCAAGTCTCCAGCTCACCTATGTGAGTATCTCAGGCCATGGATCCAGACTGAGACACCCAGGCCCCATGCTGTCTGTCATTTTGTGGGACAAAGGTGATCATGGGTCACAGACAGCATCAGGCCCACTGCAATCCTAATTCTTCAGGCAACAGCGTGCACAGAAAAAGCCCCGCTCTCCTGGCTCCTTGGCAACTAGGGTGGGCTTTGGCACATGAGTCTGGCAATCAGACGTCAATGAATATCAACTGGTGGTGTTCCTGATTTAAAGGAGGGAATTTCCAGCTGGCACCATGCTCTGCTCTTTTTCTTCTAGAATGTGCTTGTGATGACTGGAGGCCTAGCAGCCATCTTATGAGCATGAGGGGGGAAAGCCATATGCTGGGGTTAGGGGGATGGAAAGCTAGAGGAAATCGGGGCCACAGACAACAGCACGGACATAAAGGCCCAGCCTTGGCTCCCTATCCTCTGTGAGGAAAACAAGCACTACTGGGTTGAGCCTCTGAGGCCAGGAAAAAGGAAGTCCCCAGCAGTAGAGGAATGACTAATGCTACCCACATTCTGCAACATGGTGTAGCCTTGAGAGCTGTGGGTGACGGTTAATCATGGTGGGCGGTCACTGCTGAAAATGTGCACGTTGGACCACAGCTCTCTTAGCATGTGCGCCACCGCAGCTGCCACTGCTCCTCCCATTGGCACTGTACCCCAAGGGACAGGATGGGGCTGAGGACCCTCCACCCGCAGGTGCGCATCAGGGGGACAGGGAGCCCTAGTGGCTGCCTCTGAGCCTCCACTCTTGCTCACGTGCATGTGAGGGTGGGCGTTGCTCTTGTCTTCACGCCCTCCTGACCTTGGCCCCGTCCTCCCTCTCGTCCTTCTGAGAACGTCTCCTTGTCCCCAGAGGACCCACACTCCCTGTCCTGGAAGGGCCCTGTGACCGAGACCTCTTGCCTGGCCACCTGGAAGCAGGTGGCACGGAGCGGGCGCAGTGGAGACAGATGGTGCCCGGAGGGGCAGATTCGATTACCTGCTTCTTTCCCAAGCCAGTCTGCCGTAACCATGTTAGGGCCATTATTGATTGGGCTCCTCTCAGCCACAGCTGGAGATTGGGTTTGTTTGTGACTTGTTACATCCGCTGGGAGGGAGATGGATGGGCCAGCTGCTTGGAAGTCTAGGGAGGAGGCAAGAGGAGGCCATGTGGGGACATGTGGGAAGTGGGGTCAACCAGGGCCGAGTCAGGACTCAGTGACAGGGGTCTGGAGTGCCCAGCAGAAGCCATAGAAGGCACCTGAGCAAGGACAGTGCAGGAGAAAGTAGTTTAGGAGGAGGGGACCAAAAGGTGTGGCAAAAAACGGGTGAGGCAGCCCTATCTGTCCCCAAAGAGGATGGAAGATGGAGCCAGGGGCCCGGGCTCACAGGCTTAGATAGAGGCACAGGATGCAGGGTAAGGCAGCAGATGCTGCGCTCGCTTCACCTGTGATCACCCTCATGCAGCGCTGGATGTGGCCCTTGGGGTGACTCAATGCATCTACCAGGGACACCACAGTGGGACAGTCATGGCTGCTCTCACAGGTTTGAAGCCTGCCCACTCTCCATGGAGTCTCATGACTTCCCCGGGCTCAAGATGCCAGGGGTGCTGCGTGGGGGTAAGGAGAGGGCCCTTCCTCACTGCTGGGCCCTGGGCCCTGGGTGCTGTGTCCTGCTCTGACCGAGGACCCTGGGCAGGGACCACAGCCCAGCTGCACTCGGCTGCTCCCTGCACCACTGGCTGAGTTGGGCTCCTGTATTCCCGGACTCTGTTTCTCTAATCCTGGGATTAGTGAGAGGGGAATTGGCAGGGCTCACAGCAGCTGCTCGGCATGGAAACGTTCTCCAGGCTCCCCAGCCTGCCCTGCCTGGCTCCCTCTATACCTCAGACCTCCAGCAATCCAGACTGGGTTGGGGCTGTGGGCCAGCGGACATCAGGGCCAGGCTGCACCCCGGGTTGCCCACCCCGCTCATGCCCAGGAAGAGCACTGATGGGGATCATGTCCCTGTGGGGAAGCCAAGAGGACCAGGAGTGACTGGATCCCAGCCAGCCCCTAATCCCTTGCTCACACTCTCTTCCTTAAGGATTTTCCGTGGAAAAAAATCTGCTTCATGTTCCCAGCTGGGAGATGATGAATGGTGGAGGGGGCGGGGATAGGGCTGGGGAGCCCCATGGAGTTGGACAGAGGGCACCCCCGCTCCTGATCTGTACAGCGCAGCCCTGACAGGCCACCGGCCACCAGCCCCAGGCCGGGCCCCCAGTGCTGGTCTGTGTTGCTCTTCTCCTGTCCTCACAGCAGGCGACCCCTAAAGCCGGAGCCTGCAGCATCCAGCAGGAAGTCTCATGTTGGCAAGTGTAATTGTGGTGTGGTGGGCAGCGATGGAGGAGGTCACAGTGGTAGCCATGGTGGGCATGATGTCGGCGACAGTGTGGTGTGAAGGGGTCGTCAGAGGTCATGGAAACACCAAAACCTTGATGAGCACTGAGGAGGAGGGCTGGCCAAGGTGGGCTTCACGGCTCCCCTGCAGTCACCTGGGCAAGCCACCTCTCCAACTCCCACTTTCCTATTGGAAACATGAGACTAATGTGAGCAAGTGGTGGCATTCCAGGCTCAGAACCCAGCACTCCGGGCAGGCCACTGACCCCTCAGTTCTGCCCCAGTTTGGGGACTGCTTCAATCCTCTGTCTGCTCTGAGTCCTTTGCTCTGCCCACAGACTTCCTCCTGCCGTTCCCGTGGGCTCTTGCCTGAATCACCAACTCCATCCTTCCTTTGGAGCCCCCACATCCTAAAATCACAGACTCTGTGCCTACTGCCCCTGCTTCCTGCACCCACTCCCTCCCTCCCTTGCCCTCGGCTCCCCGGGTTCCCAATGCCGCAGAAGGAAGCCGGAAGCATGGCTCTCCAAGCCACGGCTCAGCCTCAATTTCCTGGGGTGTGTGTGGGGAGGAATTTGGTCTAAGGCCATCATGGCTTTTCCGCAAGGCCTCCAGGACCCCGCAGCAGAACTCCTTCTGCCCTCATTGGGGCCCCTTGCTCAAGGCCTCTGGAGGTTGATGCTCCAACAGCCTCTCCTCTCCACATGTGACCATTGCTGGGGTCTAGCTTTGGGTTCCAATTCCAGCCTGGCCACAGCAGGCAGCAGGTCGGTCCGCTCAGAGCTGGCACCCAGCTGGGGCCTCTCCAATTTCTTAAATGGGGGTGCATGGCCCTGATCCCCTCAGGTTCTTCCTAGATCCACCTGCTCTCCTGGGCCCAACATCTCACAAGCCCTCTCCCTCCCACCCACTGGTCCTCCAATCCCCTTGCCATGATTCTCTTAAGAGGAACATAGAATTTAATTTTATTTTCAAACCATGAAACCAGCTCATCATTTAACTTTGCATTTTAAAAAAGCTATTATCCTGATTAATCCTCTTTGGTATTAATGCCAATAAATTATATAAATCTTGAATCTTTTTTTAACTCAGAAAAATAAACTCTGTTAGGATGATCCATCATATATTAATCTGTGTTGTATAAACTGTTAGCTTTAAAAAACCAAAATGCCTTTGAGACACTGATGCAAGTATCCCTGGCGAGAGTGCAGATGTCTGCTCCCTTTCAGTAACAGCAGCTTGGGATGTGGGGATCCACTTCCTGCTGAGGGCAACTAGAAGAGCTGTGTATTTTAGTGGACTGGGAAGCTGGGCATGGTGGTAGACACCTGTAATCCCAGCACTCTGGGGGGCTGAGGCAGGAGGATTGCAAGGTCCAGCCCAACCTGTGCAATTTAGCAAGACCTTATCTCAAAATAAAAAATATAAAAAGGCTGGGGAATGTAGCTCAGTGTGAAGGCCCTGGGTTCAATCCTCGGCACTGAAAATAAAATACAATAAATATAATAAAGCAGACTGTTTACAGCATTAATGAGATAAACCTAGCCACAGGGAATTCCTGAGCCAGGATGCAGAGGGGACTGAGACAAGGAGGTGAGCCTAGGCGTTTCCATCAGGAATGGAGGAAGTGGTTGAAGCTGAATGAGGGATGGTGTCTTCTTACAGAGAGGATTTAGTCTCATGAGACTACAGGAGGGGCGTTTGTTGGTTTGGGTGAAGACTGCAAAGTCCTGCTGTGGTAACAGAGGGTGAACTGGAAGAAGGCAGGTTTGCAGGACTTGCAGCCTTGGCTGATCTCAGTTCCTGCCCCAGATTAGGGGGATCCATGGTTGCTGGTGCCCTCCAGTTCCCATAACTCTTCTCTGCAAGAAGACACCATCCTCTGTCAGATGAGTTCCAGAAACAATTTTGCAACTACGATGTCCAGGGCCCCAAAAATAAGACAATAAAACAACAAAACACAACCCATGAAAGAATAAAAATACACACACACCCAAGCAAAGTATGAAACCAAAAAATAAAGAGGAGACATATGATGAGAACAGACAACAGAAATAAAACATAAAAGAAAATACAAATGGGATGTGGTGCACACCTCTAATCTCAGTACTTGGGGAGGTTGAGCCAGGAGAATCGCAAGTTTGAGCCCATCCTGGGCAACTTAGCAACTTAGTGAGACTCTTTCTCAAAATAAAATGTAAAAAAGAGGCCTGTGAATATAGTTCAGTGTGAAGGCTCTGGGTTCATTCCCCAGTACCACAAAACAAAACAAATACAACAGGAGTGCTGGATGTTGGAATCATCAGATGAATATTTTAAAAATTCTTAAATGCTTATAAGGGAATAAAACACATGATGGAGATAAGAGTTACTGAGAATTTTGGTAGAGAAGGAAAACTTTCTTTAAAATATGGAAGTTCTAGAAAAATTATCTGAAACCAAGCACTCAAATTATAGGTTTAATAGCAAATGAGCTAATGAGTTAGAAGATAGATCAGAAAACAATATCAGAATGCAAGGTGAAAAGGTAAAAGGATGGAGAATACGAAAAAGAGTTGAAGGAACATGAAGAAGACTGTGGAAGGTGGAAGAGGACTGGGCAAAAAGTAACGTGTGGAGGGACAATGGCTGAGATCTTCCTAAAACCAAGGAGCGGTCAGTCTGTATGTGCAGTGAGCCCCAAGAACCTACAGCAGCACAGGTGAAAAGGTACACACGTTTCACCATCAGAGTGTGCCCAAAGACAAAGAGATTAAAATAGAACCGGAGAAAAACACAGATTATCTTCAATGGGGCCATGGATACTTAGAAAGCTGACTTCTTCGGGGAAACAGTGGAAGCCAGGGGAGATAGAACCGTTTAGGGGCTCTGCAAGAGAGGATAAGCAACGAGTCAGATGTGTGGATATTTCCTTTACGAACAGTCTGCCCCGCAGTATAACCTAATTCTGACACTAACCCGAGTCAGTGTGGATCCCTTAGATAAAGAGGCTGAGCCCCCTTCAGCTGCCAATTGTAGGTCCAGACGGTGACTGATCAATCAATTTTTTTTTCTAACTATGACCTTTTCATTTTTTGTGTTCTTTGTGGCCTAGAGTGAACTCCACCAGGGTGAACCATCAAGATTCAACATTTAACTATTGTTTTTTCCGTTCTTTAAAAAAATGTTTCCCTTTTATAATTAGTGCCTATTAATTTTACAAAACATTGAGTTCCAGTGTGTATAACATATTTTGATCATATCCATCTCCCCTATTATATCCTTCCACTCCCTCTCTTCCCTTCCTTTTATCTAATAATAGTCTCCCTCCTACTTTTATGTCACATTTTTTTTAGATTCCACGTATTTGGGAGTATGTGGTATTTGTCTTTCTGAGTCTGGCTTATTTACCTCACCATGCTGCTCCCCAGCGCTATCTGTGATCTGGTAGCTGTTAACTGAGGGGCTCCCAGCACCCCCTCCTCAGGTTCAATTCATTTGCCAGAGAGGCTCCTAGAACTCAGGGTAGAACTTGATTTTATATTCAACTTAATACAAGGGATATTTGAGAGGCTACATGTGAATATCCAGAAGAAGAGATTTCACAGAACAAGATGTGTGGGAAAGGGCACAACACGTTCATGCCCTCTCTGGACAAACCAGCCTCTGGAACCTACATGTTTGGCAGCCCAGAAACTCTAAATCCAGTACTTTGGGGTTGATGGTTCATTATTTAGGTGCCATTGATTGCATTATTGTCCATGTGATGAACTTGACCCCTTTCAGCCCTTCTGCTCACCTTCCTGGAGGTGGGGGATGGGGTGGACTGCAAGTTCCAACCCCCCAACCAATCCCGTAGTAGGCTCTCCTGGAAACTGGCATCCATCCTGACGCTACCTAGAAGCCCCCAGCCACCCTCATCTTGTTAGCACCCAGGAAAATGCATTGCCTAAGTGACTTCAAGGGTCTTAGGAGCTGCGTGTCAGGAAACTGGGCCAAAAACAGTTCTTATTACAAATCAAAATAGCATAAGGACTGGACAAAATAAATATCTTATAATTTACTACTCAGAAAACATTATCCAAAAATGAAGGTGAAATGTTTTTTAGATAAATAAAACATTCTTTTTTCAGACAAGTAAAACCTGAGAGAATCTGGGCATGGCAGTGTGCACCTATAGTCCCAGATACTTGGGAGGCTGAGGCAGGAGGATCACTTGAACCCTAGGAGTTCATGACCAGGCTGGGCAACATAGCAAGACCCTGCCTCAATTGAAAAATAATTTTTAAAAATCTAAGAGAATTCATTACTAGCAGACTCATATTAATAGGGTGATTTTGAGGGAAGAACAATCCTGAATGGAAGTTCAGAGACATAGGAAGGACAATGAAATGACAAACATATGGGTAAATATCAAATAATATTGGCTACATATATAGTAATAATAATGATGGTTTTGGGGGACTTCAGGTTCAGAGGTTCTGCCACGCATTTTAAGGAAGTCAGCTTTGTTTTAAATGCATGCTGTAATCTCTGGGCAGTTATTAAAAATTATAAAGAAGTAAGTAACTTCCAAATGAATAGAGAGGGATAATTGAATAACCTACTTCCAAGAGAAGGCAAAGAAGGAAGAGAAAAAAGAACACAGGCAAGTAGGACATTTAGAAAGTATGTATTAAGATGACAGGTTTTTAAAAATCCAAATACAAAAGCAATTTCATTATATATAAAATGACTACATTTTCCCATTAAAACAAAAGTTTTCAGATTTTCAGACCTATTTTGGATAAGAACAAAATCTGACTACTTGTTTACATAGAGGTACCTG
Organism: Heterocephalus glaber; assembly: GCF_000247695.1. The sequence continues at coordinate 15,774,395 of NW_004624754.1, forward strand.
AAATATAGAGATGAGGACAGATAAGGGATGGGGAAAGCTCTAACACGCAATGCTAACAAGAGCTATGTTAAAATAGACTAAATAGTAAAGCAAAAGCATTACCCTGTATAGATAGTTCATAATGATATAAAGTTCAGCTCCCCATGAAGACATACTCACTGTATCTCTATGCACCTGATAACTTGACCACAAAATATATAAAGGAAAAATCAACAGAAACATATTGTTCTACTTCCTTCTCTGACTTCCTGGGGTCCTAAGAGCAAGGCATTTTAGTGTTGGGGTCCTCTCTGAGATACTCTGTCGGGTTCCCTTGGGGAGTTGGGTTTAGGCAGGAAGCCACTCGGCTAACTCACTCCTCTCATAAGTAAAGAACACGTGTTGCAGGTGCTGTTCCTGCCTGCCTCATCTGCACTTGCCACATTCCTGCACAGCTACCTGCTGGCTTCAGTTGCAGGCAGAGACTCCAGGGCTCTTCCTGGCTCCAGAGCCCGCTCCTGGGTGTGAGCATGCTGGACTCAGCAATCCTTCCCAGCTTCTGCTCCCTGGGAAGAACTCAGAGGTATTCTCTGTACTCCCCTTCCTCCTGAGACCTCTAACAGACTGAGTTCAGCAGGAACTGGCAGGATAAAATCCATCCTCTGGATTTTTTCTGCTCCAGAGGCAGGAGCAGAAACCCTGATGCTCAGCCAGACACGCAGAGCCCCAGAACTGAAGTTTGGGTCCTCCTTGGGCACCCTGAATGCTCTGCTTCCAAAATCCTGCTCTTGCTTCTCAGCCAACTCCTCTCCTGGGCACCTGACTTCCTTCTTCCACTGCCCCCATGTCCCCCTACCACCAGGAGCCCATGCCTTCCTCAGCGTTTAGCTGCGGTGATGCCTCCATGACGCTGTGGTCTCACCTGTTCCCTCTTCCAGATGCCACAGACTTTGGCGATGGACTTTAAGGACAGATGCCTTTGAAGTCCTCAAGAATCCATACCTCTGGGCCCCCTTACTGGAATGCAGGAAGACAAATTTTCTGTGCCACCTTGGACTAATCCTTTCCTGCCTTGGCTCTTGGCTTCTGTGAGTGCACAGTGAGTGCTTGGGCTGGAATCAGTGCCCCCAGGAGGGTGCAGTACAATTCTTCCTGGGCAAACTGCCTGTACCAGGGGCCAGTTATCATCGTGGGCCCCTGGCACCCAGTGCTAGCTTCCCTCATTGAAAAGTCACCACTATGTTTCAAAGCACTCTGTGTTTCAGAGCACACTATGTTTCAGACCATCTCCTCCAGACTGGTGCTTCCTGAGATGCTTCTGGCTTAGAACCCTCCAGGTGGCACGCAGGGACCACATAGGGGTCTGATGGAGGAGAAGTTGGAACCAAGGACACAAATGTCCAAGCTGTGTCCCAGCACCTGAGGCCAGAACTCTTGTCCAGTTTCCCAGCCATCAGCTGGACAACAAGGGGCCGGGTGGCACTGGGACCATCCTGTCAGAATGCTTTTCTCCAATGGGCACAACCCAGGTGTGGACAGATGTGCAATGTGAAGAGTAGACGCAGGACCCTGGTGGGTCTGCTGGAGACTTGGCCATGGCCAGGGGCAAGAAGGGTCAATTTATACCAGCAAGGGCTAGGGTGGGTGGGAAGGGGACAGCTGTGACCCAGAAGCGGGAGAGGGCTCCAGCTGGAATACCAGAAGCACCTGCTGTGGTTACGGCAGCAGAATGTTTGTGAGAATGCTCCTGCTGGGGAGGCTGTGATTGCAGCTGGCTGTCTAGACCGCCGGATGGAGGTGGGATGGGGTGGGGAGCAGCCCATGTCAGGGAGGGTGTCCAAAGATGGCAAGGGCAATGGGACACTGCAGAGCAGAGGAGCCATCCTCAGAGGTGAGGCGGGGCTTGAGAGACACTGGAGGGCTGCTCCACGATGAGAGCTCAGGCTGAGTTCTGGGAATCAGTCCATGTGTTAAATCACTGAGTCATTGTCCAGCATCCCTGGCTGGAATGAGACTACCCCAACCCTGTACGTGTCCTGGGGCCACAGCTCATTGAATGTGAGGGTCAGAGCACTGTGACTGAGAAAGGAAGAATTAGAAGGGGAGGAATTTGTCAGCTGGATGCAGGGGAAGCTGCTGTGCCTGAAACAGCTGGCCCCTGGCAGAGGGGAGGATGGGGCTGGAGAGAGCTGCCAGCCAGTGTCACCTGAGCTAATGTACACAGCTGCCTGGTGAGCTAGAGACTGGGACCCCTATTTTGCAGATGAGCAAATAGAGGCACAACTCATGAGTCAGAGGGTATTTCTCCAGGCTCCTCCCATCTCCAGTAGTCCTCGCTGCCATCTCTGCCCTCTGTGGGTCTCAGGTGGAAGCTGCCACATCTGTCCCCCTGGGGGATCACACTGCTTTTCCAGAAGTCTGCTTAGAGATCTGGTCCCCACTGTGAGGAAACTGATAAAATCAAATTTCTGAACTTTGCACCCCAAACGCCCAGTCTGGAGGGCTCCACCAAACACCTGGTGTGCCAGCTGGCACATCTGAGTGTGGTCATGTCCTCACTCTGCTTGCAGCCACGCACCCACGTTAACTCAGCCAACGCTCATAGCTGCCCGGGAGGATGCCAATCAGCCTGTCTTAGAGATGGGGAATGGAGCCGGACAGGGTGAATAACTCATAAACCAGGGTTCAGATCTATGTGAGTTCCAGAGGCTCCCAGGGAAGGGCTGTCTGGAGCTAACTAACTGTCCTGGAGCTGAGGATGGCTGGATTTCAGTTCCAGAAGCCTGCTGTCACTTTCCAGCCACCCTGATAAGGTGCTGTGTGATATGAGACATCGCTCACACTCTCTGGAGTCCCCTGGGCCCTGGGTTAAATGAACAGGGTGAACTGGGTGATCCCTGGCTGGGCCGCTCTGCTGGCATTTCAGGAGGCAGCAGCAGTCTAAAATAAGCAGCGGGAGCCACGCTGTGGTCGGGAAGGGCAGCCTGGGACATGCGTGTGTGAAGCCGGGAGGTGCTCTGTGGTGAGGGGGTGTCTGGGCTAATTGCATGAGCTCAACGGGGGCCGCTTTCTCCTCTCCATGCCCGCAGCTGGCTATGAGTCACTGATGGGTCAGTGGCCACAGCGGGCTGCTGGAGGCGGGGCAGGACTTCAGTATGGATGAAGACATGTCAGACCTGGGATCAGGCTGGGGACTTCCAGGGGGACTGTGTGCTCTCCTTACCTCTCCTGGGCACTCCTACCCCCTTCTGCCATCTCCCTGCACACAGTACCCCATCTAGAGTGGCTCAACCAACCCAACATACTGCTGCCCAGCTCACATTCCCAAGCACTAGCAGAGGGAAGCTGAGGCAGGGAAGGTGGGGGCGAGCCTGCTGGGCATGGGCTAGGCATGCATCTAGGCTTCTGGACCTGCCCACAAGGGCTCAGAACCAGTCGCTGTAGGCAGCCCAGTGTCAAAGGAGGCACAGGTCAACCCCACCCAAGACCCCAGGAGGAGCCTCTCAGATGGGGTCACTCCCAGCAAGAGACCCAAAGACAGTGTTGGATGGGGTTAGGGTGAGTGCCTTCCAGACACATCTCCTGCTGCCCCAAGTGTCACCCCGTGTGACATGCCCACCTGGCGGCTGACTGGGTGATTCAAAGGTACTTTCCTGTGTGGGTGTGTGCTGCCCTTGGGAGCAGGCCCTGGGTTCATTGTCTGCAGAACTTCTGGCATAGTGCCAGGGTCACAGTCAGTTCTGAGACGAGGTCAAAGGTCTCCAGCCGTCTGCTCAGCATGTGACATTCTCTGTTGTACTCATGGGTCATGTTTCATGCATTCATTCATTCACACATCTATCCAGCCATTCATTCATATATTCATTCATTCATTCATTCATTCATTCAGCAACAGCACCTCCAAAACCAGCTCCTCTTGGACCAGCTTAAACCAGAAGCTCATAGTCTCTGAGGCTGCCCGGGCCACATCATGACCATGTTTTACTATTTTTTGCTTGTTTTGCACTCAGAACTGGGGTTTGAACTCAGGGCCTTTGCACTAAGCTACATACCCAGCCCTTTCCAGGTAGGTGAGCATCCCTGGGTCTCCCTGGGGGCGCTGCCCTGGCCTTCACTCCTGCTCTGCCCTTGTCCCGGGCATGGGGAGGGACTCCAGGGAAGACCCCCAGAGACTCCCAGCCTCCTGCTCCCCATGAGCCCCCTGGCTTCCATCAGGGAGGGGGTGAACTGCACCTTTGGATCTAGATTTTTGGTTTTTTTGAGGCAGGGTCTGGCTGTGTAGACCAGGCCAGCCCACACTCACTAAGTAGTCCAGGCTGGCCTTGAATTCACAGTGATTCTCCTGTTTTAGCCTCCCAATTGCTGGGATTACAGACACTCACCAGCACGCCTGGCTTGCACGCAGGTTTAAGGTCCTCAGCTCCAGCTCTCACCCCCCTCCCCCGGCCTCAGGAGCTCACAGTCCCTGCCTGCCTTTGAGCTGTCAGCACCCCAGTTCTGGGCTACTGGCCCTTGGGGCACCAGATTGCATGACAAGGAGAGCATTCTGGGGTCCGAGGCCCCAGAATGGAATCATGTGCACATGTGTCTGCATATGTGTGTGTACATGTGTGTCACAGACTAACCACTGGGACCCACAGAAGCAGCCCTCCAGCCAAGCACCCGATTTCCAAGTCTCTGCTCCAGAGGGGAAGGACCTTCAGCCCATGCATGGAGGGAGCTGACCTTTCTGTCCCAAGGGTCTCAGGGACACTCTCTGGCTGTTAACAGCAGGGATGGCAGAACAGGGGGCTCTGAGGGGCTCCCCACATCTCCTCCAGTGCCCAGAGGGCACCCAGGAGGTGCAGCTGAATGAACGGGTCAAGCCCATCCTCCCTGGCCCAGCCCTGGCCTCCCTACCTATGTCCTTTAGAGGCTGTGAGCACTGAGTTATTCTTAGCAGGCTTCATTCATCAGAGGGTGACAGACGGTGTCCTGCATGGAATGCCTTGGTGCCAGGGGAGCCAGTGTGTGTGGGGGTGTGATTCTTGTCTATGGGCAGGAGCCATTGCCTTCAGGGACTCCGGTCTGAGGGGGACACAGCCCTGACCTTGGGGAACCCTGCTGAAAAGAGGTGGCACAGTGCAGATCCTGGGAGCTCCCCGTGACACAGTAGACTCACCATGGCTTTCCTAGGCCTCCAGGAGGTACCAGACTAAGCAGAGATCTGGTCTTGCCCTCAAGAACCTCAGGTCAGCAAAGAAAAAGAAGTAGGCCATGGTGGTGAACACCTGTGATCCCAGCATTCTGGGAGGCTGAGGCAGGAGGATTGAAAATTCAAGCCCAGCCTGGGCAATTTATTGACTTAGAAAGACCTTGTCTCAAAAATAAAAATTAAAAACTAAATATAAGGGCCAGGGATTTAGCTCAGTGGTTTCGCCACCTGCTGCGAAAGCTCAAGGACCTGAGTTCGATCCTCGGTACCAAAAAAACCCACAAAAAACTAAATATAAAGGGGTGGCAACATAGCTCATCCTGAAGGCCCTGGGTTCAATCTACATTACAGGAAAGGGGTGGGTGGGGTGGTGCTGCTGTCCCTCCTGAGAACTGTTCAGACCTCAGGCACAATCACCCTCCAGGATGTTAAATAGGGGTGCAGAGTGGTATCTGGTGACATGTGTGACCCCTTGCCACCACCTGTGGACACAGGAAGATGACAGAGAAGAAGGGTCCCCAGGGACAAGGACACAGCCAGGCATCTGCAGGATGCAGAGGTGGTGCTGGTGTGGGAGGTCTCAGCCTGAGGGTCAGATGCCCAGGGCTTTGGGGTCCAGCTCTGTCTTCCTCTCAGGGGACTGGTTGGAGGGCTTTGCGATCCCTGCAAACCCAGGCTCTTGCCTCCCCTGCACAACATCCCCGGAGACCCACCTGGGCCCATCCCAGGCAAGAGCTGAGAAGGAGGAGAGACCAGGGCTGCACTGGGGAAGGACTCTGTGGCCACATGCCCTGGCTCCTGGCTTCTGTGTTTTCATGAGGCCTTCTCCTGGCCCTCGACATGGCCCCGGAGCTGGTAAGTCTTAGCTGGTCAGCTAGAAGGGCTGCAGGCCTAGGGTGGGGGCTGCCTTTCTCCACAGGAAGGTAACCCCTGCCATGGGGCAGCCTGGCCAGAAAGCCACGTTAAGGGAGATGACCTGGGAGTTGTGTGGTCTTGTTGCCCTGCATACTGGCCCTCAGCAGCCACCCTGCCTGCAGACCTCAGTCCCAGTCAAGGAGGTGGGTGTTTGGGGCAATCCTGGGGGCCACAGGGAGTGGGTGCCCCCCTGTGACAGAGCCAGGAGGCAGGCTCTGCGCCCAGGAGGGGTGGCCTGGTTCTGGCAAGTAGCCTGGTGCCAAAGGGTGGGCGATTATTAGTGCATCAGAAGTGATGCCAGCTGGGCTGTGTCACAGACTCAGAAGCTCAGGTGGGGACACAAGGGGTGGCAGAGGCCTTGCAGCAGGGACTCCTGGTTGCCAGAGGGAGTCGCCTGCCCCAGGGCTCCGGGACTCTGCCTCGTCTGTCCTCCAGGGGGCGCTGCGCAGACCAAGGGTCCCAGCGACCTGCTGCAGGTCCTGGGGACCAGTCCCAGGTCCTAACCCTCCCGTGGATCCCTGGGACAGAGAGGTCCAGATATGGTATGTGGAACAGACTCCCCCCACACACATTGCAACAGGGAATGGGGTGGAGGGGCTCCTGGCTCTAGCGCGCCCCAGATCAGCAAGGGGATTGGGTAGAAGTTGGTGGGGCCTGTGTGCCCAGAGGGAGTTTATTAGTCAGATTAGCCAGCATTAGTGGGGGGTGCTGTGGCCGGCGACATAGCTGGCGTGGCTGGCATAGCGGCGGGGCCCCCTGCAGCGCGGTCTCGGAGGCTTCAAAGGGGCTTAGAGAGGCCCTGGTGGCACTGCCACAGCCCTTGGGAGGGCAGGAGAAGGCGGCCTTTGTGCGCGGGAGGATTAGGGATCCGGCCTGGAAGGAATTTTAAACTGCTGGGGCTGAGCCACTGGGGACCCTCCTCCCAGCCCCAAACACAGGCGTGCTGCCTGCTTTCCCATGGGAGACCCCTTCGTCCCTCCCATGGGGGCTGCCTAGGGGGCCAGATCTGCCAATAAAACAGGACTTCCAGTGGAACTGAGTACTTTTAAAAAGTGTAAGTATACCTCAAATACCTCCGTGTGGGCTACCCTTAGGTGAAACATGATTTGTTGTCCCCCTGCTATCCAACTTAACTGGGTGCTTTGCATTATTTGTTTCTGGCAGCCCTGGGGGCAGCTGAAATGTCTAATCTGTGGCCCCAAATAGACCAAATGCTCCTGAAAATCCAGTGTGTCTCCACATTTGAGAGTCCACGTGGGCAGAGTCGGGTCTCTTCCCTCAGACAGGCACCCTGAGCCTCTTCCCTGAGGCAGCCACCTTCCAAGGACCGGGTGGATTGTCACCTGAACACTGGACTCCCCAGGTCCCTGTCCGGGCTTCCCTGAGGCAGGCCTGGCCCAGTCATGGCTCTCTGCCCACAGGGGGCGCCAGGGCCCAGAGGACAGACTTGCAGATGGATGGGCCTGGTTGCTGGGTGCCTGTGCTGTGGGAGTTTAAGGGAGGGCTCCTCATCCTGTGAGCCTCCCCACCCAGTGCTGGCCTTGCTTGGGCAGTTGAAGGCTATGTCGGCCTGGTCCAGAAGCTGTGGCCTTGGTTTCCACCAGGAAGGGACAGATGCAGAAGGTCTTGGCTGCCTCCTCTTCAGTAGCCACAGCCTGCAGTGCCATCCTCCTCCAGCATTGCTGGTCCCCAAGACTGTGACCCCTGTCCCTCTTCCCCCCGGAGCCTGGTCTTCTTCCCAACACTCTGGCCCTCATCAGGGGGTGCTGCTTGTGCCAAGGGCCTTCTGGTAAGAAGAACCCTATCTATTCCCTCCTTCTTCACTGACCTGGCCCCCGGGAACAAAGAGGGGGAAAGGGCGGAGGGGGACTCGAGGAGGTAGGTGTGGGTAGGTGGAGGGAGTGGGGGCAGGCACCCCCCCAGGCCCTGCAGCCGCCTCCCTGTCCCCTCGCCCCTCTGAGCTTTGACCTCTCTCCCGGAAGCTGAGGAAAGCCTGGGAAAGCCCGTTCCCACGGTCGCAGCCCCACGCTCTCCTCCCCTGGCCCTCGCGCCCTAGTCTTGCCCTTGGCGATGTGTGCCCACCCCAGCACAGTGGCCCCTCCTCAGCCCCAGCGCCTGCCACTGCCGCCTGAGACACCATCACCCCACATCTCAGGCCGCCAGTCATCAGGTCGGCAATTAGCTGTTTCCTCCTGGCCACATGAGGCCACCAAACGTCACAGCCCCTCCTCCAGCCGGCGGCACTGGCAGGAGTGCTGGGGGTGCCCCCTACCCTTTGTAGTCAGTGCCAAGTCCTGGCGAGATGCCCCCTCCTGAAACCGCCGAGGCCGGGTAATGAGCGCCCATCTGGGGAGCTGGGAGTTGAGGCTGCCTCCTCCCCCGTCACCCCATGCCATGCCTGGGCGGGCCAGTGCTGGCTCAAGGGTACTGGCTACCCAGCCTGGGCAGGGCTGGAGACTCAGATACCCCTGTCCCCAGTTGCAGGCAGTTGTCAGCAGGCCCTTACCTGGGGAACAGGTCCGAGTCTGTGGGGATGCCCCTCCCCAAACTCATCCCATGTGTGCCAGCACTGGGTGCCCTTCCCAGCCCCTCCCCCTCCCTGACCCAGAGGCAGTAAGTTCAGGGCTACTCCTAAGCAGGACCCCACAGAGGAACCAGAAGGGCAGGCCACCTCCCTGACCTGGAGTCTTCCTCCTGGGGAGGCAGAGACAGGCAGAGCTCTTCAAGGGTCTGAGTGGATGGGTAGGCTGTGGACGGTCACTGTGTTCCAAGTTAGGGGTGGGGTGGAAGATGTGATTCCAGAGAGAAAAAGATCCAAGCTGGGCATAGTGGTGTGCACCTGTGATCCCAGCTCTCAGGAAGCTGAGGCAGGAGTATTGAGTTCAAGGCTAGCCTGGGCTTCATAGTGAGTTCAAGGTCAGCCTGAACTATGCAGTAAGGGCCTGTCTCAAAAAACAAAGAACAAAAACAATCCAACATATGTAAACTGATGTGTGGTTCCCAAGTCCCAGCAATCCCATTGGCCCAGGGGAACTGAAAGTGCCATTTAAACTTGGGAGTGAGGTTTACATGAGACCCCCCCTCCCCCGCCCTGGCCCACACAGGTCCCAAACCTATACCACTACTGGGGATCCTCCCCGGGTGCTGTCGCAGGTGGTGCATTTGCAGGAAGATGTGCAGCCTCTCCACCCCCCGTGCTGGGTGCTCACCCACCTTCCTTTGGTTACTGACATTCAAGATGTGGGGCACAGGCTGAGAGGTGTGGTGGCGTAAGGTGTGCTGGGTGCCGCTCCCCTGGAAGCTGGGCCGCCGACCGCCTCACCCTCCAAGGCTGGTACGACAGGAAGCTGGGCCCTGGCTCCCAGCCCTGGGAGAAGGGGAGTCAGCCAGTGCCTCCCAGACCAGGCAAGTGGAGGGAAAAGACAAGAGCCTGGGTTCAGGGGCTTTTGAGGAACATTCCTGGAAGGGGACTTGCGCACTGGCTGCCGTGGGAGCCACCACCAGGGCTGGTACCGCAGCTCAGCAGATGCTCTGGACCTTGCTTCTTAGTGCAGCCTCCAGGCTGGGCCCAAGTCTCTCTTTCCCCTGCTACCACCACCCTGAATTGCCACCCTTCTCAGCCTGTCCAGCAGGGTCTCCACACCCTGCACAAGGAACACACGTACACACACACACAGGTGCACATACCCTTGGCCCCAGAGGCCCCAGTGAGACTGCAGCACCAATGTGTGTGCCCTTAGGCTGGGCCCACTGCACACGGCCACTCGGGTTCCATGCACATGCACGGGGGAGCAGGTGGAATCACTGCTGTGCCCCCTGCAAGGTATGTCGGTGTCCTAATCTCCAGTGCCCAGGAATTGGACCGTACTTGGAAAAGGGCACCTTAAAAGGTGATCAATTACAATGAGGCCTCACTGGGGTGGAGCAGGCCTTAAAGCCAGTGCCTGGTCCTAGGGGGTGGGGTGGAGAGATCTGGAGATCTGGAGACATGAAGATGGCAGAGATTAGAGCAACAGCCACAAGTCCATGAATGCTGAGGACTGGTAGATTCTCAGCCTTTGAAACAGCTTGGGCTCAGACTTCCAGCTGCTGAACTGGGAGCAAATGCATTTGTGTTGCTTCGAGCCCCCGAGTAAGTGGCAATTTGTATGGCAGCTCGGGGAACAATCACACACACACACACACACACACACGGCCAGCCCTGGCTCAGGGTGATGCGGGTGGGTTCTCTGCCTCTTTCTCTTGTGAATGGTCCAGCAGATCCAAAACAGCTCATGGCCCAGAGGAGAAGCTCATAATGTTTAATCCTTCCTGGAGTTCTTCACCAGACATCTCCCTCAAAATCTGCTTCCCAGGACGTATTGCCATGGTTTTGTGCATCAATACATGCGCAAGAAGGTGCCAGCTGCTCTAGCCATATTAATTAACACCAGGAAACAATCTAAATGGCCATACATAGGCCGTGACAAATCCACTCAAAGAGATACTATTCAGTGAAAAAGGAGGGCGGCATGAGCAACAGAGATGAACCTCATGTGCCAACAACATGAGGCTGACAAATGGGTACAGACTGTCTGATTCCCTTCATATGAGGTCCAAGAGCAGGTAAAACAGACCTATGTGAGCAGGGCCTGATGGTGCACACCCGGAATCCCAGCATTCTGGGAGGGTGAGGCAGGAGGAATGAAAGTTTGAGCCCAGCCTGGGAACTTAGTGACTTATGGAGACCCCGTGTCAAAATAAAAAAAGTTAAAATAAAAAGGGCTGGGATGATTCTTTTAATTCTTTTGGGAAAATGCCCAGCAGGGAGATATATGTCCACCCATGTTTATAGTGGCACAGTTTGTAATAGCTAAAGATTGGAAACAGCCCAAGTGCCCATCAACTGGAAACCGGATAACGAAGGTGTGGTTTTTTAATAAAATGGAGTACTACTCAGCCATGAAGAATGAGAAACTAGAGACATTTATAGCTAAATGGATGCATATTGAGGCCATACTCTTAAGTGAAGTAAATAGGACACACATGTGTAAATACTGAATAGTTTCTCTAGTGTGAGAAACTGAGAGTCTAAATAAGGATTAAAAGGATTAATAACTAATAATTGATACTTTGAAATAGGAAAAGGTCCAAAGGGGTAGGGGTGGTGGGAGGAGATGGGGAAAGGAAAGAAGGGAAAGGAAAAATTATGAGAAAGGAAAAAAAATGGAAACGAAATCTATGTAAATAGGGAAGGGTGGAGGGGGTGAAGGGCGCACAGGAAATGGGGGAAAAAATAAGAACCAAGATACATCATGTACAGATACAAGCACCCAATGAGAAATGTAAACGTATTGTATACCTAAAATGTACCAATAAAAGAATTTAAGCAAAAGAAAGGGGCTAGGAAAGGAGCTCAGTGCAAAGGCCCTGGGTTCAACACCCCAGTACCACAAAAACAGAAAACAGAAGAAAATAGGTCTGTGTGAATACAAGTAGGAATAGCAGTTGCCTCCAGGGATGAGATTGACTGGGAGGTGCTCGGGGAAACATCCAGGGGGCTGGAAGTGTTCCATGTTGGATACTGGTAGTGGGCATGTGGTGTCCACATAGGAAAAATCCAATACGCCATGTCCTTAAGATGTGTGCAATTTGACGCACCAAATCTGACCCCTCAGTAAAAAGTAAAAGTTAAAAATGGGGTGCCCAGGAAGTTCACAGCTAGAAGCCCCTGGATGGAATTCTCTGAGGACATCTGCAGCTCAGGTAAGGGCTCCCTAGGGCAGGGAAGGCTCAGTCCCTGGGACACATTATACAGCATCTTGCAAGGGATATGGGAGGAGATCCACGCACGCGGGCGCACACACACACCCCTTCCCCGTTCCCACCTTGCTCACAGGGGCAGGCTTTACTGGGCATGGACTCTGGGCCCCACCAGGCTGGGCCTGAGGCTGCAGGGTCCCCCTGGCCCACCGAAAGTAGTGGCATGGTGGCAGATATCTGAAGACAAGGGCCTTCCTCTTCCCTCCCTCTCCACACCCCTGGTGGCAGCAGGGCCTGGGATCCTTCCCACGGCTGACTTCTCATGACATTTGTCGATGGCCGTTGTCCAGCCCGGGGCTGCCCCCTGGCTGAGGTGGATCTTCTGATGGAAAGAGAGGTGGGCAACAGCCAGCAGCAGTCTTCTTCCCCATGAAAGAGCGAGTGCAATGGTTTTTTTCTCAAAACAAAAACTCACTTGAAAAGGAAAAGCTGCTTTTTATGCCATGTTGAGAAGTGGCACGTATGCTCCAAGCATCGTTGGGGTATATGGCATGTTGCCATTTCACAGGCAAGAAAACTGAGACTCTGAGGCATCAGGCAAAACCCCAAGTCATGCAAGGTACTCGGTAGCAGGGCAGGGGCTCCCTGAGGACAGGTCATGTCCCCACCTGAGGGTGAGGGACTCTGGGTGCCTGAAGGAGGGGCTGACCTAGTGTTTGCTTTCCTACCGTCCCATTGTTTTCCAGCCAGCCTGGCCACCCTGTCTCCTTTCCTGTCTGGCAGTCCCCCGGGGGCTGAGCCCAGGGCCCCCCTCCAGGTGTGCCACAATTTGGGACCATTGTCTGGGGGCAGGGAGGATGGCAGGGAGGGTGAAGATCAAAGAAAGCTTGTCCCTGGGTGGCCATGCTGGAGTTGAGGGGAAGCCCTGCCCTCTTTTGCCTTTCCTGGTTGGACCACCGGGGTGTCAGTGTCAGCCAGCTGAACCATGCCAGGGCCACCCCGAGTAGGAGATGTCCGGACCCTGCCCCTTCTCAGGAGGACCGGCAGGAGGGGCTGCACCTGAGGGTGGACAGAGGGGCTGGGAGCAGGGTGACCCGGACCAGGTGTTCCTGCCCTGCCCATGCCTCCCTAGCAGGAGCTGGGTCATATGACAGGGCCAAGGTGGCAGGTGTAATAAGCCACAGCCCCAGGACAATATTAAATTCTGTGTCCCTCACCCCTCCCTGCCCCAGGACTTTCCCTCCTCTCCCAGGGACTTGGCACTGGAGGCTAAGAAGGGTCCTTTGTCTGTCTCCAGCCCTATGTCCCCAGAAAGGTAAGGGCTAGGGTGGGGGCTGGTACCCCTAGGGCTTTACCACACTTACACCCATGGCCCCAGCTGCCAGCACAACACCTTGACCTTGGGTCCCCAGAGTCCACCACCCCCTCACAGCCCGACCTGGAGCTCCGGTTTGCACACTCAGCCATGCACAAGGTGGGAGTCCAAGCAGGCACACACACGCGCCACCCAGCCTGTGGCCCTGTCTTCTAAACCCCAAGCTGTGGCTGAAGTAGAGTCCACGCTGGGGCTTCAGGGGTGGGATTGTTCTGGGGTGCAGGGTATTTGCTTCCCCTACCTAGCTCCAGGGCACAGCCCCATGTCCCCAGCTCCCCGGGGTGCAGGAGCTCTAGCAGCCTGGCTCCTCCCCCAGGCAGCGCAGGTTATTAATAAACTTGGTCCTGACTGGGAAGGCTTGGGCCAATCACAGCAGTGCTTTCCAGGAATGCCACCCAAAGGAAGCCTTCCTATGACCCCGGATTATTTCCCACCCTGACTTCATCCCTTTGGCGTGTGTGGCTCCCGCCAGGCCCTTCCCAGCAGGCTGCTGTCACCTGGCAGCTGACGTCACATTGGCGGCCACCCAGGGCAGGTCCCACAGCACGTGGGCAGGGCGGGGTCAGGACTGCTTCCTGTCCCACAGGCAGCGTCTCCTCCCCACCCCAGCCAGGCCACTGCCTGCCCCACGCCTATGACGCCTGGTGACGCTGCCTGGCGCTTGATCCTCATGGAGAGGAAGCTGAGAACCTCTGGCCCGGAGGGCAGAGAGCCTGGCCAAGCGGGTTTCTGCTGCTTTCTGGCCTCGTGACCATGGACAAGCAGATTTGACCTATTTGGGGCTCAATGTCATCCTTTGTACGACGAGGACAAAGATGCCCATGACGGTGGCTGCGAGGGTGAGGGTGTGTGACGTGCGCTGTGAGGGGCTGTGAAGAGCAGCTCAGCGGTGCGGTTTAGGTCTGGGCCTTTCTCTCCATCTTTGTCACCCTCACAGTGCCACTGACACCTGCGCTGTCACCCGGCCACCGCTCCACAGCCCTCTGTCACCACCACTCGGCACCCTCCCTGTCTCTGCTGTCACAACCCCCCACCGACACTCAGTCACCCCAAGAACACTGCCCCACAGCCCGAAAGGTCACGGTCATGTGAGTGGCCCCTGGGGATATGTCCTGTCCCACTTTGCTTCCTTTGAGTCCACACCCCTTTCTTCAGTCCTCCCTGGTCTGCAGAGTCGGCCTCCACCCCTTTCTCCTGCCCATGGCACGGGGGCTCTGGGTTCAGGTCCCAGCTCTGCTGCTAGCTCTGACCTTGGACAGGTCACCTTCCCTCTGGGTGCCTCGGTTTCCTGAGCCAGCAATTGGATTTCCTTTTTGGGGGGGTACGGGGGATCGAACTCGGGACCTTGCACTTGCGAGGCAGGCCGAGGAACCACTGAGCTAAATCCCTGGGCCCCTGGATTTCCTTTTGATACCAGGTCTTATAGAGCTGTGTCAAGGTCCCCAGACAGTGTCCCTGACGTCCTGAGTGCTCAGATCCACAGTGATGGCCCTGTCCCTCTGCTGGTCCGAGGCTGGCCAGGACTTTTTCCCGTGGTGAACAGTAACATTGTGTGTGCCCACGGGCCTTCCAGCATCTCATGGGGAGGAAGGTGATTCCCTGCTTCAGGCTCAGGTGGGCTGTGGCAGGGAAGGGACACGTGGGGGAAGTCAGAACCACACAGAGCTCCTGATGTCACCTGTGGGCCGAGTGGCAGCCGAGTGGGTCACTGGGCAGGCGTGAGAGGCCGTCATCCCTGCTGGCTTCGCTGAGTGTGATCTTGAACTCAGAGCACACATGGCTTGGGGCCAGCACCACCTTCGGAGTCCTACTGTCTCACAGACAAAGGACAACTCTGCCACAGCCTTTTCTGAGGGCCACTGGAGAGGGCGCTGAGCAGCGGGAAGTGGATGCATTCCTGGGCAGCCTTAGCAGTGACCGACCCAGGCGGTCGCTCCGCCTGAGCTCGGAGGGACACTGAGCCCCGAGCTGGGTTAGGGCTGGGCTTTGGGCCAGGGAGATGGGACTCAGAGCAGGGACAGGGCAGGGGAGCCTGGTAGGCTTCCTCTCCCAGGATCCTTCATACGCCGATGTCCATTGATGTCCACACAGCTGGAGCTTCCCCAGGACCCTCGCCCTCCCCCCTTTCTCCTCTGCTGCACCCAGCCATGAACCCCAGGAAGAAACAGAAGCTTTTGCATGCTCCTGGCCCCACAATGTAAATGACTGAGATGTGTTTACGTTGTCTGGAGCTGGCTGGGTCCCCTGCCAGCTCGAAAGGGTCAGACCACGTTGGACATCATGTGAGCAAGGCGTCTGGGTCTCGCTATGTGATGATGGGCGTGGGAGTGGGGACAGGGACCAGAGAGACCGTGCAGCTGGTGTCTGAGGGGTCAGGGCTGTGGGAATGGCAGCAGGGGAGGGGAACAGGGCCACCAGGGAGAGCTCCTCTGTGCTCTGTTCCTAGAGCTGCCGGCTGGAGTCCTAGTCCCAGTGACCTGAGTCCCTCTAGCCCCAGCCTCGATGGTCACATGTGAGTGCCCGAGGACTGTTCCCCTCCCCCCAGGTCTCCCCTAGGCTCCACATAGTCTCGTGGAAGCCATGGGCTTCCAAGGGCCATGATAACTCCCCCCGACCCAAAGGAAATGGCGGAGGTGAAGGGAGCTGGCAGTGCCCAGGCTGCGGTTTGGATCTGGATCTGTGGGCAAAGCACCCCCCACTCTGGGGATCTGTGTTAGGGGGAGGTGCCAGAGTCCGCAACATTCTGTCAACATTTTGCATTGCACCAGAAACACGGGGTGAGAGAACTGGCCTTTTTCCGGCCTGG
The DNA here is from genome assembly GCF_000247695.1 of Heterocephalus glaber. Next base: position 15,790,406 of record NW_004624754.1, read on the forward strand.
TGGGGACACAGTCCCATCCTAAGGGAGCCCGACTGTCCCCCCAGAGGGAGGCAGGTGGAGCCCGAGGGCTTCATAGCCTTTGGGAAGGAGGAGTCAGGCAGGTGTCAGGCAGCCCTGAATGGCCCTGGAGACAGGAGCTTTGTCCCCATGCTGTCCTGATTAGGAAGCAAGGCTCCTCTCTGCCCCCCAGGGCCCTGTCCTGGCTGCCTTTCTGGCACTGCCCACCTGGCCTGGGCAAGGCGGCGGGCACTCAGCCATGTGATGGGCATGCTGCTGAGAACCAGCTTGTCTCAGGAATGACACCCAGGAAGGGATATTTTGGTCTGGGAAATCTCCTGCATACCCCAAAATAACCCAGCTGCTGCCGGGACCTGAACCATCGCAGGTGGCCATCAGTCCAGCAGGGCGCCCCAGCCCACTCTGTCCCTCAAGTCCCGGACGAGCACTGCTGCAGCTCCCCACCCAGCCCCTGGAGCTGCCTTTGTGAATTTGGGAAGTGTCCCCTCCTGCTGTGTCACAGAGGTGTCCCTGGTGTGGAGAAAATAGATCTGCCTTCCCGTGGCTGCAAGTGAGTCTGGTGGGGGTTCTTGGGGGCCTGGCAGTGCCCGGCTGCCCTGCCGCCGGCCACATGGCCCCTGTTGGAGGGTTCACATGTCCCAAGCACCAGCCACCACCTGCTGCCTCCGCCTCCCAAAATAGGAAGGGCTGGCCTTCTCCCGTTACGGTGCACACCCCACTGCCCTTGTCCCCGGTGGAGGGGACTGACCTTCGCTGCAACTTTCCTCGGCTGCTGTCAGAAGGTGGCCCAGGGCTGGAGGCAGAGAGGGCGTTCCTGTCCCCATTAGGGGGGCCCTGTGTTCCCCAGCCTTCCCTCTCCCCACGTCCAGCACAACCCTGAGGCTGGGGTCCCACGTGACATCATTTGCTACTGATTACTGCTGACAGAGAATCTGGGGCTCAGAGTCTGAGAAGAGTTCCCCCCACACAGCTCACTCTCCATCCATTTCACAAATGATCATGTTTACCCGAGCACTTGCTATGTTCGAGGCATCGTGCTATGCCGGTCAAGCCTCATGGCCCACCATTAAGAGTAAAGTTGAGCCATGTAATGGGAGAGAGAGGGAAGCCCAGAGAGACTCCTCTGAGGTCACGCAGTGAGGAGGTGGAAGAGTTAGCACAATGGTTAGGACAATGTTTTCCTTTTTTAAAAAAGAATTTTATTATGAGAAAATGTAAACATTCAAACAAACAGAACAATGCAATGAACGTGCAAGTATCCATTACCAGTATAGAACCACAGACATTTTGCCAGCTTTGCTCTATTGCCTTTGTGCTCAAGTTTTTAAAAATTTCCGACCCTGTTCCCCGTCACCCTGATCACTTCCGAACACAGTTCTAAAGCACCAAAGCGGATTCCCCTGTAACCAGATCGCCATCCTCACACACAAGGGTTTCCCACTGTCCTCTAAGGCACAGCTTGTGGTGGACCCTCTGAACTGTGCCCTGGACATCGTGGACTTGGGGTGGCATGGTTTCTGGATGGGAGAGTAGCAGGGACATGGGGGAGCCAGGTGGGGGGGAGCTGTGGGGAGGCCCAGGGCCTGGTGGGTGGGGACACGGGGTGGAGGGAGTCCTGGAGAACGTCCTGCCCATACACAGCTGTCTCTTGGGCCTAGGGGCCCCACTTCCTGTCCCTTCTCATCCTGGGCCTCAGAGCAGGCTGCTGAAACAGTACAGGGGGGCAGCTTACAGGGCTCCAAAGCCCCCTCTCCCCCAGGAACCCCAGCCCTGTCAGTGTCTGGGCAAGGGAAGCCACTCTGAGGTCCCTTACATGGCAAAGGAGTGAGCGTACCTTAGCAGAGTCCTAGGTTAGCTGGGCCAACAGTGATTGGAGGGGTCTGCTTGCCAAAGGTAAGCTGGATTGGGGACTGGTCAGCTCCCTCCCCTCCCAGCAATGGCCTGGCCACCCCTGGGGTGAGTGGGGGGTGCCCCAGGCAAAAGGTGGCCCAGGGACTTCTTGCCCTTCGTCCCTGATAGGGGCCGAGGTGGTCAAAGCTGGAAGTCATGGGAGCTGGGTTTCCTTCTGGTCTCCCAGGGGCTGCAGGAGGCCTGGGCTGTGTCTCCTGGGGCTGAATCCTGTCCTTGGGGAGCCTTGGTCTAAAGAGGATGCAGCTCTGTCCTCTCGATGCCCCATGCCTCCTCGAGGTAAGTGACACCAGCTGCTATTTGGCTGTAACAGAGTGTCCTCTCACCTGGAACATCAGGGAACTCTCACCACTGTCATGTTTCATGATGAGGACACTGAGCCTCAGAAACTGGAGACTAAAGCCAATAACAAGGAGTAACAGAGGCCTGGCTTTCTCTCCAGGGCTGCAGCTGGGGAGGGGTGGCCCTGTGTGTCCTCGGGGACGGAGCCTTCCACACACACCTCAGCTTGTGCAAGGCCTATGGGGGGCTCCACTGGAGAGCACAGAGATTTTTGGTGAGCTTTTCAGAGGTCCAGGTCTCAGGGCCTTGGGGGAAAAGTCCTGTGGATACTTGGGGAACTCCAGGGAGCATGGGGAGGGCTGAGCAGGTGTGGGCAGAGAGAGGGTCTTTTCTAGCAACCGACCATTGTGCAGGGGTGCAGGCCTCCGGAGGAACAGAAGAATCCACAAACGCCAAGGGGCTGTGGGGCCAGGCAGCCTCTGCAGACACTCATGTTCATGGTGACGGCCTCTGTGGTTATGGGAACACGGACCATTACAGCACTGGCACTAAAGGAATTGTCCCCTTCCCTTAGCATCGGCGGTAGAAGCTTGGTTCCCATGGCGGTCGGCCTTTCCAGGGAGCCCTGGGGCCCACACCAGCCATAGTGCCCAGCTCTCCAGGCAGAGGCCTATGACTGTGGGTCCCTGGGTCCCCAGGGACCCCAGTGAGCCCCAGGTCTTGGGGCTTCTTGCTCAGTGCGGCTGCAGGGGCGGGACAGATGGGCAGCAGCGAATGGAAAATGACGACATCTTTCCGGAAAGCTGACTTTCCCAGGGCCTGGTGGGCACCAAGCGCTGACTCGAGGAAACCTGAGCCCTGTGGGTAAGCGCCTCTCCACGCGGGGGGCCTGCTGCTCGTGGGTAGCCTGGGTGGGCCAACGCTCGGCAGCTGAGTTAGCGTCAAGTGCTGCCTCTGTGCCCAACCCAGAAGCCAGAAAAAGTCACTTCCTGTCCCCTTGACTCTTACATCTCTCAATATCAAGGCAAAAAGTCCCTATTGTGACCTGTGAGGTCCCTTGTGATCGCACCCCACTACCATCCTGCTCCTTACCGCTCCCCTCTACCCTCCCCATTTCTCAGGTGTGCTGGACACATGCCTGCTGCAGGACCTTTGCACGGCCTTCTTTGTCCCTTCTGCTTGGATGCTATTCTCCCAGACACCATCATGGCTCAGCCACCACCTCAAGGTCTTTGTTCAGATACCACTGTCTCAGTGAGGCCTTCCTTGACTACCCTACTTAACAATGCTACCTGATCTCCCTGCCCTACCCTGGCACCCTGATATAATTTAGGTCAAGAGTGACATAAAACCCTTAGGTGCTCAGAGGCAGGCCTTTTGGGAGGTGTTTAATCCAGGGATGAACGTGCTGTTGGAGGAGTTGGACACTAGGGGTGTGACCTGGAAGGTCGATCTCCCTCCCTACTCCTAAAGATCTCAGCCATGCGACCACAAGCTAAGGGACACAGGGACAGCCCATAAACACCCCCAGCCTGGCCCTGGGCTCCCAGAGGACAGGAACTTCCTGTCTCACTTTATTAACCAGACTCATCTCCAGGGGCAAATCTGGGATCTCACAGGTGCCGCCACACCTTTGTCAAAGGGCTAAATCAGAGGACAGCGGGGCCTCGCAGTATGAGTGACACCCATGCCACATCCCACAGCCAAGCGGCCATCCCCAGACCGATCTCAGCGCTTCTGCAGCTGGGACACAGACCACCCATTCCTCCAGCTCCCATCCAGCTCTGCCCCACCGTTCCTACCATGGACCAGGCCTCCGAGGCCACTGTGAGTGAAGGACAGAGAAAGTCACAGGCTGGAGCTGATGCCACTGGTCTTGCCCCTGTCTAACCCCCCACGTCTCCACCAGGCAGCCTGGCTCTGTCCCGACTTTCCTGATGGCGTGGGTCTCTCAGGTGGGTTGGGTAGCCAGGGAGTCTTCACCACTCCTGCCATCCAGAGGTGTCCGTCTGGCTGGGCCTTGTGACCTGTGTGGACCAGAATGCAGTGGAAGTGACACTACTCGGGGTCCAGGCTCAGCCCTTAAGAGATGGTTGCTTCCCTCTGTCTTCCCCAAGCCGCTGCCATGCAGTAAGGAAGCCCAGGCCGTTCTGCTGCCCAGACACTCCCAGGGTCCTCTGGGGGAACAAAGGAGGGCAAAGGAGGACAAGGACTCAGACCTGTCAGCAGGAACACTTGAGACCTCTACGGGATACCAATTCCCAGATGAGACTTGCAGAGAAGCAGACCTGTGACAAGTTAAGATGTCATTATCTTAAGGGCGCTGTGTCCAGGAGTGGTTAGTTTTGGAGGTGTCTTGGGTGTGACTTCAGCATGGTTGAACGTCCTCCACTCAGCTGGAAGTGGTTCTTGGGGGTGCAGAGAGGCATACATTTCAGCCCCTGTGGGGGAAGGACCTGGCCTGTCTAGAATCCTGACCATCCAGGGGGCAATGCTCACCCCCTCTGCTCCTCTCAGTCCTCCAAACTCTTCATTCTCCATAGCCTGGCAGATGTCACAGTCAGCAGATTTTGGGGTGGCTGGTATCCCCACCATGGTCAGCTGGCTAGAGAGGCTGCTGGTGACTCCTCTGTTCCACATGCTGCCATGACAACCAACAGCAGCCAGGCTGGTAGTGGGAGCCGTAGCTGGGGCGGGGTTGTTGTGTCCTGCGCAGAATGGTTTGGTGCTCAGTCCATCTGTCCCCCCTCGCAGAGGGTGATGGCCTCCCTACAGCTGTGGGATCTGTGTCATAGACTGGGCTATCTGAAGGGTGGGGAGGCCAGGCAGAGCGGCCTGGGCCTACTCTCGGACACATGTCCACCCCTGCTGTAATGATTGATTTTAATTCTCAACTTGGGGGATGAAGAAGCCCAGGGAAGTAAAGCACACTTTACCGATGGGCATGTCTGCAAGGGTGGTTCCAGGGTGGACAAAAGCAGGAGGAGGCGGAGTCCAGAGGCACAGTCTTCTGGCAACGCCCCTGTCTCTGCTTCCAGCCACCACGACCTAAGCAGCCTCCCCGTTCCCTTGTGATCCCAGGAACAATGGAGCCAAGTGATATGGACTGAAGCCTCTGAAACTCTGAGCCAAAATAAACCTTTTTTCCTTAAATTGTGGCTCAGGCCTTCTGTCACAGCCACGGAGAGCTGTCTAACATGCCTGTCATTCTGGGAGCTGGCTTGGGGATGCAAGGAGAAGACTTCACCTGTGACTTGTGTCTCCAGGGCAGCAGGATGTTTGACCAACCCTTTGAGTCAGTCATGGCCCCCTAGGTTGAGGGCTGTGCCCAGAGAGGAAGTTGTGTACCCCCTGCCCCAGGGCAGCTGTGTCCTGGTGAGATTCCCTTGCCTGGCAGCAGAGGGCAGGTGTCTGCAGGTGGTGACCTCCCTTAGCACTCCCTCAGGCCCAGCTTGAGTCCCTGAGCCCCAGCTCAGTGGGGGAATCTTGGGACCCTGAATAGCCCTCTGTGAAGAGCCCTAGACCCTTCCTCAGGCCCATGTCTCTGCTCTGCCATACTGGCTTCTTGGTGGGTGCTGGGGGACATTCAGGGACCCCTCTGAGCTGCACTGACCTGATCTGTCCAGTGGGAATTGTGCTGTCCACCCTGCTGGAAAGGTGGGATGGAGGAATGGAGGGTGTGTGGAGGCCTGAGGGCAGGGACCCTTGCTGAGCAGGGACTGTCCTGTCACCCTCTGTACCTGCAGGCTCCACATGCACAGATTCAACCAACTGAGGGTCAAAAATATGCAGGAAAAATTGCATTTTGGGAGATTACTCTTTCTTTGTCACTACTCCCTAAATTAAACAGCACAACAACTGTTTACCCAGTATTTTCCTTGCATGAGAGTTCCAAGTCACTTAGAGAAGGTGGAAGCATCCTGGAGGATGTGTGCAAACTGTATGGAAACACCTTGTCAATTATACCAGGCACAACCATGGATTTTAGCACACATGAAGGTCCTGGAACCACTCCCCTGTGGATACCAAGGGACAGGTACCTGGTGTCAAGTTATAGGCACCCACGTGTCCGTCCTGAGCCCATGTGCCCATTCTGTTCTTGCATGGCTGCTCTCTGCATCCACCACCCGCCTGGGATGCAGAGTGGCTGGACACAGTGCTAAGGTGCTGGGGATGACTCTGGGAATGCATCCTTTTCCTGCTGCAGCAGGACATGGGGTTCTTGCTGTGCCAGGGACAATGGCCACCTTGTGTGAGCAAGCAAAGTGGGTACTTGTAACTGCTGATCTGGGCTGAGCCCCAAATGGGCTTGGAAAAGGTCAGACTGCAGGGGCCTGGGGAGCTCATGCCAGTGTCTGGGGTGGGTGGTGGGTAGGAGGGCACTGTGGGCATCCCAGGGAGAGTCCAGATGCCAAGGAGGAGAAAGTGGAGAGGCCCAGTGAGCTGCAAAGGAAATGAGTGCAGCCGGCTGGGCAGGAAAGAAAGGCGCAGAGCAGCAGTGCCCAGGAGGGGTCTGGCTGCTGTTTCTGCTTCCTTCCGGCCCCAGAGCCCCTGGCTGGGCAGCATGAAGGCACAATGCCAGGCTGATCCTCAAGCTGGACAAAGCAGAGCAGGATGCTGAGCCCATACTGTGCATGTTAGGGGCAGAGCCCCTAGTGTCTCTGGTTCCAGGGAGGAATTTTTCAGACCTCAAAAAGCTGGCTCTGCATAGTACTGCTGGAGCTGAGGGCACAAAGTGAGGCTCATGCGGGGTACTCACCACAACCCACTCCGTGCAGCTTCCTGGGCCCTAGGAGGGTGTGCTGAGTGGCACCAGCATAGGCCCAGAGACTCCACTTCCTGCCCAAGATGTCCCTGCTGTCCTGTGGATAGACAGGTGCATGTTCCCCAGCAGTGAGGCCATGGGGCACCTTTGCCCAAGGGGCACAGAGCCATGGGTCCGTCTTTGCCCTCTGTGAGGCTAGTTTGGGGACATTTCAACCCAGAGCCATGCAGGAACTGCTTGTAGGGGGAACCAGGTTGGACAGGGGCACCTGCTCTGAGGGATCCTCATTCCTGAGGCCAGGGTGGGGCCAGGAGCCTGGCCTGTGACAGGAAGCCCCATCAACTTCCCCCCATATGATGATGCAAGTCACAGCTCCAGGTCGGCCCTGGCCTGCCCAGCAGGGTTGTGGTGAGTGTGGACAGAGCCCTTGCTGGGGTCCTGTGGTCTCTGTCACCACTAGCTCCTGCCTATCCCCAGGCATGCTGCTCTCTTTCTCTTAGCTCCTGGCCTCCATTTCTCCTCTGGGAGGTGGCAGGGTCAGGCCCTTCTCATAGCATCCCTGCTCTCCTAGAGGCCCAGTCCCCAAACACCACCTCCCCTGAAGCTCCTCTGGTCTCCCCTAGGCAGGGTGCCCTCCTCTGGGCCCACCACAGTGCCTGGGGCTGGGCCACTGCCATCAAGTACTTGTCTTCTCTTCCTGCCAGGTGCAGGGTCCCTGGACATCTTTCTCTTGTGTCTCCTCCACTTTAGGCAGAATGCCTGGTGTACTCCCCAGGCTTTAGAGGAGCAAAAGAAAGAAGCTGAATGTCACTGATATCACCTTTACTGAGCACTTCCTATGTGCCTGGCATTGTGCTGATATCTCTCTCTCTCTCTCTCTCTCTCTCTCTCTCTCTCTCTCTCTCTCTCTCTCTCCAATACTAGGGATTGAACCCAGGCCCTGTGCACTGAGGCACACTCCCAACCCCATTAAAAATGTTTTATTTAGGTTCTTACTAAGTCACTAAGTTCCCCAGGCTGGACTTGAACTTGTGATCCCCCCGCTTCAGCCTCCTCCCTTTCTTCTCACTGATGTTGAATCTTCTATCTCTCCAGGTGTGCTCCTTCCCAGGCTCTGTGAGGACACTCTGACCCAAAAGGGGATGGTAACTCAACCAGGGTCCCCCAGGATTTCTGGTAGGGAGGGACCAGTGGGGGTCACATTTTATTTCCCTCTTAGCCAGTTTGTCACCACCCTGGCTGTCACCACCCTGGCTGTCACCACCTGCCCTGCTGTGGTCAGCGCCGGGAGGGGGAGCTTTCCGGGGCAGTGCCTTCCAAGGGCACAGAGAGCTGTCCTCAGGCTTGTGGTCAGCGGTGGCCTCGGAGCTGGGCTGATGTCAAAACTGGTGGGGAGGCTGTGTGCTCCTGATGATCCTGAGAGGGTTGCTGGGTGTGTGGCCCCAGATTGGGGGACTGAGGGCATCGGCAGGGACCTGTCAGGAGCAGCAGGAAGGGGAGGGCAGACGCTGCTACCATCTCCTACTTCTCTTAAGACCAAGACACATGACTTCCCTTTCCCTCATGGGAGCAGAAACTGACTCAGAAATGTCCAGGGCAGCACGGTGCAGAGAGGAAACCCTAGATCCACCCAGTGCCACCAGAGCAGCAGAGTGGGTGAATGGGCCATAGTGGTGGCCACATGGGGACATGTCAGATGGCAGGGAGTTAGGGCAAAGTGCCTCACCCAACACCAGCAGTGAGGATGGACCCTGGCTGCAGGAAGTGGAGATGAAATGGTCCCTAGAGATAACTGCTGCATGATGCCCTTTTTATAAAGTGAAAAGTTGTTACAATTAAAACTTAATTTTATGGAACCCATATGGATGGAATTAAACTACATAGTTTTAAGCAAGGGGATGATGACAGTCACCACAGATGGGGCAGGGGCTGGGTTCAGGGACCAGCTATTGTTTTGGGTGGCTGGTTTGATAGATGCTCATTGCATTTGTAAAACCAACCAACTAAACAACATACGTAGAGTGAGCTTGCATAGACCATTAACAAGAGAGCTGCAGACCAAGGGTTCTGCAGCCTGAGATCCCAGTGGAAAAGTAGAACAAAGATGTGACTTGGAGAGGCCCTCATGTCCCTGAGAAAAAAGGACATGCACAGTAGGAAGCAAGAACATAGCAGCCTAAGGCTATATAAGTCCCAACTTTGGGCCCTGGGAAAGGCCCTATGTTCATTTTTCTATTGCTTCCTGGCAAATTATAGGCATCCCTCTGTATCTGCAGGAAATTAGTTCAAAATCCATGGATCCTCCAGTCCCTTAAGAAAAATGGTGTATTATTTGCATATATTCTGCACACCCTCCCATTCACTTTAAATCATCCTTTGATTACTTATAACACTGAATAAAATGGAAATGCTGTGTAGACAGTTGTATTGTTAGGAGATAATGACAAGGAAAAAATCTGTCTATGTTTAGTACAGATGTAATTTCTTTTCTCAACTATTTCTGATCTGTAGTTGGTCGGAGCTGCAGATGTGGGAACCGCTGATAAGGAGGACTGACTGCACCACAAATGTAGCAGCCTAAAGCCACATCCCTTTGTTATCTTGAGGTTTTTGTAGGTCAGAAGTGTGTACACAGCATAGCTATGTTTTATGCTCAGGGTCTGTTATGGTTTAGATCTAAAATGTCCCCCAAAATTCTAACCTTCATAGGTAGGACCTGGTCAGAGGGGCAGGCCACATGGATGTGAATTGGAAGGTTATATTCTTGTCCCTGGCTCCTCCCTTCTCTCTTTTCTTCCTGGCTGCCATGGGTTTAGAATGCTTTGGAACTGGCTCTTGGGAGGAGTTTGGAAAGGTTTGTCAGCCAGAGAACCTCTAGAGTGCTGTAAGTTGAACTTGATGGGAGAATCTGGTCAGAGCTCAGAAGACCAAATGCTGATAGGAATGCAGACAGTAAAGGTCAGGCACAGGTGGTTTCCGTTGGTAACAAGGACTCCATTGGTAGTTGAACCAGAGGCCATGTGTGTTATACTCTGGTAGAAAGTTTTTTCATTACCCATGTCCTCAGACTTTATGGGGGACTGAGATTAAGAGCAGTGGACTAAATCCAATGGAGGAAATTTTAAGGCAGCCCAACATTCAGGCTGTGGTGTAGTTACTGCTGGCTTTTAGCCAGATTTACAGTGAGAATCAGAGACAAAAAGCAGACCAGAATAATTTGAAAAAATTTTCTGGTGGTCAGAAAGGAAACACCTGTATATTTGGGACTGAGGAGAGCACAGTTGTTGGAAAGATTAAAAAGATGCCAAGTATTTTGTATCAGGACAATAGAAAAGATGACTTGAAGGCATCTCAGGAATTAGCAAGACCTCACCTATCACAGAGAAAAATACTGGGTGTGGTGGTACGTGCCTATAATGCCAGCTACTAGGGAGGCAGGAGGATTGCTGAGCTCTGGACTTGGAGGCCAGTGTGGGCAACACAGTGAGATCTTGCCTCTAAAATAGGATAGGATAAGATAGGATGGGACAGGATAGGATATGCCAAAGCCCCATGCTGGTACAAATGCAGAACTGGAATTCACATATTGCTAGGGATGCAGCATGGTACAGACACTTGGAAAAATGTTAGTCACAGAGACACCTCTGCCCCAGCAACCCCAAGCCAGCACACAGTCACACTTTGCATAATGATGTTTAAGTGAATTACAGACCACATATGCAATGGTGGGTGGGAAGACAGAGCAGAAAATTCCTGGCACCCACTGACTCTGGGAACCATTGTAATGCAGAAGTGAATTACTCATATGCTTGTGGTGACATGGTATAAACAACCCTACAGCATGGGTGGCTGTATAAAGGATGGCACACACTATCATACAGAGTATGTCATGCTTAACAGTGAAGAGCAACAGCCATGCCACTGGTTTATGCACTTCCCAGATGACACTTTTTATGGTTACTTTAGAGTGTATTCCTCCTTATACAAAAAAGTAAAGTATGACACCAGCCCAGGCTGGCCCTTCAGAACAGACTCCAGGACTGGGCCTTATCTCACAGGTGCCAGCTCATGAGTGTCCTCACTCCTGAGAACCTTCCAGGGGAAAAGGGGTGGAGATGGAGGCTGGTGACACTGGTGGCCCTGATCCTACGTGGGCCTGGCGTAATATATGTGTTTGTGTCTTAGTTTTTAACAAAAAATGTTTAAAAAGTAAAAACAGACAAACCAAAAAATGCTTTTAGAATAAGGATGTAAAGAAAATATTTTTGTTTCTCTTCTTCTGTTTTTTGATACCGGGGATCGAACTCAGGACCTTAGGCTTGCGAGGCAGGCAGCAGAACCACTGAGCTAAATTCCCAGCCCCAAGAAAATATTTTGTACAGCTGTGCAATGTGTATTTTGAGCTAAATGTTATTACAAAAGAGCAAAAACATTTTTTTAAATTTAGAAGTTTATAAAGAAAAAAGGCTATGGACTGTGAAGGTTAATTTATTATCAAAGAAAGAAGAAACTTGTGTTTAGTGTGGCCTGAAGGTGTGGTGTGTAGGGCCCAAGGTGGGGACAGAAATGCCTGTTGCCTTCGCATTGTCCCCTCTGTCACTGACTCTCCAGTCTCGCAGGTCCCCTCACCCCAGTGTCCTGGACACGTGGCTAGCCTTTCCCTTTCTATCGTATTTTCACTGTACCTTTTCTATGTTTAGATGGTTTTAGATTCACAAATGCCATTATGTCACCACTGCCACAGCACTGAGTCCGTGACACACCCCGTGGGCAGCGGCAACTGACTGTCCTGCAGCCGAGGCACACAGTGCCTGTGCCCTCCGGGTCTGTGAAAGTTCCCTCTGTGTCTGTCACACGACAGGACATTGCCTGACCACACACGTCTCCAAACAGGTCCCTGTCATTGAGGAAATACACGACTGTACCCACCCTGGAGAAACACATGCTGGTATCACCTGAAGACTACACCACTGGCCATGTTGTTTGTCACAGCCCAAAGCTACAAAAGGCCAAGTGTCCTTCAGTGGTTACTGGGTCAGCCCAACAATGCAGTGCTACTCAGTTCCTCTCCTAGGAACAACAGTGACAAGTGACAAGTCGGGTGCGTCCCCAAGACACTTGTACTCCATGAGACACCAGCAAGAAGGCCATATAATTTCATTTATTTGACTCTCTTGAACAGACAAAACTTCATCTATGAAAAAAAAATTAGCAGTTGCCAAGGTTATGGGTGGGATGAGGCTGTCACTGTAAAGGAAAGCCACAAAGGAGCTCTTGGGGATGAAGGGACAGTGCTGTGTCCAGGTAGTGATGGTGGCTATACACATTTGCATATGTGTTAAAGTTCATAGCACTCAGCAGGGTGTGATGGTGCACAGCTGTGATCCTAGCACGCAGGAGGCTGAGGCAGGAAGATCACTGTGAGTTCGAGTCCAGCCTGGGCTACATAGTGAGTTCAAGGCTAGCCTGAACTGCACAGTGAGACCCTGCCTCAAAATAAAAAATCATAGAGCTATACACCACAAGAAAAAAAGCAATTTTTACCATAAGAGAATTAAAAATACCAAACAGCATGGACAGAGCTCTAAGAGATGTGACCAGTCTTAGAGAACTGAGGCCTCCTTAGAAAAGTTGTTCTTGTGCCAGTGAGAAACAGGCACATCACACACGCTTGATAAAGTCACAGTGGCAAGAAAGACAAATCAATTATGAGCTCACCCGCTGTGCACCTAGGAAAGATGCTGCGGAGAAACGGCACTGATTTCTCCTGGGAAGTTCCTCATATGTAAAGTGTAGACTTTGCACACATCCTGCCCACACCTCTAGATTATTGACCCTGTGGAATACAGTGTCAACCCTAAATAAATGGTCGTCACACTGTAACATCTGGGGAAATGACACTGTGCATGTTCCACATGCATGCAATTTTGTTTCCTGAATTTTTTCAGTCCACAGTTGGTTGAGTCTTTGGTTGCAAAACCAACCACACAGGGGCAACTGTATATAGGAAGAGCCACCCTGCAGGGCCACCTCTTGGACACCACAGCTTGGCTCCTGGAAGCCTGAAGCTGCCTTGTTTGGATACAAGCACTGTTACTCCCTGCTCAGGACCAGTGAGATTTGAGGTGGACCCAGCACTCAAGGTTCAGGTTGTGTATTGTTCAAGAGGCAAGGTGAAAGATGACATCTCTCTAATTCAAACCAACATCCTTAAAGGGTTTGTGCAGGTGGCTTTCAGGTTCGGTGTAGCCCTAGTCCTCACTCTGGCCCCCAGTGTTGTTGCCTCTGCCTGCCGCCCTGCCACCTTGGCTGCCCCTGGTTCCCTGTGATTGAAATCTCCCTGCTGTTCTCGGAGCTGACCTTCCCACCTTAATTCAATCAGGAATCACAAGCCCTTTTAATTTAGTAAATAAAAGACTGGCTGCTGAGCCGGTGGCACTTGATTGACGGGACTGCCAGCATGGCCAGGCTGGCCTGGGGAGGGGACATAGACCCATGACCCCGGCTGCTTTGGGAAACAAAGACAAGTCACCCCCTGCAGACCTGCAGAAGAGGGGCCTCGGGGGTGAGAGGCCTGCCAGTGGCTCAGAGACACTTTGGAATGCAGGGTTCCTGCTGGGGAAACGGGGCAGATATGAGGGAGGACTTCCCAGCCAGTCCCTCATGGTCGTCATGATGCACAGGGCCCAGCTACATGGCTCTCCTTTCCCAGAACATGGAAGAGGCCTGGGGGAGTCTGGCTGACTTCTCTGGGCTTCGTTTTTTATCTGTCTGGAGGGTAATCAGGGGATCCAGCCACTGCTGTCATGAGGTCGAAATGAGTTAATGAGAGCTCCAGCACAGAACAGCCTCTCATGCAATCATAGCTGACAATTTTTTTTTTTTGGTACTGGGGATAGAACTTGGGACTTTGCACTCGAGAGGCAGGCAGTGGAACCACTGAACTAAATCCCCAGCCACAATATTCTTGATAATATGATTCTGCTGCAGACACACACAGTCTCCCCCTCTGCCAGAAAGTGGTAGGGGGGAGAACCAGGGCCCAGAGCCTCCTGCTGCCACCCACCCACCCCAGAGCCCCAGGCAGGTCCCCTTGGTAATGTCCCATCCCGGGGAGGCTATGGAAAGCTGCTGCCAGAGGTAGGATTCTTGTTGGGCATCTGGGCTGTCTAGCCTTGGGCACATTACAGCACCTCTCTGGGCCTGTTTCCTACTTTGGAAAGCATCATGGAGCAGTGGGATACCCTGAGTGCTGTGGATTCCCCAGGCAGACTAAATATGGTTCCTCCTTCCCCAAACCCTCCCTTAACCAAGGCCTCCACTCAGTCTATGCAGTTGGTGCTGATGCTCCCAATCCTGCATGGTAGGGATGGAGTTCAGGGCAAAGGCCCTGGGTTCCAGCCCCAGGATCATGCACAGATACCAACTTTCCCCCTGGAAAGGGTGCTATAAGCAAGGAGGACAGAGATCAGGTACCCAGAGCCACATTTCCTTGATCCGTCAACCACTTGGGTTCAAGTGGTTTCCAGTCTTTGGCTGTTATGAATGAGCCTGGCTTTGTGTGGACACTCAGTTTCATTCCTTTTGGGTATATACCTAGCGGGGGAGCTGTTGCATCATGTAGTAAGTTCATGTTTAACTTTTTACAAAACTGCCAAAATATCCCCCAAGACGGTTTCACTGTGAGGTTTCTGTTTCTCTGCATCCTCATCAGGACTTGAATTGTTGGTGGCTTTGGTTCTAGTTGCCTCATGGGTTTTTGCAACTTTAATTTGCATCTCTCTAGTAGGTGACCATTCAACACCTAAAGCTGTTTAACTTGTTGACAGAGAGTTGTTCATGCTATTCGTTTAATCATCCTTTTGATTTCTGTGAAGCTGGGGTGATGTTCCCTCCCTCCCTTTTGGTTTTGGTAATTCTGTCTAATTAATTTTGGTAATTTATTGGTTTTGGTAATTTTGTCTAATTTTGGTTTTGGTAATAAGTTTAGGCTATTGATATAGCATCTTCTTCTTCTAATGTATGTTTTTAAAGCTAAATTTTTCTCCTAAGTACTGTTTTAACTGAATTCTATACAACTGAAATGTGGTGTCTCTGTGTTCACATAGCTCAAAATAATTTCAAATATGCCTCATATCTTTTATGACCAACAGAATTATTTAGAATGTGTTTAGTTTCCAAATATGTGTGGATTTTCCTCAATTTTCTTCTACACTGACTTCTAATTTAATTCTGTTGTGGTTGAGGAACATACTTTATATGATTTTAATTCTTTTCCATTTTTTGAGACTTAGTTTTTGACCTGGTATGTGGTCTACTCTGGAAAGCATGCTTTGCATACAGGAAAGCACTTCTGTGCTCCTGCTACCTTTAGGTGGTTCATTCTGTGGAGGCCAGTTAAGTTTGTAGAATGTGCTGTCCAGGTCCCGAATGCCCTTGCTGACTTTTGTTTTAGTCGTTCTCTGCTGTTGAGCACTGGGTATTGAGATCTCCAGCAATAATAGTTAAATTCTGTGTTTCTTCCTTTGATACTGTCAGTATTTGCTTTATGGATTTTGAACCTCTGTTGTTAGGAGCATATGTGTTTATTATTGTGTCTCTCTGAAGAAATGCCCCTTTTATCATTATCAAACTTCTCTCTTCATCTCTAGTATCTTTTTCTTTTTTGTCTTAAAGTCTATTTTGTCTAATAACAGTCTGGCAGCTCCAGCTTTCTTATGGTGACAATCTACAGAGTATCCATTTTTCCATTCTATTTTTAACCTAATTGTGTCTTTGATTCTAAAGACATCATACAGTTAAGTTTTATTTTTTAATCTATTTTTTTGGTGGTACTGGGGATTGAACCCAAAGCCTTTGCACTGAGCTATATCCTCAGCCCTTTCTTTTATTTTTTTATTTTGACACAAGGTCTCACTAAGTCACTAAATTATCCATTTGGGGCTCTGACTTTTGATCCTCCTGCCTCAACCTCCCAGAATGCTAGGATTATAGGTGTACACCACCATTCCAAGATAATTTCTGACTTTTAATTGGAGTGTTTAAGTCAATTACACTTAGTGTAATTATAGATGAAGTTTGATTTATATCTGTACATTTGCTATTTTTAATATGTTCTAGATCTTTTCCCCCTCAGTCTTCTTTTGTGTTAAATATTTTTCTTTTCTTTTTTTTTGTACCAGGGATCAAACTCAGGACCTTGTGCTTGCAAGGCAGGTGTCAGAACCACTGAGCTAAATCCCTGGCTCTTGTGTTAAATATTTTTCTATCATATCTTGTAATTCCTTTGTTAATGTTTGCTATATATTTGAATTCCTATCTGAGTCCTTGTTCTAAAGATTATAATATGCATTTTAATTTATCACAGTCAACTCCAGATTAATACTAATTCAGTTTCAATAAATTACAGAACCTTTGCTCCAGCATGGCTCAACTCCTCCTTCCCAGTGCTGATTATATTGTGTCCATATGTGTTTTACATTCAGCAATACAGTGTTGCACTTATTGGTTTATACTTTCTTATGTCTTTTTAGTAATTTTAAAGAAAGAAGGAAAGTCTACTTATAGAATCTTTTATGTTAACCTAATATCCCCGTCTTTGGTAGTCTTTACTTCCTCCTCCAATGTGAGTTGAATCTAGTGTCCTCTCCTTGTTTAGTAGACCTCTGTTTTGGCTTGTGTCTGGATGTCCCCTCAAAGCCTCATGAGGTCATAGGTGGGGCTTTTCAGAGGTAGCTGGATCTAGAGTGTATGATGCTGGGATCAAGAGTGTGATGCTGGGATTAAGGGTGCATGATTACTAAATTAGTCCACTGATTGGTTTGGGATAGTTCTAGGTGTGGATAATGGGAAGTTCTACCCTGCGTGTAGCCTGGATAGAATATAAGGAACAGAAAGAGGGCTGCTGCTGTCACTTGCTGCTTTTGCTGCCTCCTGCATTCTGCCTTCCTTGCCATGAACTCTTTTTTCTCCTCTACGATGTCCCTCTGCCACGCCACCCTGCCCTGGAGCCAGCTGATTATGGACTGAAACCTCTGCAAACTGTGAGCCAAAACAAACTTTTCCTCCTTTAACTTTAGGTGTTGGGTATTTTGTCTCAGCAATGAGAAAAATAACTAAGACAAGCTCTATCTGCTGTCATACTCTGTGCTATCATTGCCATATATATTTACAGCTTTATAGAAATCTATATAATTTCATAAATTTTTATAATTATTATTTTATGTAATTGTCTTAAATCAATTAAAAGAAGAAAAGAGAAAAAAATATATTTCTAGTATCTTTTACATTTACCATTTTTGGTAATGACCTTTTTGAGTGCTCTTTAATTCTTAATGAGTATGCAGATTACTGTTTAGTGTTCTTTCCTCCAGCCTGAAGAACTTGTATTGGTATTCCTTGTAAGGTAGATCAGTACTCTGTGTATCTGAGAATGTCTATTTCAGCTTGCTTTTGGAAGGATGCTTTTACTGCATACAGACTCAGTTGAGGTTTTTGTTTTTGATTTTCAGTCCCCTGAAGATGGCGGCACCCTTCCCTCAGCCTTTGTCATTTCTGATACAAAATCAGCAGTAATTATATTGGGGTTCCCTTGTGTAGAGTGCTCCATTGTTCTTTTGGTGCTTTCAAGATTTCCTCTTCCTATTTCAACAGTTTTGTTATGATACATATTATGGTTTATATCTAGATGTCCATCCCCCAAAGCCTCAAGTGCTCATAGGTGGGGCTTTGGGAGATGATTGGATCATGGTGGGCATGATACTCATCAGTGGATTAGTCCACTATGAGTTTATAGCTAAACGTGATGTTGGGAGGAGAAGCCTGGTTGGAGGAGGCGGGTCCGTGGGGGCGTGGTCTGGAAGTCTATCTCCCTCCTTCTCCCTTGATCCTCCCTCTCTACTTCCTGCCACCATGCTATGAGCAGCTTCTCTTCCACCATGTCTCTCTGCTGTGCTGCCCTGCCTTGGAGCCAGCCTGCTGTGGACTGAAACCTTTACAAACTGTGAGCCAAAGTAAACCTCCCTTCTTTTAAGTTGTGGTTATTCCGGACTGTGACTCAGCAACAAAGAAAATTACAAAGATAATGCCTACGGATCATTTTGTGTTTATCCTATTTGGACTTCGGATGTATAATTAATGTTTCCATCAAATTTGGGGTATTTTGGGCCATTATTTGTTCAAATACTCTTTCTGTCCCTTTTTATCTTTTCTCTTCTTCTGGAACTCCATCACATCATCTATGTGGCTGAAGATGTGCGGCTCATCTCTGGGGTGGCATTCACTTTTCTTTCTTTCTGTTCTTCAGCGTGGATGGTCTCAGTTGGCTTTTTCTTTAGGTTTTCTGATTTTTTTTATTCTTCTAGCTCAAAGGTGCTATGGAATCCCTCTAGAGAATTTTTCAACTCCAGGTTTTCCAGTTGTTTTAAAAATATGATTTCAATCTCTTCATTGATGTTCTCTCTTTGCTGAATCATTGGATGAGTAATTCTTTAATTCTTTATAGTTATTTGAACAAATTTACAGTACCTGCTTTGGAATCACACTGTTCTTTCTCCTCTGAATGGATTCCATTTTCCTGTTTAACTTGACTGTCTTATATTTTCCCTTATTGAAACCTGGGCATTTTAAAAAATACATTGGACTGAGTTCAATCCTCAGTATAAAGAAAGAAAGAAAGAAAGAAAGAAAGAAAGAAAGAAAGAAAGAAAGAAAGAAAAGAAAATACATTGGAGCAACTCTGGATTCTGACTCCCCATCCCCACTGCTGCCCAGGCTGTGACTGCCACCTGTTATGGCCATTGGCTGGCTGCTCGTGACTTGCCTGGGCTAATTCCATGGGATTTGTCTCTGCACAGTGTGAGGCTGCTACTTTCTGCTCATTCTGTTTGATTTTCATTCTTGCTTTTACTTTTCAGCCTGGCTTCCTAAGAACCGCCCTGGGCCAGCAGAGCTTAGTGACCAGCCAATGATCAGTCAGAGATTTTACCTAAATACCTTAGTTTAATGAAGCCTCTACCCTCCAATGATGGAACTGTGTGGGGCATAAAGCACATCCAGGATTCTGGTGGCTTTGGGGCTGTCCTGGCCTTTCCTCTCTGTGTGCTCAGTACAGGATGAGCACGCAGCTAAGGCCTTTTCCAGTACCCCCGCCCTGTGGCCATCCGCACCACAGTGTGTGGGAGCTTATCAGGGCTCAGCACGGCTTTCTTGTTCCTGGATATTGCTGTTAAATGTCTTGCTGTTCTGGTGATTTCACTTGCCCCAACGAGTATTATACTTCAGACTAGCTGCAGTGTCAGCCTCAACAGACATAACTTGTTTTTTCCCCGATACTGGGGATTGAACCCAAGGCGTTTGCCCTGAGCTACAGCCGCCACGTGTTTTTGAATTTTTCACATTGAGACAAGGGCTCGCTGTCTCTAAGTTGCTCAGTCTGGGTTCAAACTTGTGATCCTTCTGCCTCAGCCTCCCAGCGTGCTTGGATTACAGGTGTGCACCACCACACCCAGCTGATATTCGTAACATTAACTAAAGAAATGTAATTACCCTGAGAGGCATGCTCATGTCTCACTTATGCCTAAGAATGCACAGAGACCAAGTTGGCAATGGCCAATTTAGTTTTTGGTGTCTGTAGTGGTCGCCCTGGGCTGGGAGCTGGTTCTGGATGCTGAGGTCTGGCCCTCTTGGGTGAGGTCTCAGAGAGCAGTGAGAAGAGCAACACT
This sequence comes from Heterocephalus glaber, assembly GCF_000247695.1. The sequence goes on from NW_004624754.1 coordinate 15,810,101, forward strand.
GCAGCAGGACTCTCTGCAACATGGTCATCCAGGCCAGGTTGAACTTGCAGGGCCTGTGTCCCCTGGGACGCTAGCTGGCAGCTCCACCCATCAGCAGGCAGGGTGGGGAGCCAGGTGCCCTCTGGGCTGGCTCTGGGCCGCTGAGGCCTGCCAGGCACTCAGGAGGAAGGGTGAGGGAGCCAAGAGAATGACCAGTTTCCTTGGGGCAGAGCTGGTAGTGAGGGGTCACCCACAAGCAGTGACTCCTGGCCCAGAAGCCAGGATAGAGGGGGCTGGGGCCAGGGCACCCAGAGCCCTAGGTTCTCACCTCAAATGCCAGGAGGCAGAAAGCAGCTCTCCCATGGGGCTGCCCTATTCCTGAGGGCCACTGACAGCAGCCCAGGCCTTGTGGTGAAGGTCAGCGCATGTGGGGGAGGGCAGAGGAGAGCCAGGCAGATAGTCACGTACACTGATGTCACCAGGCACTCTGCCTCCTTGAGGTGGCGCTGGCTTCATGGCCACACTGAAGCTGGCATCACATCACATCGCTGGCGAGGCCCCTCACACTACCCATTGCCTGTCCCCAGGAGTGTGGGGGTCAGGATGGCGCAGGCCAGCCCTGCCTGGCTCGAAAAGCAGGGAGAGCAGAGAGCGGCAGGGGCAGGTGTTGTGCTGGGTGCACCAGGCTGCCCCGGAGGAGGCCTGGAATGCTAGGGGCTGTGTCTGGGGGGCTCAGGAGCTCCTGAGCAGCCTGACAGGGAAGGCAGAGTCCTTGTCCTTGGAAGTGTCCAGTCTGAGGGGAGGGACAGTCCCTGCTGTCTGGTGGCTCCTACCCAAGGGACAAGATCCAGTCCTGTCAGACACAGTGCTGGTCTGGGCTGAGTAGGGCATGGCAGTGGCTGGAACCCCCTCCTCTCCTCTACAGTGTGTGAGGCTTCAGGTCACCCAGAGCCGGTCCCTGCCCAGGACACATAAGGGACCAGCGGGTGCCTGGCACATGACCCCTGCACAGTGTGGACTGCCAGAGCCCAGTGCAGACAGACAGCGGCGTCCCTGTGTCTGTGTCTATGCTTGTCCTCGGGCTGGGTCCAGCAGAGGGAGCTGCCAGCCAGCGGGAATGGAGGCCACTGTCCCTGACCCCTATGATGGCCTTGAGGAGTAGCCGGTGCTTGGGTGGGGATTCACCTCTGGCTGCAGCTGGGGGTCTGGCAGTGCACACAGGGGCCCTGGACACCCCAGCCCACCCTGTCATCAGCACTGTCTGGGCAGAGACCCTCCAAAGAGACACAGCGCTGGGCTCTTCCAGCCAGGCCCATGGAGCTTGACCCCCTGTCCCAAAGGAGATTGTGACGTCAGGAATCAGAGGCCTAGGCAGAAACCCCGCTCCCTCCTCCTGGCTCTGGGATGCTGTGAGTGTGTGCGACCTCTCTAGGCCTCAGTGGCGTTGTCTGTAAGATGGGACAAGTGGTACCAGGCAGGAGGCGTAGGCCTGGCAGGCAGTAGGTGCTCAGTGAGTACATCCCTCCTGGATGGAGGCTGCATGGCCAAGAAGGCACCAAATCTCATGGCACTGAGCCTGGGAAGCTGGGTTGGGGGAGGCTTTCTGTATGTTGGGTACAGCCTGGTACAGGGCAGAGCCACAAGTTCTAGAGAGGATAAAGGAGGACAGGGCAGAGCGAGGGTTATGGTTTTCAGTCAGGAATGGAAGAGGCCACACTGCAGGTGAAGGGAAGAGCCAGGTGCAAGTGGAGAACATATCTTGAAGAGTGGACGTCATGTGCAAAGACCCTGCGGTGGTGGCACAGCTGGTTAGTTGATTGACAGCAAGGAGTCCAGTGTGGTGTGAGAGGGCAAGGAGCTGTCATGTCCCTGATGGGCGAGGGCTCAGTAAGACGCTGTCACTTGCTTTAATAAAGATGACCCAGAACCTCCAAGATGGCACCAGAAATGCCCTTCTGGTGGAGAGCTGCCCTGTGGCCTGTGAGGTGCTGGGTGAGGCTGTGCCCCAGGGATCTTACCAGACAGAGGTGCCATCCCACGGTGCTTGGGGCTGGGCAGGGGCTGTTCAGGGATGTCCAGAACACTCTGAAGGCTGGGGTGTCAGGCTGGTCCTGTACCTCAGTGCCTGGACCTACAGGTACCAAGGAATGAATGAAGGATGCAGTGTGTTCCTTAATTCCCAGAGTACCACAGACAGGCTAGGGCATTCAAAAGCTGAGGGCAACAAAGCCTCACCTCAGCCTGCTGCTCCCCTGGAGGTCACTGGCACTCCTGGGCGACAAGCCTGTGTCTCCCAGCACACACAGGGTTCAGACATTGCACATCCTGGGGGCCCTGCTGGGCATCAGAATTCCCAGCCCCGCACCTAATGTTCTCTCTGCGTCTTCCCTCTTGGTGCAGAAGGGGCCCCTTCCTCCTGGCGGGGTGACCCCAGTCCCATTTGCACCCATGTGGATCTGGTTCCCTGGCCCTCACCTCACTTGGCATCAGACAGGGGCACCCCAGGCCTGGGCACAACTGTTTGCAGGTCCTGTCATCACTTGGGTAGGTGACACTTTCCGCTGCTGCCTGGACACCCTGGAGCAGTCAACTGAGGGATCCAGGGGAGGGCACCCTGTCTCCTAGGATCCCCAGGTTGTGTGAGTCCAGCCCTTCAAAGACACTGGGGCCCTGGGGCCCAGGGTCACAGGTGTGACAGCAGGGTGGGAGGCTGGGCAACCCCTCCTGTCTCTGGACGGTGGGGACAGCGGCCCCTAGGGTGTGTTGTTGCTCCTTCTGTGGGTGGTCTGCTCACCTGTCACCTGTGGCATTACCTCTGAGCTGCCTGGTCTCTGGGACAAGTGCTGGTGCCTGCCCACCCCTCACAAGCTGACGCCCAGTCTTCAGAAAGTGGATCAGGGATGGTGCGTGCAGATGGAGACCTCTGAGCCTTCCAAGCCCCCCTCCCCCACTTGCAGTGAGCCTAGGCCTCAGTTCCCGTCTCAGGCCCTGCCCAGCCATCTCCTGCCAGCCCAGCCTCGCCCAGCCTAGGAGTAGGGGACAAGTTGCAGGCAGGCTGAAGAGTGCTCACCAACCCCTGCAGCCTCCTCTGCTCCCCAGGACACCCCCACCCCCACCACACTCCACATCTGCCCTAGGAATGCTGGGAACTCACCACTCACACACCGCAGTGCCCATCCCCTTGCTTTGGTCACTCATGCCCTGTCCAGCTCCCCAGGGTAGAGGCAGGCCTGGCACGGGGCTTGAGTCTGAGTCCTTAGCATGGCTCCACAGAGGAGACAGAGGAGGAGGGGAGGGAGGAGGAGAAGCCTGGGCCTCTCCTGGCCTTCTTGTCTGCTCCTTCCCTGCATCCCTCTTTTTGAAGCACTGAGAAGTGAGGCAGGGCTGAATGGGCCATGACACTAGGTTAGTCGTGCTTGCTTCGGCAGCACATATACTAAAACTGGAATGATACAGAGAAGATTAGCATGGCCACTGCACAAGGACGACATGACACTAGGTTAGCAATGGACATCCCAGGCAGGTGGGGTGGGGTCCCGGAGCATCCGTGAGAAAGACAGTGGCCTTCTGGTGGGAATGCTCAGCAGGGGGCTCAGGGAGGGCCCCGAGTGTGGCAGCACCCAGCTCCAGGGAAGCAGTTCCATTAGAAAGGTGGGACGCCGCGTGCCAAGGGACAGGAGCTTGGAATGCAGCCCTTCGCTAACCGTCATGGCCCGTCCAGGTGGTGGGAGGAGGGAGGAGAAGCAAACCCCACTTTGAAAGTCAATGCTGAAAATCCGGCAACGTCTTGGTGGAGCACCTGTGCCGGGGCTCACCTGGCAGAGAGGACGAGGTGGCAGGCAGAGACCTTAGGACAGACATTTGGACTGCCTTCTTCCTCTCCACTGTGCTGCAGCAAAATAGGTCCGAGTCTCACCGAAAGGAGGACACACAGGTGTCAGTCTCAGACAGGATGAGAGGAGACATCAGGAGGGACCTGCCCCCTCCTGGGGCCAATTTCCGGGCCCAGTGCTGAGGAACTGGCCCCAGACATGAGGCAGGAAAGGGGCAATGCAGTCCCCAGCTCTGCCCACCACATGTGGGGGGCCTCCCCGGGCCTCTAGGTGTGTCTCCAGGAGCCCAGCCTAGTTCTTCCTCACTGGGCTGAGGAGGTGACGAGGGTCTGATAGGACATCCAGGGCGCTGGCTCCCATGGCAACAGGCAGCCTCCCCTGGTCTGCAGTGACAGCTGAAAGTATCCTGGACTGGTCCCAGGGACCTTGACCTTGGCCCCGCCCCCCCTTGACTTTTAGCCTCAGAATGGTTCTAGTGGAAAAGACTGGGAATTGATTCTCCACTGAGAATTGATTTAAAAAGGTATGTGAGGCTATATTAACAGAAGCATGGGGTCCTGACTGAAGGAGGTGAGTGTTCTGCTGTGCCCAGGGCTGACCAGGCTGTACCCAGAGTATGGGGTCCTCCAGAGAGAGCTGTGTTTGCAACAAATCTAACAGAAACACAGGTAGCTAGGTCAGACCTTGGGGGAGCTTGGCAGGGTGGAGGTGGGGTGGGGGAGAGAACCCTGGCTAGTGGGGAGATGCTGGAGAAATGAGAGGCCAGAATTTGGGCAAGCAAGGCTTGTGCCCAGTGAGAATGGGGAGGATCATGCACCCTCACCCATTCACTGAAGGACCAGTGTGTGGAAGCAGGAGGGACCCGGCTATTCCCGCTAAAGGATGGAGCTTGAAGCAGCGTCTGGGAAGGTATAGGAGGTGCACTTGGGAGGCCTTTGCTAATCAGACTCAGGAAGTCCAATCTATCAGGTGGACAGAGGAGGACCTTTCTAATTAGCAGGACTTATCAGTACAGGAGTGAGCTCCCCATCACTAGATGTAATCAAGTAACCACTGATGTCCATCTAGGATATTGGAGAGGCATTAACAAAAGCTCTGGGACCCATATCTGTGGCTTGCTCCAGGCCTATTGAAACTGAATCTCTAACTGAAGTCTGAAACCTGCTCTAGTTATTTATCTTGGCCTCAGATCACAGTGTATGGTCCTCTGTGGTCAACTCAAAGCCCTCTTTCATGTTACTTTTCCTTGTGTTTTTCTCTATTCCCTGAACTCACACTCAGAACCAGACCCTCCTTCCGCATGTGTGATGGGGCTTGTGACAGCCTTGTCTCCCCTGTGTATGGGTGGGGTGTTTCGGTGTTTTCTGTGTGTTTTGTGATTTATATGAGTGCTATTTGCTGTCTCTTTCCTGCCTCTTACTCTTTTCATTCAACAGTGTTATTGAGATCTATGTGTGACAATCGACTTGCTGCTAACTGCTGGGTGGAAGCAGCCACTCCATCCTACAAGGTAGGAGATTAGGGCATGGCAGGAAGGCTGGACAATAGGGTGTATCCTGCCAATCATAGAGAGCTGTCAAATCACAGCACAGAACAGCCTCTGAAGGCTGGATCTGAGGCCAGGATATAAAAGACTGCACTGTTGGGCTCCTGGCCAGTCTTATTCTTCCAGTGACCTGTTCTGTGTACAGAGTATATTTTCTCTCTTCTTCTTTTCACATCTACTTCTTTTCTCTCCTCTTTTTCACTTCTATTTTTCCTTTTTAAAAAAATCTTCATGAAATTTGCATTCATCAGTTGTCTCTGCCCAATTCTTTGAACAAGACAAGAGCCTAAACCCCTGGACACTCCAGTGTTCAATAAAACTATCATCTGCCCCTCTACAGATGGACATTCAGGTCCCTCAACTCCCCACCTCTCCAAACTTTGATGCCATGGGTACCCTGTTCAAATCCTCCCTTATTGCACCACGGTCAGTTTTCCAGGCTGTGGACCCAGTTTTGCAGAATTCTGGGGTGCAGATCATGTGCATTTTAATTTCACTAAATACCGCCAGAGACTAGTTCGCCTTCAGCCTGCAGGATACAAGTCCCATCTCCCCACATCAAATGAGCTCCCCCTTTCTAGTTGATGCCCTTTGGCTGGGTGTGGGGAACGACAGCCTTTTATTTTTTATTTTGAGACAGGCTCTTGCTAAGTCACTGAGTTGCCTCTCGATCCTCCTGCCTCAGCCTCCCAGAGTGCTGGAGTGGCATGAGCCACCACACATGGCCTTTCCATAGTCTTGTCATCCTTTGCCATTCCTGTTTTATAAATGTATTGCCCTTTATTTTCTGTCGAGTTTTCTATCTTTTTAATTAACAGGAGTTTCTTGACTATTCTGGATATTAATCCACGCCAGGTTTTAAAGTTGCAACTATCTTCTTCTCTGGCTGGTTTGAGACTCTCACATCCAGCAGGTGAGCTAAGGGTCCTCAGCTTTTGGAAGCCCAAGGCTGTATAGCTAATGTCACCTGTAGTCACTTCTGATTCTGCCACTTTGTGCTGCTAAGATCCTTGGGCTCTCTGAGGTGTTGCTCTACCTCCCCTATGGGGAGAACCGAGATTCAGGAGGGGCCAGGGTGGGAAGTCATCAAATGTAGCTGTGCAGCTCGATGTTCCTGCTAGAAATGCTATGAAGATGTTTAGAGCAGTGGTCCCCAACCTTGTTGGCACCAGGAATGAGTTTCTGGGAAGACAGTGTTTCTGTGGACAAGGGTTGGGGTAGGGGTTTTAGGATGATTCAGAGGAGGATACCTCCTGGATCTCTCATGTGCGGTTCACAGCAGGGTCCATGCTCCTGTGAGAATCTGATGCTGCACTGACCTGATATGAGGTGGAGCTCAGGCTGTGATAGAGTGATGGGAGCGGCTGGAAACACAGATGAAGCTTCACTCCTGGCCTCTGCTCCCCTCTTGCTAGGTGGCCTGGCTCCTAACAGGCCATGGATGGGTACTGGTCTGTGCCCCAGGGCTTGGGGACCCCTGGTTTATAGGCCCTGGCCCAGCTGGGCTAGTAAGATCCACCTGGAGCTAGGGAGATACCTCATTTGGATAAAGTCTAGAACATCTCATTGTCCAGAACACATATTTGATCTACTGGAATGCTTTTGGCAATAGAAGCTTCACTTTTATCTCTGGGGAAGTTTTAAAACTAAGCAGCACATATTTCAGGCCTCCTCCTGGAGGGATAGGAGGATCTCTGATTCTCCCCTTAAACCTGGACTGTGCCCAAGGGATCTCAGCAGAAATGTCACTGTGTGACTTCTGAGGCCAGGGCAGAACAGGCTGTGTCTTCTACCTGGCTGTGCTGGGACACTCACTCTGGGAGGAGCCATCCACCATGTAAGATATCTGACTTTCCTGAGACAGCCAGGCCAGGGGGGCTGGGTAGAGGCACGGTGGCCAGCAACACTAGCTGAGCACCCAGCCATCGCTGGTGCCAACTACCAGTCATAAGAGGGAGCTTCCCGAGCCCACTCAGTGACTGCATGCGCAACCTCAAGGGACAGCTGTCCAGTTGGGCCCCTCCTGAACTCCTGACTCATGAGGTCATGAGATGACACCATTGCTATTATTACATCACTAAGTTTGGGGTGATTCGGTATGCAGCAGTAATAGCCACCACCATCTCCCTGAACATCATTCTTTAAACCTGTGTTGATAACTAGTACACACAGCGCCTGCAGGTGTGTTTCTGTTGTCTATTATTTCCGATGATTTAAATACAATGCCATCTGACTCCTTATGTGTATGGCTATTTTTAATTATACATTGGACATTGTGTTTATATATTTGTAGCATTTGGAGCCTAGGATGATGTTGTCTTCTTTGAGAGAGGACTCATGTTTGTGTCGGCCAGATGAGTGTCCCCTACTGGGGTCCCCTACTTCTACTTTGAGAATTGAATGGAAACTGTGCTGATTATTTCTAGTTTGCCCTTAGTGGCCAAGATAGAGACTTTTTCAAAATCCCTGCTCAAGGAGAGGGAATTCACTAACTCCTGGCAAGCCCAGAACATCAATCGATGTCCTGAAGCCTTTCACAAGGCTGTCAAAAAACTGACCCTTTCCCAGCACACAAACACCTTGAGAGGCCCCAAATGGCACTCTTACCTCTCTAGGTCTTAGTCGTGGTTTGGAAATCCTTCGCCACCTTGTTAGCTCTCTGATGCCTTCAAGCAGATTTTTAAAATGTTCCACTCAGCTCTTCTTGTCCTCTGTGGGATTCATGTTCTAAATCATTTAATTCATATATATCAAAAACATTAAAAAATGAGAGCATATTCTTTGAAAGTCTCTGTTTAAAATTGTGCCTTACTCTCTCAAAGCTTCTCAACCAGAAATCCATCTGATCTACTTTTCCATTAAGAACGTCCCCTACTGTAATTAAAACATAATGATGCCCCGACAGCGGGCCTGTGTTGTTGGCTCTGTCTCTGCCGTGAGATAACTCAAGACTGATTTAGGTGTTTAGCTCTTGGGGTTACTTTTTATTGTTTACATTTTTGCTATCTGATACCTCTTGCTCTCAGTGAGAGTATCTTTCACAGCCTTTACCCTATTCTGACTGAATTCTTTTAGCACCTATGTGAATTCTAGAGCCAAGCGTGCTAACTAGTATGCAAGATGAGAGAAGTCAGGCTCTGATTCAGGCAGGGGAAAATGCTGGGCAGAAGCCTGTTGGCCTCTGACCTGGGTGGGATGTGGAGGTGGTCAAGTATGAGGACCAGGGTAAGTAAAGGGTCGCTGCACTTGGCTTGACCCAGGTGCCCTCTAGAGTAGGGCACTGAAGGCCATGTGCATAGCCCTGAAGTAGCCCAAGGGCTTTGGGCAACCCTTTAATGCATGCTCTTTGTTTCCAGGGCCCCACCCTGTCTCCTGGCCAAAGAGACTCAAGAAATCCGGGCAGAGAATGGTGCTCCCTGCTGCCCAGCGGAGATGACCACTTCACGGAGAGCAGAGAGAGGAAGGAGGAGGAGAGCGAAAAGAAAGGTCCTCTTTCAGGCTGAGGACGCTGTGGAGTGGCCTCCCCTGGCCTGCCAAGAGCTGACTCACCGGCCGGGACACAGCATTACAGGTGCACTCAGCACAGACAATGGATGCTTTTTATACACAGCCCCACGCCTGACCGAGACTGACCACTGGGGTCAGGTAGAGACGGTGCCCCAGGGAGTATGGGCCTGGAGGCATGAGTAGGAGAGGACCTGGCCTGGAAGCTGCCATTCTCCAGCCTTCCAGAGCTGGGGTCTGAGCATTCACAGCCATGGAGACCCTGCAATTTCATGGCCAAGGGACTTCTGAGGTGAGTCTCACTCTTCTTGTCCCAGCAGGCACTGCAGCCAACATGCCCCGTGACACTGGGGAAGGCCTACTACACCTTTCCTGAGCCTTATTTTACCCCTTCACCATCTCATTAAATCTGCACTGGCCTTGGAAGTAGGTGCCATTGTTGCCCATTTTACAGATGGGAAAACTGAGGCACAGATGGTGCAACAGTCCTCAGCTGAGAGCTAGGTTTCAAAGCTGGGGCTGAGAGTGGAGCCCATGCCAAACCCTGCTCCATATAGCCTCTCACAGAAACAGGGACCCAACGCCCAGTGCCCCAACATGGGGCCACTCAGGGCACTCAGCAGTGGCGGGGGTGGGGGGCGGGTGGTCAGGAGCTTCCCGGAGGGGGAGATGTGTGGCTCCCCCATGTAGATGGGAAGCATGGCAGGTGAGAGCACTGGATGGGGGGCTAAGACTTGGGACCCTTCACTGACTCCTGCATTGGGCAGGTTGGAGGCAGGGAGAAGCGCAGGGTTACTGACACGCAGGCTGTTCACGGCTCTGACATCGGCAGCTGTGTGAACGGGGGCAAGATCCTGAGGCTCCCTGGGCCTCAGCCTTCTCATCTGTACCATGGAAGAGATGGCAGCAACCCAGTGGGCTGTGCAGGTATGAGGGGTGGTGATTAGTGGGCTGGGCCCTGCAGTCCACTCCACATAGCGCCGAGCCCATCTGCCTTCTCCTCTCTGGGCCAGGGCGTCTTTCCTGTTCTCTTGGCCCCATGCTGGGGTCTCTGGCATCCGCATGATCCTCCCATCCCTCCTCCTCAGCATCCCTCCCTGGTGAGCCTGGCTCCTTCTCCCACTCTTTCTCAGATGCATCCTGGGCTCCTTGGCCTGTGTCCCCTGGAGTTCTTTCTCTGCCTTGGCCCCACGGTCCAGTGTCTGGAGCCCTAGGTTTGAGGTCCAGTCCTGGTCTGCAGGGTTGGCATCACCTCTCCCAGACACTGCCTGTCTGTAATGCAGGTTCCTGGGGGTCAGAGTGAGTCCACAGGTTCAAGCCCAGGCTGTGTTCCAGGGGAAGGAGGTGGATAAAACTAGGTGGGCTTCAGGGAGGTGCCCAGCATGTCTGCCCTCCTCCACTGCCATCCCCTCCTCCACCTGTCCAGAGCCTCCTGGGCTTCTTGGCCTGCAAAAGGAAAACCCTTGCTCTCCCGTGCTGAAGGCTGGGGCCTTGATAAGGACTTAGGAGAGCAAACCCAGCTTGCTTGTTAATCCTTCCTGCTCAAAGTACGGGACTGCCAGGGAGCTGGCTGGGCAGGGGCCCCGGGCCAGGCACATCTAGATCTCCAGCCATGGGCAGGAGACAATTAGCCAGTTGGTCTGGAGGGGAGCAGGTCTGGCTGCGGGGCTCTGGGCTGTGTCCCCCAGAGAGCAGGACTTCCCGGGGGAAGCTGCAGACAGTGCTGAGGGCACACAGGGTGTCATTTACAGAGGGGAACTGAGGGCTTCGGCTCTGCACCCTCTGCCCCACCCAACCTCCTATGTGGGAGCCCTGTCATGGCAGAGAGGGATTGGCACAAAGCCACATCTGGGTGACACTCAGCTGCTGTCATTGTTATTGCTTTATTTTTACCACATACAGAGCTTCTATGAAGTAACATTTTCTCTCTCTGTTATCAGTCCCAGGTTAAGGATGGGAAAACTCGAGTGGAAATTCACACTTAAGTCCCCAGAATCTAATTCCTTTCAAACATTATCCTGTGCTGTGTTGGGGTGACTCTGGCAGAGTTCCTAGCTTGCCTGGGCCTGCTTGGTCAGGGGCTCTGGAGGACAAGCCCAGGAATCTGTTCCTAATGACTCTGGCCCTCACCACTCAGCTGACTTGGATGGAGGGGTCTGAGGGTCCAGCTCAAGAGGGGCACAGGGCAGGCACCACCTTGCATATCTTCTGGCTCCAGAGCACTCTCTGAACCTCCTGGGTGGGAGGGTCTGAGTCTGCTGTGGAGGGGAGCAGGCTGGGAGACAGGCCATGTCCTACCGGCCATGAGCCCCTTCGTCCACTGAGGAGCACTCGGTGGCTGTTCCCTTACCTGCTCTCCGTCACAGCAAAGGCAAGGTGGGCAGCACCTGGCTGAGGGTCTATCCAAAATGGCTTGTGAGTTCCTTGTGTCCCTCTATGACAGAGAAAGCTCTCAGCTCCTTCAGGGCCAACTGGATACAGGGCTCTCAGGCCCGTGGTCCCTGGCCCAGGCCACCCACTCTGCAGGCAGCTGAGTCTGTTTCTCATTAGCCTCTGGGCCTTGAGGAAACCAAGGTCTGAGGCTGGCCAGCGGCCTTGTGGTTTAGGAAGGAAAAGAGGCCAAGTCCTTGAGTTCCTGGGGTCTCTGCATTCATGGCCTGCACAGGCATGTGCACACGTGCGCGCGTGCACACACACACACACACACACAAACACACACGAATCAGCAGGCACGCCCCGATGTGCACACTTCCTCATGGGCATGTGCTCTGGGCATGAGGCTGCAGGTCTGACAGGGAGTCCTGGGCTTAGGGCGGCCCATTACACCTGGTGGCCAAGGGGACAGAAAGGTCCTGATCCTAGAAGGCCTCCCCAGTGGGTCCCTGCTTCTCCTGTCTCTGTCTCAGCTTCCTCTTGGGCTGTCAGGTGCTGGGCCAGGACTGCCATCAGCTCTGTCCCTGTCCTCCAAGCCCTAGAGGGGCTTCCGGACTGATGGGGGGAGGTTCTGAGGTGTGAAGAACCTTCACCATGGTAGCTGTCCCTGAATCACAGTCCCCACACCAGGAGGACAGGAACTGGTGACTAAGGAGCACATCTCACAGAGGCTGGTCCTGGCAGGTACTTCCCTGCCTGGTTACAAGTCATGCTTGGCAGGGGGCAGGGGCTAGTGGCCAGGAGGAGAGGGCATCAAGGGCCTATGGCCCTGGCACAGACCTGGTCCTGTGGCTGTGCCTCTGCTCTGACTGCTCATCCATCCCGCTGCCGCTGCTCTGCTTGGATGCTGGGGAATAAGCTCTGGGGGCTCCAACAGCAGGGGCCATGCTGTGGCTGACCTTGCACACCAGAGCTGGCACAGGGCCAGTGCAGAGTAGGTGCCCAGGACACACTGAGTTCATGAGGGCACTGTGACAGCTCCTGATTTCTTTCTTTCCATGTGTTTGGCTTATTCCTCTGTCCCCTTCAGACCTGGGATGTCCCCAGCACTGCTGAGCTCTGCTAAGGTCCAGTGAGGGGCATAATGTGAGCTCCCAGGGCCTAAGGAGCCAAACCCAAACCATCCCCCATTGTGGGTGCTCCTTGCCAGCCTCATAGAGGAAACTGAGGCTTGAGGCTGGCCAGCAGGAGGCAGACTTCCCAGAGGGGCCTAGGGACACCCTCCCTGGTCCTGTCATTTTGAGCAGAGCCCCTGCCCTGGCCACTCTGACACTGGCCTTTGCCAGCCCTCAGCACCCACCCCTGCTCCTGGAGCCCAACTGTGGGCCTGTCTGTGCCTGGTGAGGAGAGATGTGAGGCTGTGCAGTGCCACTGTCCATGGGGACAGGTCACAGCAGCAGGCGGAGGTGGGAGAGCTGGAAGGGAGGGCTCAAGTGCCAGCCACTTCCCCCGGTGGCTGGACAGAAGCTTCTGGAAAGGCTGGGCTTGAGGACAGGCCCTGGGAAATGAAGGCTGCTGAGCTGAGGGCTGAGCCCTGGGCTCAGGTTGTGGGCAGTGAACTGTCCCCTTCAGGAGGGGCAGGGCAGGGGACAGTATGAGAAACATGCTGGGAGCTAGCTAGGCTGGGTGGTAAGCAGCTTTGGGCTGGGCCTCAGGCCCAAACAGGATGTGCATTCAGCTTCGACCCTCGAAAGCTGAGGCCCTGGGCAAGTGATTTAAGGCCTCCAGACCATGTTCAGCTCCATGAGACAGAGGACAGCAGCCCAGGAGCACACAGCAAGCCCTGGGTGACATCAGACGTGCCCGGTGTAGGCGTGGGGGAGGGGCAGCCAGCCAAGCTCACCTCACAGGACTTTAATTGACTGTTGACATCTGGTTTCCTTTCCTAGAGTCCAGCTCTAGGATCTTTATCTCTCACGCCTGGCACATCTCAGGGACGCAGACCCACGTGCTGAAAGGACAGACACACAGACAGGGAGCAAGGGAGAGCAGGGCGTGGACAGAAGCTTCTGGAAAAGCTGCCGTTGAGGAAGGGCTCTGGGAGACAGAGGCTGCCGGGAGGAGAGCTGAGCAGCTCCAGCCTGGCGGTGGACCTCAGGGTGAGGTCAAGGTGGGAGACAGAGCCCCACACAGAGGCTGGACAGCTGCGTCCCCTGTTCTGGGTCCCCAGGGTCTGCGGTGGGCACAGGGCAGCCACTGAAGTGAGGAGCCCCTGTCCCCCCCTCACAGAACCCGAGGGCCATGCCTGGGGCCTGGCGTCCGCTTGTCACCGGGAGAAAAGCCAGTTTGTCCTGCAGACCCTACAGCCAGAGCAGGCACAAGTGCTGGAGATAAGAGGATCTTGAACAAATAAACTCCTCTGCAGGGGCTTGCACGAGGAGAGAGCAGGAGCTTTCTCTCCCTGTCTTTTCTCTCCCTTTCTTTTCTCTTTCTCCTTCTTCTTTCTTTATTTTTTCTCTCATAGTCACTCTCTTCCTTTCTTTTGTCTCTTCCATTCTTTCTTTTTTTTAAAGTTTTTTTAACTTAAAAAAAATTTAGTCTTTTAAAAATTTATTTTAGTGATCCCAATATCTGTATTTAATCTGTTTTTTTTGTTTATTAGCATATGTTTGTGACATAATGAATATATTCATGGTGGAGTATTGGTATGAGTCTTTTTATTCCCCACTCCCTTTAAAAATCTGTTTTTATGAACAACGAACAACTTGTCCTCCAGATTTTAAAAAGCAAAGGAAGAAAATCATCCATCAAGGTATTATCCTGGGCTGGCAACTGAGGACCTACCTGTCCTCAGGGATCCCAGTCTGAGGAAATAGATAAACACACCACCCATCTTAGCTTATTACTTCATTTTGGGGGTGCAGCGTGGAGTGGCCCCCAGAGTCCCTATCAGACAGGGGTGAGAAAGAATATAGGGAAAGCTGTCAGTACAGGGCAGTAGGCAAAGCTGATGTCCCAGAACCCCCTTGTGTAGGCTCCAGGACCCCCACCCCATCTGTCCCCAGCCTGTCTCTGAGTCAAGGGAGGGTCATAGAGGCCAGGGTCCCCCTGGACTGTGGAGAGTCTGGCCGGAGAAGCAGAAGCCGGAGGCCTGTGGTGTCCATGGTGAGTAACCGCAGGAGATAGCCATCTCGGATAGCGGCCCTCACACCATTTCAGACGCTGCCAGAGGGAGCCTGTCCGGGACAAGCTGCGCCTCGCACAGCCCAGGGCCTGGGGGAGGAGACAGGGCTGGGGGCGGGCAGACTCAGGAGCTCTGGCCAGGGTCGGATTGGAGACCAGAGGCCTTGAGGGCAGGAGTGGCTGCTGCTGTCTGTCTTTTTGCAGTGGGAACATTGCTGTTCCTGACATGCACGGAGACAGAGGGGTGGGCTGAGGGGGTTCTGCAGCTTCCTGGCTGCACCCTGCACATCATACCCTGTGTGCTGTCAGCAGCAGCCTCTGTGTGTGCTGCCCACTGTCCCAACGAACTGCGGGCAAGTGGGCAGCTCCAGGGAGGACGGCACACTTTCCATGAAATGAGGATCCCCTCTGGAGCCAGATGGTGAGCTTCGGTTGTCCACAGGCATTTGGAAATACCAACACTGTACCTTGTGGTACAGATGGGGAAACTGAGGCTCTGAGAGCAGAGGGAATGTGCCTAGAGTCCCTGAGTACTCCCCAAAACTCTCTTCAACTCCAGGTTGCACTGATCTGCCAATCAAACCTCCTCTCTGTGTACCCCAAATGCCCACATGGGTTCCCAGGGGTGTGTACTGCAGGCTGGATAGCTGGCCAGGCCCTGGAGGCATCTCCAGCCCCTCCTAGGCCCTGCCCTCTGGTCAGCCAGGCAGCCACATGGGATCGCCCCAGACTAGCAGGCGACGCTCTCTCATCACTCCATTAGCTGCTCTCCTGGTGACAGTGCCCAGGCCGCTCCCATTCTGAGCCTCCAGAACACAGCACAGTTGATGAGTCTTCAGGGGCTGGAGCACAGTGTGGCTGGTCGTGCGGACAGGCTCTCCCAGGCAGCCTTTGCCAGGCCACTTGGCCAAGAAATGCTGGCCAGGGTCCCCACCCCATCCAACCTTCCTTCCCAAGGTAGAGAAAAAGCATGGGGTCAGCCAGCTGCAAGAGGGACAGACCATAAATCAAAGCGCCTGAGACAAGTATGGACGGAGCAGTCTTCATGCAAATGTATGCAAGTGGGTGTGCAAATCTACCCTAGGGAGGGTGCACACGTGAAATCCAGGGCTTTGGAGGTCTGACAGTGCTGCCCTTTGTGGTAAAGCATGGGATCCAAAGGCCCCCAGTGTGAACTGAACAGAGCCAAGGTCTTTCTGCTGGAGTGACCCTGCCCTCCCAGGCCTCTCTGTCCTCACCCCATGGGTCTCCCTCCTGCGGTCTGGCCCCCAGATGCCACTTCCTTAGGGCTCCTCTACCTGCCCCAGGTGGAACCCCTCCTTGCCACCAGTGCCCATTCCCCAGGACTGCAGTCCACCCCAGGTCTGTCTGTCCCCATAGATGGGATGGAGAGCCTGTCTCTCCCCCAGGGCCTCCTGTTGTTTCCAGCCCTGCGTGGCTTACAAAGGGTGCTCAATACCAGAAGAAGGATGGAATAAATGAATGAATCAACCCACATTCAAAGGCACGGTCACTTCCCTCTGGGGATCAGCAGTGCTGGACTTCTGATCCCTCTCATGATCAGCACCTATGGGAGGATGGAGCTCTACCCCATGCCCTCAGGTAGCCTGGTACAGCTGCAGGCAGGAGTGGGTCCCCTTTGTCTCTGTCCATGGGGGCCCAAGGACACAGAGCCACATGGTTCTCAGGTATCTGCCTGCTTCTCTCCCCTCTGTGGATCCAGACTACAGATGCAGATTTGCACACAGTAGGCACTCAGTACTGGGATAGACAGACAGATGGTTGGATGGATGACAGTGGATGGATGGACAAGTGGATAGATGAGTGGATGATGGGTGAGTGGGTAGATGGATGAATGGTGGGTGGATGTGTGGTGGATGGATGGATGGGTGGTGGGTGGACAAATAGATGAATGGATGGCTGGATGGAAAGATGGACAGATGGATGGACAGATGGACAGATGAATGGATGGATGGTGGAGTGATGGACAGATTAATGGACAAATGGATGAATGGTAGATGGATGGATGGGTAGGACCCACACTGTCTGCTGGTCTGAGGGTCTTGATTTCTGAGCCAGTGATGGATGCCACAGTGGGTGAGCAGTGACAAATGTTGAGGGAATAAATGCTGAGTCCCTCCAGGGTGTGGCCCAGCCTGAGAAGCCCCACAGTGTCCTATGCTCTAGTCTGACCCCCTCTCCCACTTGGCCTGGGCTTGCCCTGGCCTGAAGGCCTCTGCTGCCTCCCGCCCTGCCTCCCCTGGGTTCTCCTGGGGACTGAACTCCACCAGTGCAGCTGTTGGACCCAGAGCTCTGGGAAGGTTTGTTTCTGCTTCAAGGGGCTCAAGGGCAGCTCTGGGGCCAGCCAAGCCTGCTGGGCCTAGGTCTTCCTTCTGGTGTCTGCAGGAGGATAAGAGACTGAATCTTCTCCAGCCTCAGTTTCCCCATCTGTAAAATGGAGGTGATTCTGGGTGTTTGGAGGACCAGAGGACACTTTACACTGACATCTGTAGTGCAGCCCACCGTGTAATCAGTCCCTGGGCACATGGCTTCCCTTCCCTCCCTGTCCCTGTCAATGTCCCTGGGTCACCTGGGGCCAGGAGTCACCCTGATTTCTAGGAACAGAACAAGCATATGCACTTCCCTAGGAAGTGGAGGTTCTGGAGCTGGCAGAGAGGAAGCCCTTGACTGGGAACAGGGAAGAATCAGGAGGAGAAATCCAGGCAAAGGGAGGGACTTGGAACTAGACAGATGCATGAAGCATTCTCAAGGAACAGCTGGAACTGAAACAAGACAGCCCAGGGTTAGGTCAGAGAAGGGACTTTCAGGAACAGAGGCTGAGACCAAATCCAGAGGTCTGCTTCTTGAAGTGTAGGGCACTTGGTGGGAAATTAAAAACAACAACAACAAAATGATTTAAATTCATCTTCTCCTTCCAGGTGTTCAGCGTTTGCCTGTGTGGCTGTGGTGTGTAGCATTTAAATAGGTGGCAGGCAATGTGGGTTTCTACCAGGGGCCACATGAGACTGGCCAGAGGTTGGCTCAGAAGTGTTGGGGAAGTTGGCTTCCCTCACCCTGTCTGAGGATTAGCAAGTGGACAAGGTTTATTGATTTATTTATTCCTTCCTTCCTTCCTTCCTTCCTTCCTTCATTCATTCATTCAATTTAGGGCTGGGGACAGAACCCAGGGCCTTGCACATGCCAGGCAAGCACTCTGCCAGCAAGTCACCCCTCATGATTCTCATGGTTTTTTTTTATTTAATCAAGCTGTGGTTTGCTGTTAATTTCTTCATTTCATTAGGAAGAAATAGAAATCAAAGTGTATGGACTGTTTTCTCACATTGTGGGGCACACTGAGGTCCCAGTCTGTCCCTGTCCAAGCATCAAGGGCAGCAGGCAGGATTCTGTCCCCCAGGTAGGACGATGGAGAATTAGGGCAGAGGGGGCTGGGCTTCCACCGGCCTGGGCTGTCATCAAAGGCAGCAGCCTCTTTGACCCTCGCCTGGCAGTGGCCAGACCCCCCATTCTCGCCCAGCCCCGGCCCATCTCCGCCTGGCCCGAGCCTGCAAACAATGTGTTGTTGACAATCCATGGGGGCTAAACACTCGATAACACAGTCCCCGCCATGCCAGACATCCTAACAGCAGGCAGGGCTCTGCGCTGTGACGGAGGATGCTCTGAATACATCATCCTGTCAACCGAGTTTATTATTCTTTTGCTGAAGATAAACTGCAGCCACCAACGAGGGGCTGTATAAATTCCAGGCTCAGAAGTCAAGCAGGCCCCCTCCTTGTTAAACACTCACTCACACGCACATATACATAAATCCTGCTGAGAAAATATCCCCCTCCCTGAGCTATAGGTCTCTGGGGGCGTCAGTAGCCTCTGTCTCATGGGGTGGTCCCAGGACCAGCTGCAACCACCGGGGGACCCAGACTCAGCCCTGTCCTTGGGCCACTTGCCACTTGCCTGGCCAACTCCGGGCCAGCTTCTTCTGGGCTGGGGAGAAGCCTCTCCACAAGAGCCAGCTGTCCCAGGTCAAGCTTGGCTCTTGACTCCTGGACTTCTGTCTGCCCGAGGCCTGTGTGGGTGGCCGGACGCCACACGCCAGTGTCAGGATGAGCCAGGCTTTTTGACTCAAACATGGGCAGCAGCCTCAGCCTGCGGGAGCCATCAGTATCTATACTGGGGTGCAGGGGGCTTTAGGATCCTCCCCAACACACACAGAAGAAACGCTAGGGAATCCAATTCACCTCCACATGTTGGCCAGAGAGGGGGATTCCTGGGCCCAGAGCACAAACCCAGCCCTTTCTTCCCAGGATTGTCAGCTGTTGGCAGCTGTAGGGGAGGGGGCCATGGGTTCTTTTCAGTCTGTTTTTGTTAATTTTTTTGTTTTGAGATGGGGTCTTGATATGTAGCCCAAGCTGCCCTCAAACTCATGGCGATCCTCCTGCTTCAGCCTCCTTAGTCCTGGGATTACAGCCATATACCACCAGGCCTGACTTTCTTTTCAATCTTGCCCAACTGACTTGGGGGCTTAGAGTTAAAAACAAAACAAGCTCTGTGCAGGGTCAATCACAAGAAGGCAGCAGGATGCAGTGGGAGGAATGTGAGCGTTGGTGATAGACCTGGGATTGACTTTCCTTACTCCTAGAGTAGGGACTGTAGTGCTCTCCTGTATGTTGTCACAGGGCCTGGAGGCGTCCTGGGTGTCCTCGCCCTGTTCCCTCAGGGCTGTGTTCAAACCTCCAGAAGTTGGAAGTTGGCCCACCCTGCTTCCCACCACCCAATCTATTTTCTATTTACTTTCTTCTTGGCCTATTCTGCAGGTAGTGTCCCCAGCACCTACGGCAGGCCCTGGCACTCAGTAAATACTGCTGTCTGAATGAATGAAAATAAAGTGCTAAAACCTGCATCGGGTATGCCGTAGGTGCCTCATGCATGCAGTTATTTTAGTCACATTCCCATCTACTTTGCATGCTGTAAGACCAAACACGTGCACGGCTCAGTCCCCAGGTGGGGAAGGACAGGTGCACCTTGCAGGCCTAAGTTGGCTCCCACAAGCTGTGGCCTTGGGCAGGTCTGTCCCTGTGTCTGAACTCTGCTTCCTACCCACCCCCTGGAGTGCCCATAACTGTCCTGCCATGGCCAAGAAGGGTATCAGACAGCTGTGCCTCTGCTGTTATTTTCCCTCTCAGCTTGAAGCAGACGGAACCCAAGGCCAGATGCCCCAGTGAGGTCACGACTTAGCAATCTAATGTCATCCTGACACAGGTACGCAGTGGTCACCTGCTTGTGATGGGGACACAAGGTCAGTCGCCTCGCCTGCAAGGGGACAAGCTGAGAGCTCCTGACAGGTGCTCTTCCTGGCACCACTGTCTCCTGCAGCCCTGTGGTCCTCGAGGTGCAGGTTCTGGGGGTCCAGCAGACAGGGTGGCCCCCTCTGCCCCTGTGGGCCCTGGGTGTCCACTTGGAGGTCAGCCGCACTGGGGGGCTGACCATTTGCCCAACCCTACCACTGAGGCCTGCCCCCAAGGCCTGCAACGGGAGGGTACCGGGCTCTCCCCTGAACACCTAGTGAGGGTGGACAAGTAAGTGTAACTTCCTGAAGTCCTCCCAGCCTCTAGCCTCAGGCTGCACCTGTCTCTTCCTGGTGCAAGAAAAGCAGTGGTTGAACAGGGAAGTCACCCGTGAGCACTGTGCTCAGGCCAGCTCCTCCTCCAGCACCTGAGGACTTGCCGAGACACAGCCTGCTGGGGAGGAGGGCCCAGAAGGGCTCTGAGGAACTCCTGAGAGGCTGTGACTCCTGATGAAGACAGGAGGGTTGCACAAAGCACCGGAGGTATGAAATTGCAGCCACCGATTCAGGGTGACTTGGGCTGTAGCCAGAGGGGAAGCAGGCCTGGGTGAAACCTGCTGGCCCCTGGCTGGGGACAGGCACCTTTGATGGGCTAGGAGTCGGTCCAGAACAGGATCAGGGACAATTTTTAGCAAGATCCTATGGCTGCTGAGAGGCAAAAGGCCCAGGGGGCCAAGATGGGAGTCAGCGTGGCAGTCAGGGGAGCAATGCAGGGTCCCCAAACTCCATGGTTGCTGACAATACCTCTGCTTCTGCCTTAGTCCAGGGCCCTTAGTTTGCTCCAGTAACCTGAGGCCCAGAGAGATCAGAGATCCTCAGATGACCACAGGCAGGGCACAGCAATCTCTCCTACACTGGGGGTGAAGGTTGGCTGGGGTCAGGCTGAGCTCAAGGAAAATTTGCTACAGGGCACTTTTCTAACAACTGCGGTTTGCCTTTTAAGCAAGCCTAGTTCATTGAACTTATGGGCAAATCTATCCCCTTGTCCTGCCTCCACAGCAACAATACAATTAATGAGATTATTTCATGCACACCAGCACAGCCCTGCTGAGAAAACACTGCGGAGTAAAGGCTGTCTGGAAAGGCCAAGTCTTGCACCAGAAGGAAGTAAAGGGTACATCTTGTGGTCTGGCGCAGGGCACTACCCCGCCTGCATTTGCTGAAGCCCCTGCTTCATCCACTGCCCCTCTGCCTGGCCAGGCCTGACTCCTGCTCCTGGCCCGGTGGCAGGTCGACCAGGGCTGCCAGGCCCAACACCCGCGTCTCCCAGATGCCAGGTGAGCTGCTCAGCACATTCAGTTTTGGGAAAAAACAGCTCACCCTCAACCCAGACAAGTGCCCAGGTGGACTTTAAAGATTGTGCAGGTCATTTCTGTCCTCATAAATGGGGAAACTAAGGCCGGGACAAGAGCGATCACTTGCCTCAGCTTCCAGGAGCAAAGCCAGGGATGAGCTCAGGCCCAACCCCCAGGACAGCACCGTCTGTCATCGGCTCAGAGCACCTGCCCTCCCCACCCCCACTGCTGCAGAAAAGCTGGGGGTCACCCTGTTTGCCGAGTCTCAGTCACCCCTGACTGGGTCTCCTCACCCCTCTGCTCAGCCTCTTTAGATCTTAGCAGTGCGGCCGCCCAAGAGGGTTCCTCACCTGGATCCTGCTCACCTGGGCCATCCTGTACCGTGTGCACAGGTGCAGCGGGGCGGGCCAAGGGACATTCCAGCAAGGAGACAATGGGGGTTAAGAAAGCCATCTTCTTTCACACCTCCCGATTCCTGCAGTTAGTAAATCATTATCTGGGCCACACAAAGCAGGCATTGAGGGAGGCTTGTTGC
This sequence comes from Heterocephalus glaber, assembly GCF_000247695.1. Next base: position 15,831,708 of record NW_004624754.1, read on the forward strand.
TGTTGCCCGGTGATGCCTTAGGTAGGCAGAGGCCACTGGGGTCCCTGAGTGGCCAGAGCGGTCCCCCCACCCCTGTGCCACTGGGATCGGGTTACCCTATCTAATCCCTGCTCCTCCATCCACCTTCTCTGTGCCCATTGTAATTTATAATCAGCGCATGATGCAACCTGCTAATTGCATTGCTAGATTTTGAACACATCCCAGCCGCTCTGAGTCAGGCCCAGCAGCAGCGGGAGGAGGGAAAGGGCGCTGTGTGGTTTATCAGGGCTGGGTTATTCCTTTCTCACTGCTCCGCCTCCCCCAGTCCCCTTGCCTTTGTTAACTGGGGCTTGCATCACCTCCTGCTTTCCGTTTCTCCGGAATTTTTTTAACAGCCTTTTTTTATGAGCCGCTCCATCTTGTTAGCTAATGAATGATTGCCGGGCAGTGAGGGGGATCGCTTTGTGCTGCTATTAAATGTTACATGATTGCAATTATGAGTTAACAAGGGACTGCTAATAAAAAAACATAATCTATTTTGAGGCCTGGGGCAGACAAGAGACTCATTGCCTGTTCCCAGGCTGAATAATTTAGAGGCCTGGGGACCACAGGTGGGGGGAGGAGGATGGGGAGAGGGAACAGGCACTCCCAGGCCTCCGGGGGGCGTGGCTGGGAGGACAGCACAGGCTGATGGCCAAGCCATGGCAAGCTGCCCATCTGATCTGAGTGTGCCACGGGAGCAAGGCTCCTGAGTCAGACCCCACCCAGGCCTTGGTTTCCCCACTGAGGCTATACCCCAGCGTCCTGTCTGCTCTCTAGTTAAGAATTTCCACTTCCACCTGCAGCTGCCCAGGCCCCACCGATGCCGTGCCCTCTTGCAACAGAAGCTGCTCTTGGCTGGCAGCTTTTAGTTGGCATTCAGTAAATGCTGCATTCAGGAGCCGCTGAAGCTAAGTGCTCTCTGGTCTCCACGGAGTGCTGGGCTGGTTACCAAGTGCATCGGCCTGCTCCCCATTGCTATAACCAAACACCTGGGGCTGGGGACTTCACAAAGGAGAGAGGTGTTCAGTTCACAGTTTCTGAGGTTCAAGTCTCATGGCAATGGCTTCACACTACCACAGGAGGGTGTGGAGGAAGTTGCACAGTGAGACAGGAATCTGGAAAGATTCAGGGGTCAACTTTGCTCTGTATAGCAACTCACTCTGGGAGACTAGCCTGAATCCCTTCTGAGAGCGGCACCCCAATGTCTTAATCACCTTCCATCAGCCACCACCTGTTACTGGTTCCACTGATCCTCATGTGGTCACATTGGAGACCACACCTCCAATCCATGAACATCTGGGGGACACAAACTGCCCACCTTCGATCTCCCACCACTGCTGTGGGGAGGACTTCTGAGTCTCCATTTCTTGCTGAGGCTTAGAGCTGCTGCTGGTGAGGTGGGCTGTGCTGAGCATCTACCATGGGCTCAGAGCCCATGGCTGGCACGAGTTTCTGGTGCCCTGGTGGCAGCAGGCAGGCAACTGTGGGGTGGGAGTTGGCAAGGGCAACCGCAGACCGGGCGACAGGAGAAACACAGTCTGAGGACAGCCCTGAAGTGCGTCTTCAAACGCTGCGGCTGCACTGTGGGTGCCGGGAAACCACAGCTGCCCACATCTTGTGGCCTGGGCCAGCCCGGAGCAGGGACATGCAGGAATGCAGGAAGTCTGTGTCGGGAGGCTATGCCAACCTCACCCGCAGGGAGCCTCTGCCTGTGGCTGAGGGGCTACAGAATTTGCAGAGCCCTTGTTCAAAAATGAGGAGGAATTTCAAGAGGGCAAGAGCAGGTGTTAAACCAAGCATGAGCCCTTTAGCTTGAGTCCTCGAAGCCAGTTCTGGCCAGTGGGCTGCCTGCCCAGCTCTTAGAGAGTGACAATGTGCCCAAGATCTGGACACTCACTGGCCAGGTGGGGCCTGTGCAGCCCCATGTGATCCACGACAGGTCCAGCACTGGGGCTGGACATCAGTGAGACCCTTTTGCAGACCATGTGGACACAGGCCAATGGGCTTTCAGGGTTGGTCCACCTGCCTACACTGCATGTTGAGGAAGGGGCCTTGGCTCTATGTCCAGAGTCCCTACCTGGCCATCCCAGGCCTCAGAGCTGCAGAAGAGCCCAGGTTCTGGACTGGGACCAGCTAGACAGCTCAGCCTCCAGGGGTGGGGACACTGTCATCAGAGAGGAGCTTGGAGTCCCTATGAGCCAGTGTCCCCAGGACAACTTGGGCCCCGCTGACGTCTGTCCCCTGGCTCCGGGCCTTTCCTGCACAGCCCTCCAATTTAAGTCTGTAGAAGGGAACTCAGGACATGTGTTATAAAATGTTCTTGCAGGTGAACCACTCCCACTAGTAGGCAGGACAGGCCCCTGACCCAGTACACACACACAGCTCAAGTGGGAGCGGCCATTCCCCCACTCAGCCATCCCCTGCTCCCTGGACTCCATGTCCCAGTTGGTCCCAGCCCCAGTAAGGCCAGAGCTGCAGGTTTGAGGCCCTGGGCCAGCAGGCAGAGTGGAGGGGGAAATGCACGCTGCTCCCACCCCACTCACCACATATCCATGGGCAACCTCTCCCTGCTTTGGTTTTGCTGTATGTAAAAAGGGCTAAGGCACAGAACATGGCACCTGAGACCTCAGAAGAGCCCCACCAAGGCTGGCTGTCATTTTATCCTGGCTGCCACTGAACAGGCTGCCACTGAGTAGGCTCCAGAGAGCACGATGAGTCCATGTCCATCCATCCATCTGTCCAACTGTCCATCCATCTGTCACTGTGAACACGATGGGCCAGTTTCATACATGGAGAGGAGGGTGTACCAGAGGCCACCACAGCTGCCCAGGCTCCTCAGAGGAACACATACACAGTGGACAGGGCAAGGTGGGGGCATGACATCTCTCGTGCCAGGCAACTCTTTAAAAACAATCCCCTGGGACTGCAGAGCCAGGCCCCAGAGGCCACCCACCCACTGCAGGGACAGGCTGCCGTACGGGGCAAGGTAAATCACCCAAGATTGCCCTCTGGAATGTGGCCGGTGGGAAAGGTAACACGCATGTTACTGCTGCATAAACACTGTTAAACTATTTACGATGGCCACAGCCCAGTGGCCCCAGGAAGCCCCTACGATGTGGGGCGGGCACTCTGCTGGCCATGGAGGGGGAGGAGACAGGTTTATTTTGGCAGGAGCCAGATCCTGGCACCTTCTTGCTGCCACCCAGGGGTCTCTCCAGCCCAGGAAAGCATCTTCCCACAGGCCAGAAAACTGTTTTGAAATTATGGTAAGCAGGCAGAACAATAAAGCCCTGGTCTTATATGGGCCCCCATTTGTTGGCAGTTTACAGAGGACTTTTTAAGTAAGTAGACGCTTTTGCCACCCTCATCCCAAGGGTGCCCAGGGCCCATCTCCGTGCTGGAACCTGAGGGATAAACTGAGGCAGAAGACAGCCTGTCCCTCGGAGCCCAGCCCACAGGGAAGAACTTGCCTCTGCCCTCTGCCCTTGCCACTGAAGATAGAGGCTGCCTCTGCTCTACCCCTCACCAGGCTCTGCCAGCCTCCTGGGCTGGCTCTGCAGCCCCTGATTGAGTGACCTCTTCTGCCGCCCCCATGCTGAGCACCCATGGGTGGCCCTCCCAAGCCTCTCGAACCACGGGCAACTGTGACCAACCCTGGCCCCTTGGCTGAGGGCCACTACTGCTAATCCAAGGCCTTTGCCACACTATTGGGCTTGTAGCACAAATGCATTCTCCCCACTTTCCCACTGCTGCCCCTCGGTGGGAATTGTGGCCCTCTTAGAGGAATGAGGAAACTGAGGCCCAGAAAGAACTAAGGCTGGGTCAGCTCAGGGCCACAGTGCTGGTGAGGGGCACAGGTTCTGACTTCCACATTCCACTCCCCACCCCCTGCACCACTTGGCTGGGGTGACCACACACCCCAAGGACCAAGAGACAGTATGTCCTCTGTTAGGCTGGGCCAGAAGGGGGTCGGGTGGATTTTTGTTTTGTTCTGTTTTGTTTTAAAATAAAAACACCCAGAGCTTATCCACATGGATGAGGTTATCTTTCAAAGAAGTCCCTTTCGGGGAACAGTGATTCTAATCCTGCTTATTTGTTCTGGGAAGTTTTGCTCTTGTTTTATGTTTTACTAATTACACCAACAAGTGCAAAATAAAAAAGGTCAAAGAGCTTGTTGTCACCTGCTCTGCCCCCAATCTGGCTTTCCCTCCCTTCCAGCAGCCTCCACGGTGGGCAACCAGCTCCTAATCCTCCTGCCTCTGCCACAGGTGCTCACCCGGCCCTTCTGGGGTTTCACTGACAAGCACTTATCAAATCAATTAAACTCACCACGTCAAAATACAGTGGACCCTCAAGTTACAACTGGACTGACATACAAACAACTTGAGTTAATTAGGTTGATGGAAGATTCATCTGCCTCTTGTTATCTATAGCATGTACCTAGGTAAACATCCAGGTCTCAGCTGTATTGTACAACCAACTTGAGTTACAACCAGACCCGATTGAGTTCATAGGTCAAGGGTCCACTATATAACCTTTTAAAAACTCAATTTGATTGGGCCGGGGATTTAGCTCAGTGGTTTCGCTGCCTGCTGCGCAAGGACCCGAGTTTGATCCCCGGTACCAAAAAAAAAAAAAAAACTTAAAAACTCAATTTGATAAACACATGATTCATTCAACCTGATTGAATGAAGATTTCAAAGAACCTTTTCTCACATCATAGCAAAGACTCTCAGCCAGAGGACACAGCTTATATGCAGTTCCTTCTGCCTTTATCCTTCCAGACCCCGTTCATCCCCACAGTTCCATGGCCAGCATCCTCAGTGCACCCTCAATACTCTCATAATGCACCTCCATTCTTAACATCTGTGGTCATCCTGTGATTGTCCAACCTCCTAAAATGACTTTTTAAAATTTACACTAGGGTCCCCTCTTTGTGCTGGGAAGCCCTGTGGGTTTCAATGATGGCCTGTTATATAGCCACCATCACAGGCTGATATAAAATAGATTCACCACCCCAAAACATTCCCTGAGGATGACACCCCTCCACCCCAAGCCCCTGGCAACCACTGCTCTGTTTACTATCTCTGTGGTTTTGCCTTTCCCAGAATGTCACGGAAATGGATCTTACAGTATTTAGCCTTTGCAGACTGGCTTCTTTCTCTTTTAGCGATATGTCTTTAAGATTCACCCATTCCCAGGACTCTGGGAGGCTGAGGCAGGAGAATCAAAAGTTCGAACTCAGACTGGATAACTTTTCAACTTGGCTAGACCTTTGTCAAAATAAAAAGTGAAAAAAAGGGCCAGAGTTGTAGCTCAGTGTGAAGGCTCTGGGTTCAATCCCCACTACTGCAATAATCAATAAATTCACCCATGTCTTTGTGTGGCTTTACGTCTCATACCTTTTATTGCTACATAGCATGCACTGTGTAGATGTTACACTCTGTGTCTGTTCGCTTATTAAACTACATCTTGGTTACTTTTGGCAATTATATTTTTGGCAGTTCTGAGTAACACACTGTTATAAATAGTCACATGCTTGTTTAGTGTGGACATGAGTTTCAGAGCCAGGTGAAAAAATACCTAGGAATACAGTTGTTGGATCACCTGGGAAGACTGCACTCAGTTCTGCCGGAAATTGCCCATCAGTCTTGCTGAGGGCCCTTCCGTCCTGCCCTACGTTAGCAATGGAGAGGAATTCTTGTGACTCTGTCCTCACTAGCAATGGAAGTCATCAGTTTCCTGGATGTCTGTCATTCTGATCACATAGTGGCAGAGTGGAGTGCTCCCCAAACTGCAGTGCTCCCCAAATTCTCAGTGCTCTCAAATTTCCAGTGCTCCCAGTTCTCTGGTCTTTTCTGTCCCTGCAGCTGCAACCACAGAAGCCGTGTGTTGAAGGTGGTTATCTCCACTATCCAGGGCCCAAGTAGCTGTTTGGGACAGAGTCCCTGCTAGCCTGCCTTGGCCAAACAGTATGAGCCAGAAATAGACCTGTTGGTGTCAGTCCACTGAGATTTCAGGTCAGTTGATCACTACAGCATAGCATGTCTGGATATGGTGGCGCATGCCTGCGATCCCAGCTACTCAGGAGGCTGAGGTAGAAAGATTGCAAGTACCAGGCCAGCTTGGGCAACTTAGTGATACCTTGTCTCAAAATAAAATGAAAAGAGCTGAGGATGTAGCTCAGTGGTAGAGTACTTGCTTAACATGCGCAAACCCTGGGTTCCACCCTCAACACTGAAAATAGAAAAGAAAAGAAAAGAAAAGAAAAGAAAAGAAAAGAAAAGAAAAAAGCTTGTCATGGTCTATTCTGTCACACACAGCCAGCCGCCAGGCCATAGCTTTGGCAAAATGCTTACACTGTCAGAGTAAGTGGTGGTGTGGGGACCCAGGAAAATGCTGCGTAAAGGAGAGTGAGAATTTATGTTCTTTGGTGCTGGGCTCAAACCAGGGCCTCGAGCATGCTATGCATGTATTCTACCACTGAGTAGAAAGGGTGATTTAAGTGAACTATTGTCTATTGAGAGTTGGCAAGAGCTGCCCCAGTGCCAGTCACTGAATTTATGTCACCTTGCAGGCTCCTGACTGTCCCATACATGGATGGACTGTCTGTCTCACCACTCAATGAATTTATCTCCCCAGGTTCTAGGTAGAAAGTGACATAGAAATGGCACTAACATTCCCAACAATAGAGGAACCTTAAGCGATACTAAGGCAGATCCTCCCCTGCAAAATCCATCACAGACTCAGAGGTAGCGAGTCTCATAAGCCCCGTTCTATCTTCTGCTGCTTCTCCCCAGTCTCCTTGATCTCCTCCTACTCCTTTCTGGATCCCTGGGTCCAGACACTGCCCCCAGAATTGAACCCACCCCTTCCTGGCAGTGATTGACAGGCAACTCTCAGCTCAGGGTTTCTGCAGCAGCCCGGGCTGTGCCTAAACTTCAGCCACTGTCCCTATCCCAGGGCCACTATCCCAGGACCCCACAGGATAGGAGTGAAGAAGCTTTCTCCTGTGAAGTGGCCTCCAGGCTCACAGGGCTCAAAACCAAACGCTTGACCTCATTAGCACAATGTTCTTGTCAGCGGCCTTAGAGAAATGTGATGATGTTAATTATGTGCTGATTTATCTAATCCCTGGTCTTATTAAATGCTTGCGTTTGCCTTCCGCCCTGTCCCCCAGGGACTGTAAACTCCAGGGGGCTCAGCAGGGGGTGGGCAGGAGGGCAAGAGAGCCATGGACTCGGATCAGGCAAATGTGGCTCCACTTCCCAGCTCTTGTGACCCTGGGTAACCTTCTGGAGCCGGGGATTGGGTAAGGATCAGGGATTTGGCATGGCGCCTGGCACAGAGAAGCACTGGATAAATTGTAGCCATTGCTATCATTATCGTTAATTATTATTTTAGTCTAGCAAGGGGAGGATGATTTCCAGTGCTCTGTGTCTACACTCGCAAGGCACAAGAGTGTAAACCAGTGTCCGCCAGGACTTCCTCCAGGGATGGGCAGGGCTGCATGTCCCCACTGTTCAGTGTGGCTGTCACTGGTCCCCAAGACCCCCTACCCCCAGTTGAGGAACCCAGCTGGGATTGCGTTCATTTTTAGTGAAGTCCAAGTTAAGTGTCACATGCATTTAGTGGCTCTGGGTTGACAGCACAGGGTGGCAGGTGCCGGCTTAGCTCCTACGGACACCTGGGTTCCACCTCTGGCCGCTGCTTCCTTGATGTGAGGCCTGGGCCAGTGACATGGGCTCTCTGGGTCTCAGTGATGTGATCGTACTGGCTTCCTAAGCAACTTGTAGGTGTCGCGTGTCATCCTATGGAAGTGCCCCACTTTGGAACATCTTGGAAGTTGGAAGTGCCTAAGCAATGTTAGCTGCCAGGACTGAGCTTAGCTGTAAGCCCTGGGCAGCCTGCAGCTCTGGGAACACAGAATCTCTGGAAGGAAGGTCTGTGGGGACTTCCTGCATCCATCTGGCCCCTGCCCAGGCAGAGAAAACTGGTGTCCACAGACCGTGGAGGAGAAGACACCATGTCTAGAGGAGGAAGAAGACTGGAACTGTCCCAGTACTCACAATGGAGGCACTCTCAGTTCTAGCCTCCTGGGATGAGGAGCTGAACTCTGTTCTCTCAACCCCGTCTCTAAATACCAGTGCTCGACTGATTCACCAAGCCCCGCCTGGGAGCCAGAGTGGGGATGACTCCCAGAAAGCAGAGGACTTCGAAGAAATGGGTGCTCTGGGTGCAGGGCCAGGCTTGGGAGCAGGGCTTTGGAAATCCCCTCACTGCCCCAACCTGGAGGAAACGGATTCCTCGCTTTTTAGAGGAAGGGGTGCACACCTTTTCCCTTTCCCTTCAACTTCCTCCTTGAGTAGCACCCCGAAAGGGCAGTGGAGCTGCAAGAGCACATGGGGATTCCCCAATCCCAGGACTTCTTGGTGTCCCCAGAGACAGCCTCAGATTCCCCCAAAGAATCAAGCAGTATCCGCTGCCAGGGGCCTCTGAGGGTCTCCACAGGCCTCACCTTCCTCTTGGTTCGTGCCCCATCCGTCCCAGGTAGAATGGCAGGGCCCAAAAGTTCAAGGCTCCTCAAGGGTGGCCGGAGAGCACACCTTCATCTTCTGCACAAGGCCACTGTCCCTTCTTGTCCCAGGAGCAGCCTGCCTTCCAGAGCCACAGAGGACTGTCACAGCTCCAAAAGCCTGCAGGGTCAGGAGTAGGGGTAGGGACTGTAGGGTTCGAGACAGCAGGACACGCAAGGTCAGATCCAGGAGGGACTTCCTTGTGGTGAGAAATATGAGACAGCGGGGTTCAGAACCAGTTCTCTCAGCCCTCTGATCGTGCTGCTGGTGAGGAGCTGTAGCAGAACAGGTGATGAGCAATCAGGGATTTAAAAGTCTCTGGCTACAAGGCTGATGGGATCGCTCGCTTGGATTTGGAGCCAGACTGATTCAGGTGATGCCAGCCAGGCTGCTGACTGGCTTTATGCCCTGGGTGAATTGTCCCATGCTGCTGTCGTCAGTGTCCTCATCCTTCCAATGGGATGAGAGGCTCACCACGTGGGCATCCTGACGGGCGTGGGGGGGGGGGGACAGCCCTGGTGCCATGCCTAGCACAGACAGGTGGTCAGGCTGAGTGAGCTGGGAGATTGGGCCATTGGCAGGGAGAAAGGACCTCAAGCCGGAGGGCTGGGACGTGAGCGGCCCTCCATGGGAGGATGAAACACCAGCTGGAGACACCTGCTCCTGCACCCACCCCAGGTCCCCAGGGGGACCCATGGCTCCTGGACTTCTGCTCTTCTGGAAGCACTTGTGCCATGATGCCCTGGGGACCCCCATTTGCCAATGCTTGGAGACCCTTAGGCCACTCAGAAGTTCCCCAGAAAGACTTGCTCTCTCCCACAGGACCCCAGAGAGCCCCTCCAAGGTCTGGGGCCACAGGCCACCTCCAGTCACTCCAGTGACTTGGGCGGGCTGGCAGGTAGGTCGGCTTCCCATCCAACCCCACCCCTACTCACACTCACTGTCAACCAAAGCCCTCTGGAGCACATGGTGACAGCAAGGAAGCTGGCTTTGCTTGGCCAACCTTGGCATCTGGGGCTGGGCAAAGTGGCCTTGCAGGGCTTCCTACCTAGTGCCCACCATGAGGGATGAGGACCTTGGCCACTGGGCTGTGAGCAGCTGGCAAAGTCACTCAGACCAGATGCCCACTCCTGAGAAAGGAAATGGAGCGGTGTTGAGGGATTGGGGGCCAGAGCTCTAGGGACCCGGCCAGTGTTTTTAATTCAGTTCCAGGCCTTTCGAGTGCAAAGGGACGAAGCTGTCATCACAAGTGGAGAGCAGCCCTCACCCCTTAGCTGGGGCTCCCTAGGAGCAGCCTGTCTTCCCTGGATCACATTGGACCTTGGGAGAGGGCAGGGTGTTTGCCACTGTGACTCACTGCCACCATCTGAGGGAGACAATGCTGTGCCCAGGATGAGAAGGAAATCTCTCCCGGCAGTATACTGGGTCTGAGTGATTCATCACTGTGGACAGCACAAGGGACATTTTTTATTTCCCTGAAGAGTTGCAGACCTCTGACAGGGTTCTCACCTCTCCATCCCACCTGCTTCTTCCCTCCAGTTTTCTGTCACCCAGGGAAGGGACCAGGGACAGTGATGGCCCAGGCAGGCCCAGGGCTAGGCTGGGCTGGGGGTGTGGAGAGCAGGCTTGTTCCAGGTCCCTCTGGTATTTTTTCTTTTGTCCCCTGCCTCTTGCCTCTGAGCTGGCCTCTCTGGCCTCTTCACAGCCCTACCTTGTCCAACACCAACCCAGCTGGGCACCTCCCTCCCTCTCTCTCTCTCGTGCACCCACAGAGGAGGGTGCCCTGCCACCCACTGCCAGGTACAGAGGATAAAAATACACAGTGGAAAAACACGTGGCCCTAGTCAAACATTAACCTGCAGGGCTCAGCACACTGACCACAGGGTCCCTTCCCAGGCCATCTGACCACTAGCATGCAGTTGGCAGCGCTGTCCTCTCCCTACAGTCATCATGAAATTCTCAGACACTTACCCACAGGCCACAGCAGGAATTCTTTAGAAAGCAAACAAGCTCACCTGAGAGCCCCAACCCAAGGCCTGCTCAGGGCCAGCCAGCCTGTCCAGTGTGGCAGCTGGGGCATGTGCCTGTCTTCTTCTAGGTGGGGTCTCCCCAAAGCTCTCCAGGCTCCAGGTCACCCCAGCTCCCTTGGGGAGGAGCTGGGCTCTGACTCTTTGGATCCTCCATCTCCCTGTTTCTGCAAGGCTGATCTCACCAAGAATCCGGAAGGAGGAAGGCAGGCTCAGGGCAAGAGGGAGAGAGGGGCACCAGGCCAGGCTGGCATGCAGCTGTTTGCAGGCTAGGGCCCTGTGGAGGAGGCCTTGGGGTGAGGCAGGCAAAGGGCAGTGCCAGCCTGCACCCAACTTGCCTGTGGGTCCAGCTCTGCCATCCTCTGGGGCCAGGGAGGCCCAAAGGGTAGGTACTCCTCCGTGGGCCCAGCTGCCTCTGCCACACAATTGGGCCCTCAGTTCTGTCAGGCAGGTACTCCGGCCTGATTGCCACCTGCTGCCCACATACCCTGGGGTCTGGTGCCCCATGGTTCCAGGAAGTACCCAAGCAGTGGCTGGGCCTGGACCAATGGCCCAGTTAGTGATCAGGAAGCTTCAGTGTACACCACAAAGGGCACAAGCCACATACCCGTCCCTCCAGGTGGCTGGGGAATGGTGGCCCCAGGGCCATGAGGAGAGGGTAAATAGCAACTTCTGGGGGAAGCAGGGAGTCTATATGGAAGGCAGCAAGGACCACACCACCTCTCCTAGGCTGCCAGGGGCTGCTCTGGCTGCTGGGTCAAGAATCCAGCACAACACAGAGTGGGCAGCCTGAGGCCTGCCCTCAGAGCCAGAGAGGCTCCGGATACAGGAACTGCTACCCAGGATGGTGGTCACTGCACGGAGATGGAGCTCTGGAACCGCATTCCACCTGAGTAGCCACGTGGTCTTATATGAGTGACCAAGCCTCTCTGGACCTCATCTGCCAAACATGTCTCACTGTCAAGGTCCCAGAGATAAAGTCAGCTGCTCGCCATGTGTGCCTGGTGTCCGAAGTCCCACGGATGATTAGTTTTTCTCTGGTTCGTTCTCTCCATTCTTGTTCATCATTTGTAGAATGGGCATAACGATGCCCAGCTCACAAGCCTCAATGAGCTAACCTCTCTATTGGTGTCACTCACGGATGCTGGCCTGTGGCTCCTGGCATGGCTCTCAACGGTCAGCTCGGCCTCCTTTCCTGGTCTGGTCTTCCCAGAGGCCTGCACCTGCTCCTCCACGCTCCCTCCCTGCCCATAGAACTGCAGTGCATCGCCCTCCTTATCACGCTGACATTTGCCTTGGCCCTTGTAGCAATGACCTACTGAAAGGAACAAAGGCTGGCGGGGGCGGTGAATGAGAGGATGGCCAGGGGCCCAGCTCTGGAGGAAGCTACGGGCAGAGGTGTTGGTCCGTGCCCTGACCTCAACAGCCGCGGGAGGTGGGTGTGAGGCAGGGGCTAGGACCAAGCCCCCGGCTGGGGAAGGCTATCTGCATCTGGATACCACCTGGACCAGGGCAAACACCAGGGCCACTCGGGGAAATGCCTGAATGCAGATCAAACCCTGCTGAGGAATCGTTCAGTTCTTGAAGCACACATCTGTAGGAGGGAGAGGAATGCGGCCAGGGTGTTGGGAGGGAGGGTGAGGGGCGAAGAGGAACAAGCCCAGGACTCCTCAGACCCCAGAAATGAAGCTAGGGAGAATTGTGTCAGGGTGACGGAGGCAGAGTCCCCAAACTCAGAGTCTGACCTCTACAACCCCTACCCCACCACTTGTCCCTAGAGAGCTAACAGCCCCTAGAGAGCTGCTGTCCATCAGATCGGTGACTTTGTCCTCACTGGCATAGCGCCTGCTGTGTGCACAGCCTCCAGCCAGGGTCCTAGACTCCCAGGTATGGGTTGGTATGGTATGGTGGCTTCCAAGCCCAGCAGACCCAGTTCCAACCAGCTCTTTCCTAAGTCTGTAAGGACAACATTACCTTGCCTGTGTGGAGCCATTCTCTTCTCTGTTGGACTGCATAAACTTGGGCTTATGCTTTCCTGGGATGTAGCCAGTGCTAAGCTGGCTGAGGTGGGCTCCAGAGCAAGGCCAGGGGCATGAGGGACCCTCAAACCTCCACAGGCTGGAAACTGTACCTGTGACTCATCTGGTGATCAGGCCTAGCCCCATCTTCAGGGGGCCCTTGATGACACAATCCCAAGGGAGCCCATGAAACACAGTCAGCCCAAGTCACCAGACCTTCTGCAGGCTCCTAGACACGTGAACATCACCCCCATGAGCCAGGCCAGCCTGGCCTGCAAGTGTGCAGGGTGTGTTTGGGCAAGTGTGTGCCTCTAGAGATATACATGTGCTTATGTTGCTTGTGCATGTGTGTTTGTGTGTATATGCGTGTGTTCATGTGTTTTGTGTTTGTGCAAATGTATTTGTGTGTTTTCATATGTGAAAAATATGTACAAGTGTGTGTGTGGCTTTGCTCATGTGTGTTACACAAATATAACTTGTATAATCCTATGTGTAGGTGTATATTTACCTACTCCCACGTGCATGTCTTCATCTGCATGGTATGTGCACACGATGTGTGTGTCTGCAAGTAGAGTATATGTGGGCTTGTGTTTCTAAATAAGTTATGTGTTTGTATAGTGTGTTTCTGTGTTATACATGTTTGTGGGTATAACGTATCTGCACATAAGTGTGTGCATGTATATTATGTATGTATTATATGTGTACACTGTATATGAAATGCAGTTGTACCTATATGATGTGCCATGTGGAAATACATGCATATAACTAGCATATATGTGCATACAGTACATATTCACATGTCTGTGTGTGTGATCTGCATGATATACGTGTTGCTCTATTAGTTGCAGGCAGCTCAGCAAGTTAGAAACATCCCTGGACTCATAGCTAAAAGGAGGGGTAGTTCAAACCCCAGAGCTCTGGCCGTGAAGCTGCAGCACTGATTTGGCCTTTTAGAGTTTCCGTGGGCCCAGCTGTGCCAGCACCTACTGAGCTCTGACCCACCTTCTGTGTATGAAGATGAAGGAGAGGAGCAGGCTCATCCAGCCCTGTCTCCCTGAGCTTACATTCTTGGTCTGGAGATGAGACAGCCCAGAACACCAAGAGGATGAGGAGGGGCTAGGAAGAGAGTGGCATGAAGATGCCAGGAAGAGCCAGGCAGGCCCAACCTGCAGTGGGAAGAGCCTGAGTCCAAGTCTCAGCTCTGCCTGGTACTTGCTATGGGATCATGGACTAGTCACTTCACCTCTTCGTGCCTCAGTTTGTTCATCCCATAAAATGGGATCCTAACAGCATAAAGACAGGTGCATCACAGCAAGGGACAAGCTCTGGACAGTGCCAGATCTAGGAATGCTGCCATCCTGCAGAGTTAGTACCAAGCATGTAGAAAATGACAGATGACCAAAGTTCTGCCATCCACTCTGGGGAAGAGAAGAAGCTGTGAAAAGGGAAAAAGCAACCATGGAGCGCGAAGTGGCTCAAGTCTGGATGCCAGTGGTGCCCATGGGACAGAACAGCACAGGGACCACAGGCAGGTGCAAGCGAACGTGGCCACCTCCGCTCTGTGAGCCTGCAGTACTGGTGAGCAGCCTGGGGGGACCACACGTTTCTTTCTATCCACAGATCTCTCCTCAGCGAATTCAGTTGAGCATCCAGTCATGGGAACAGTGGGTCAGGAGAACGTCTTGGAGCCAACAGCTCTAGATTCAAGGCTTGGCTCTGAGCTTTAGGAGTTTAAATGACCTCAGGCGAGATCTGTGCATCTCCAAGCTGCAAGCCTCAGATTTCCTGAAGGAGATGGGAATCATAGTGGAAGATGAGAAACAACTGTGACCGGAACCTGGTTGTATCCTAGGAGACAGTAGTGCGGGCCAGAGGGCATTTACTCACATCATGGGCAACGTGAGAATAGTCAAAAAGAAGCTTCTGGCAAATGCAAAGCCATGCTGCAGGTACAGCCTTTTAGCTTGGCTGAAGGAAGAGCCAGGGAGGGCAGGGCAAAAGGGCTGGCCCTGTGGCCAGCAGGTCCCCAACCTGCAAGGGACACCAGCAGACACCAGCCTGGCAAGCTGCTTTCTGGGTACTGCCCAGCTCTGGGAAGTCGCAGGTGGCCTTGTACACTGAATGCAGAGAGGCAGCTTTCTGGGAGGACTGGCAGGCCTGGCAGGCACCCACCTTGGGGCAAGATCTGCTGCTGGTCTGCACCCAGGTGTCACCAAGCCAAGGGCGACAGTCCGGTCCCCAAGGCCCCTGCCTGGTGGGGACTAGGAATCCGATTGGATGTACCCACCTGACCCTGTCTTGGTGGATGAGTTTTTCAGGCACAAAACTACAGTGATGCCTTGGTTCACAAACTTAATTCTTTCCACGATTCTGATCACAAACCAAACTGGAAGAGGACTGAATCAAATTTCTCCACAAGGTCAACATTGAATCTGATCGGGTTCTCGTTCAATTTAGTTTGCTACCAGAATTGTGGAAAGAATTAAATTTGTAGACCAAGTTACCACTGTATTTGGAAAAATAAATCCTTTCAGAAAAGAGTGGGGAAAGGTTGGGCCGGGCATAAGTTCAAATCCTAGCCCAGCAGTTTCCTAGAGTTGTTGCCTCAGGGGCACCATGTAATTTTCCCACGCCTCAGTTTCCTTGTTTGCGAAGCAGTGCCTTCCTTAAAGGATTAAGTTCTCTGATGTCTACTAAGAAAGTAGCATAGAAGTCACTACCAATAATCTTCATCTAAATTTATCATTTTTCTCTTCAAAATAGCCAATTACTAGGATTTAATTTATTACATGATTGCCAGGAAATTTTCACTGCTTTTGAGTAGTTATTATTGAAGCAGACTTTTTTGGCAGAAGGTGAGCTCTGAATTGGTATTGGAAATGCAAATAGCCTCTAAATAATTGAACGATTTATTTTTGTTCATTGGACAATGTTTTGTGGAGCAACTACTACAGGACAGGCCTAGTGTTGGGCCCCAGGGAGGAAACTGTGCGAAAGGCAGACGCGAATCCCTGTCCTCATGGAGTGTGGTGAGTTGTCCTTGGAACAAAGGACAATTGTTCTGGAACAGGGACTTCCCGAGACCCAGACAGGCCCCCTGCCCCATCCTCTCTGCTTCAAAGTCAGGCCGGGCGCTTCCAGCACCCAGGTAGGACAAAGTCACAATGCACTCACCTGCTGGTCTGACCCGTGGGATCCCATGGGTGGGGGCTGGCACAGCCTGGCACGGTGCTCCAGGCTCCAGAGAGCCCATCCTGCTGTGTCTCACTCTAGGACCAGAACACCTCCCCTACTGTGGTTCCCCAAGATATGTCTACTGTCTCCACAGAACTGGTTTTGTCCCGGTCCCAGTTTCCCTCTGGCTCATTTTCAAAAGAGGGCTCAGATCTGTGTGGGGCTGGCAGATGTCTCCCATCACCCCACTTGGCCCTTTGGGAATTAGTCTAAAATATACAATTGTATTTCAAGAGCTTTAAGGGTATTTCTGCAGCCTTGGGGCCCAGGACAGTTACAACATATGTTCATTTTAGACCTTGGAAAATAGGGCGCTATAATTGGAAAAGTTCTAGCAGCCCTAAGTACAGGGAGCAGGTCTCCTTACATCTCAAATACCAGGTATTTAGGTGGCTTTCTTGGAACCTGGCATTAGGGACGTGTGTGAGGGGGCCAGGCTGTTTTCTGGGGAGTGGGTAGGAGCGAGGGAGCTGGCAGCACCGTCTCTGGGCCCTGCTGCCCAGCTCAGGGACCACAGCTCCCTCTCTGCAGCCTCTTCCTCTCCTCGGACCAGCTTCCAGGGCTGCAGCAACCCATACCAGGCCCTGGCACTCTCCAAGCCTGGAAAATGGGGCTGCTCTACCCTTGGCTGCCGGCACCAGGGTGTCCAAATTTGCATCTCACTGTTCCCATTCAGGCAAGTTACCTAACCCCTCTGGGCCTCACTTTCCACATCTATAAAAGGGCACGAAAGTCAGAACACTGCTTCCCAGGGTTGTCAAGATGATTGGTGCAGTAATTTACCTAATGCCTTCTACACAGTGCCTGGCACACAGTAAGAGCTCAGGAAAGCTGGCTTTAATTAGACTTTAAAGGGTTCCACGTCTTCCCAAGCGATGCTTCATTTCCCTACACTCCACTAACCCTGCCTGGAGACCCTGCCCTGTTTCCTTTGACACCTGCTCTGATCCAGATGAGCCACTCTTGGCTCCCATTCATGCGTTCATCCCTTCATTCCTCCACCCCATAACGCACACGGTTGGCCCTTGCCCTCCAAATACTGCCTTGAAACCTCTGTCTAAGGACACGAGACCCCCGCAGCAACAGAGAGCACTGTGGTCCCTGGAACCCACATTCCAGGAGCCACAGGTCAGAGCCACAGCCGAGCTGGACCACCTGGCATGGCACGGAGGAGCCGATTTTTGCAGGGGAGGCTACGGAGCAGATTTGCTGGACTTGTGCTTTAGAACCAGGCATGAGGAAGGCTCATTGGCCACTTTGGTGTAGGAAAAGGTACAGTGATGTTTTCTAGGCAAGATGAAGGACCCTGGGCCAGCCCAGGTGTCTCAGTCAGTCATGCTGTGTAACAAGATGCCCCAGAAGTTGGTAGGTTAAAATGAGAACTATGTATTTGATCACAGATGTTTAATTTGGACAGATGTGGTGAGGGCAGCTTGTCTTTGTGCTTCATGTGGCCTCACACTGGACTTGCTGTGTCCAAAGTGACTTCCCCGGTGTGCTGGCTGGGGCAGAGGTGGGGCCTCTGTGCTAGCTAGTGTGACCTGTCTTTATGAGGAGATTGAACTGCTCAAGATGACACTTTAGGGAAAGGACATGCCAAGGGTGAGCGTCTTCCAAGGAGTAGCCGACCCTGTGAGTCTCCTGGTCTCTACCATGCTTGCTAGCGTGCCATGGCTGAGGCAAGTCCAGAGCCACTGTGGGGGGACCATGCGTGGATGTGAATACCATGAGAGATGATCTATGGGGACCACCAAAGTCCTTCAAAACACAGGTCGCCAGCCCAACCAGTCTCCGGATGTGCCCACGAAAGCCCATTTGTGGTCATTCCATTGAGACATGCATCTGTGAGTAGACACACTCAGCTCCTGGGACAATGAAACCCCCCAAATACAGAAACTTAAACAGGATGGAAGTCAATTTCTCACACAAAGCCCTGGGGGTGATGTGGTGGCTTAACAATGCCAGGGACAAGATTTCCCTCAGTCTTGTTGCCCTGGCTTCCTCAAGCACAGCTCCCATCATGTGTTCCACAATGACTGCTCCAGCTCCTATCATCACGTTTGCATCCTAGCCAGTAAGAAGAGGGGGAGATGAGAGTCCTTCCCTCTCACCATCTCATTGGCCAGGTCCTATGCCTAGCTGCAGCGAACTACAAGCACAGCAGGGAAATGAGTTTTGCCTCCAGCTAAAACATTCATGACCATAGCAGAGAATAGATACAAAGGAATCACTGGTGGACTTGACCACAGGGAACAAATGGTCGTCCCCAGGGCATTTATCTGCCAACCTTGAAAGTCGGAGGGGCCATATTCCTCACCTTGGGAGCACAGATTTTGAAGACAGCCCAAATGGTAGTTCTTGAGATGAGGAATCAGGGCCCAGTGGGTGACAGTCAGCCTGCGTTTTGCAGTCAGGATCACCATTTCTCCCAGTTCTACGGGCTTCATTGCCTGCAGGCAGCTCCTGAGCCTCCTCAGGGACTGGGGAAGAGAGGCCATCATGGGCCCAAAGAGGAACCCAAGGGCCAGCAGCCAAGACCCAGGCCCTGGGTGCCTGTGGCTTCCTTCGGGCTAGGACGAAGTGCTAGGCAGCAGAGCACAAAATTGCAGGGGCTTCTCACAGGGCATCCCGGACCCTGCTCAGCAAGCACCTCTGGCCGCCCTTCTCCACCCACCCCACAGCTGGGAACCGCTGGCGGGGACAGTGGGTGGTTCCAGGCCAAGTTGCCTGACGGTCGCCTATCATCCCTGCCCACAGGGCCTCCCTAGACACGGTCTCTCGTGGGGCCTGCAGCCCTCCCCATCCCCGTTGCTGCTTAGTTCCTGTGTAGCTATTACCCCAGGTCTTACCCTTCCTGCTTAGTGCTGAAGCAGTGGGCACTTTGTCACCTATAGGGCCGGGGCACACAGGGCAGGAGGGGATCCTTAGTTGTTTACAACCCAGGAAGCACTTTGTCACCCGGAGATGCAGGCACAGAGCTGGGTCCCTGGGGCTTGGGAGCACAGGACACACAGCCCAGGGCTGGAATGTGGGTGCAGCTGAGTCAGGATGAGGCCCTAGTGTGGCCGGGGGGCACAGGAGGGTGCCTGGACACCCCTGGAGTCAGTTCCTCCTGGAGAAGGGGCTGGACAGGGGAGGGCACAGGAGAGACTCTGCTACGGGGTAGGAGCCTACCCCATAGATGGCGGAGTCTCGGCACTGGGCCAGGTTGGGCGGGAGGAGGTGGTTTCCCGGAAACACTGATTAGGCCACAGGTCAAGTCCTCCTGGGCACTCCAGACAAAGGAAAAGCTGTTTAGTGAGAAACTCCTCCCTCCCCTGCACCTCTCAGCACACTGTGGCTCTGGGAGGCATTAATATCCGCTTGATGTCAACACAGCGTGGCCAGCATGGGCTGCAGGTATAGACGGTTCACACGCACAGCAAAGAGGAGGTGGACAAAGGTTAAGCCTGGTCAATAACCCAAGAAAGGCAAATGCAAATTAAAATATCATCCAGCAAAATGCAGCTCTGTGACCTCAGGATTGTGGTCCAGCGGCCCGAGTGGCCCAGCTTCCTGTTCCAGAGTGGCTGCCTGTCCCTGTCCCTGTCCTGCCACGGCAGATTGGACCTTGTCTTACCAAGTATGGTCCAGTCTTGGCTGAGCCATTCCGATTCTCCCTCTTCACAGTTTGCACAGGGTGCAGAAAGGACAGGCGGGCCTGGCAGTGGGTTTGGGACCTCTCTGTCCCCAGGGGGACCAGCTGGGCCAGGAGTCCAAGTCTGAAGTGAGATGGCATATGGGGGGGACCTGTTCCCACCAGTTACCAACTGTGCATCTCTGAACATGTTCCTCGGTGGTTTCATGCCTTGGTTTCTTCCTCTATAAAATGGGGATAATTATCATTCCCATGCCAGAGGGGGTTGTGAAAATTAAGATAATCGATTCAGCAATTGGCATGGGGCCTGAGATCAAGTGAGACCTCGGAAACCATGAGCCGTTCTTGGTATAACGTGATGTCTGTTCAGAGCTGGTGGCTTTGCTCCAAGGGGGGAGAGCAGAAAGGGATGGGGTGTGTCAGGCCTGGGAGCCAGAGGCAGCTGTTCAGCCGCTGTCGGCTTCCAGCTCCAGCTTCCCCGAAGCTGACTGTACTTGGCTCCTGATGCAGGCTGTGCCCTTCCATTACACCCTCCCCCATTTACTTTTGAAGCAATTTGGCCAGCCACATCAAACAGCCCAGAAACAGCCTTACCCGCCAACCTGGGCGCTTATCTTACAGAAATAATTAATAAGAAGGAAAAAGCCACATGCCTGAAGATGTCTGCAGCAGCCTTGTTTATAGTCATGGCCAACTGGAAGGCATCAACCGCTCAGCTATCAGGGAGGAGACAGTGTCTTGGAGGGAATATTATGCAGCCATTAAGAATAACAAACATGAAGCTCGTGTAGCGACATAAAAATGCTTATGCAATAAAAAGTGAAAAAGAGCAGAATGCAAAATCGTAGCAGACTCATTACATTGGATTTTTTTTTAAAGTGTATGTTCGTGGGCAGGGTGGGCTGGGTTTGCCAAAAAAGAAAAAATAGACAAAACAAGCTTATTCTTGAGCTAGCTTCTCTTGCAGGCTCTCTAGAGGGAAGGGGTCCCTTTCCCAGGCACCCCAGCTCCAGGCTCTGTCCCCTCAGCCCCACTGCAGCCCCCACCCCACCTCCCCAGGGAAAGGATATGCAGGGCTCAGGCTGCTGGTATTTTTAGCCAGGCCTTTTGCAGCCCAGCGTTCTAGGGTAAAAATAGCAGGGGCGGAGGGCATGGCACTAACTCTGCCGCTCTCTCCCCCTCCTCCAGGCGCCTCCTGGTCTTGGAGCCACATCTTTTCTCTGGCTCTAGTCCATCTCTGAGGTCTCCGTGGCCAGAGAAGAATGCTCTAGTCTGGGGCATCCTGGAGCCTTGGAGCTCACGGGGCCAAGGGCTCCATGCAATGGATGAGGACCCTGAGCCCAGGGAGAGACAGACAGGACCATCCCTGGAAGCAGGTGGCTGGAGTGGTCCTGTCCTTCCAGCCCCTGCTGGTCCTGCCCCCACCCCACCCCCCGACTGCCCTCAGTCATGGAGGGAAGAGGACCCCAGGCCCCAGCGTGGGGCGGGATCATGAGCCCTACAGTTCATCAGCCTTGGCAATGGCAACACCCACTTTCCACTCTGAACCACAATTTCTACCCCAGTACAGCAAAGGAACCAGATAAGACTGATTCCAAAGACCTCTTGAATCCATGAGCTCCAGCCTCCATCACAGACTGGGGACCAGACCTGCTGGCTTCTTCCACCCTTACCATCTTCTGGGACCTGCCCAGACCCATGCATTCTGTGGCCCAGTGGCTTCTTACCTCAAGGACTCTCTGTGGCTGCCATTGCCTCTCAGGCAAGCTTCCCCTGGCGCCAGGCGTGTGTCTGAGCCCCTCCATCTGTCTGGGCCCCTTCTTAGGGAATGAGTGCTAATTTTAACACTAGCTGAAGCCAAATTTAATTAAAGAAGTAAATCTGCTAGCAAAATGAAATCCTACAAGAGTGGTTGAGGGGTTGCAGATCTTCCTCTGCTAGAAGCCTGGTGGCCCCCCGCCCCGTCCCTCCTGCAGAGCCCGGCACCATGAGTCTTTCGTGTGGCTTCTGAGTCTGTTCCCTGCTACTGTGCCTGCGTACCTGAGACCGAGCCATTTATAGATTTCTCTCTTATGGTTCTGGAGACTGGGAGGTCCAGGGGTGACGGGCAGCATCTCATGATGCCTTCTTGTTGGTGGGGACTCTGTAGTGGCCCAAGGTGACACAGAGCATCGTGTTGGCAGAGAGGCACCTCTGGGGGGGGGGGCAGACTCACTCTCTATGTAGCAAACTTATCCATCATTGATCAACCCATTAATCTATTAATGAATGAATCCATGGCTTTAATTCAGGACTTTTTTTGAAAGTGGGATTTTCTAAGCACAGCAGCCCCAATTTTCCTGCCAACAGTGTGGGCCACACTTGGCCCTGGCTGATCTCAGTCCACAAGTTCAGCTCCTGACCCCATTGTAAGCTCCTGAGTGCTGCCAGCTCCCAGTACACACTAGAACAGTCACATTGACCAAGAAGCCAAGCTGGGACTGGGGTGGCTGGTGACTCCTTCACCCTGGGTCCAGCCCACTGCTGTGGTGTGTGTGTGTGTGTGTGTGCGCGCGCGCGCGCGCGCGCGCGTGTGTGTGTGTTGTGTCTGGGGCTGTGCATGTCCTAGAAGAGTTCCACAATTACTCCAAGTGTCCCCAGCGCAGGATCTGAGGCCCTCAGCTATTTCCAATATTTCAAACATTTTCCTGGAAATCCTACCTGTTCTCTGCTTACTGGTGGCCTCTGACTCCAATGTCAAATCTGTGTCCTTAGCCGACACTTCCTAGGTGCAGTAGTACCAGAGTAGTTGATCCTCATTAAAATGGGGAAGTGGATTGGTGCTTAACAAACACAAAACACAGAGCCCAGGAAGGAACACTAAGCCGGGGAAGTCCTGGGGCTGAGGGGGATGGACACTCCTCAGATCAAGGACTAAAGGATTTGAGTCCAAACCCAGAGGTCTAGAGCCGAGGTGGCTGAGAGCCTGCAGGTCCTCACAAATCTCCGAACTACAGGGCTCCTCTTCCTGTCTGAAGCAGGGTGACGTCAGCCTGGTGGCTCTAGGGTGCCCCTGGGGGACCCACTCGCTCTCCTGTCTCTTGCTGTTCCCCCTGCTTCTAGAGGGCAAGGCAGAACTGTGCAGTGGGCCCGGCATGAAGAGGAAGGAGGGGAGAGGGGACGGGAGTGTCCTCATCAGCCCATCTCAATGCCTGTGCCCCTGGGGGACCCCTGGGAGAAGCGCAGTGTGAGCTCCAGCCCAGCACTCTGCCTGGCACCCATGGTCCCAGGGCTCCCGAGCTATCTCCACGCCAAGTGGCCCGTGTGTCCCCACATGCAAGTTGGGAAGGTTGTCCTTCCAGGTGGGAAGGTTAGGGTTTGAATCTGGTACTTTGTCCCTAATAAGCTGCTTCCATTGCTTTTTGCCTTGATTTCCCCATCCGTAAATGGGGAGTTGCAGACGGGCTTCTTTCTGGGTTTCTTACCAGTCCCACTTGCTAACTGACTGTGGGCAAGTTACTCCACCTCTTTGAAACTCAGTTTCTCCACCTCTGAATCCAGGGTGTAAACCATGCCTGACCCACCTTCCCCACTGGCCCGACTCCAATGGCAGATCCGTGCCCTGAGCTGGTGCTTCCTGGGCACAATAGCACTGGAGCCTTTGATCCTCATCAGTAAAAGAGTGAAATGAATGAACTGGAGGTCACTAAATACTGCAGTGCCTGCCAAAGTGGGTTGAAAAGTATCCCCAGGGGAGTGGGGGTGCCCCATCTGGGCCCCCCTTCTGGGCCCTAGGCCATGCAGCCTCCTTCTGAGCAGGAAGAAGAGGGAGTGGCCTAAGAGCCCAAGGGCTCCGTGACCAGACCCACGCAGGCCACATTCTGGGGGGTGAGCAGTGTATGGCTCTGTTCCTGGGCCACACCAAACCCCCAGCCCCTCTCAGGCAGTTTTCATCACAACACACCCTCCCCCCATTTGATCTGGAAAATGCCAGCTGGTCGGTCAGCCACTTCAGACACCGTTCTGCAGACACAGGTCTCGGCCCCAAGGTGCAGAGTGGCCTCCCACTCAGAGCTCCCCTCTCCCTGTGCCCAGCTGTCCCCACCCCCTCCACTTCCACCCCACCTGTAGGAAGCTCAAATGCAGATGGCTGCTTTAGTCTCTGGGGATCAAAGCACTGGCTTCGTCTGCCTCTGCCTGAGAGCTACCAGCCCAGTCTCACAAAGCACTTTCCTGTGTCTCCTCCAGCCGCACCTCCTGTCCCCAGTGTCCCACACACACAGCAGGCCCGGTGGCGTCTCATATTCTCCTGAAGCGCAGTCTTCTCACTTTTGTTGGATAATTTGTCTGTGGAACAAACATTGGCTTAGGCACAGTCGTGGCTCTGGACAACGAGAGGGAGAAGGACAAAGAGAGACAGAGGGAGAATGACAGGGAGACAGCGGAAGCACGCTCGGAGACCAAGCGGAGGGAGGGGACAGTGGGACAGACTGAGGCGACCCAGGACAGAAACAGGGGCACAAGGCATGGAGAGGGAAGAAGGCCAGAGCTTGTGAGGCATAAAGCAGTGGATCTGCAGGAGGACAGACTAGAAATGAAGTGGAACAGCACAGAGGGGGCTGCAGGAGACACGGTGGGCTAAGGAGCAACAGGCTTTCCTCAGCTTGTTGGCCACTGGTCAGGGTCTGGGATAGGGCTGCCAGCACAGCCTGAGTGATCAGATTCTGGGGACCCGGGACCCTCAGCCTCACCTTACGCCCATGACCCCTCTGCCTTCCTATCCCCTTCCCTGTCAGCCCCAGCTCCCAGTGGGTGACACTTCCAGGCAGCTCTGGAACATGGGACTGAGGGGGAGGACAAGGCTGTAGTCAGCAGGCCTGGAGGAGAGGGGTCAGGGCACCTACCTCAGTGTGATATCTGTGACCCCCAACCTTGTGCAGAGAGCCAGAAGGGAGGTGACAAGAAGGCAGGTTCCCCCGGGACCGGTTCTCCAGGCCCAGCCACCTCCTTCCCACCATCTCCCCAGGTGTCCCAGCATCTGCTTATGCCTAGTCCAGCCTTTCCTGCAGCAGGAGTGAGACTCCACCCCATGTGTGCCCAGTGGCAGAGTCATTTGACAGGATGCTGAGACCACTAGGAGAGAGGTGGCCCCGTACTCAGCCTAGCGCTGGATACAAAGCAGCTGAGCAGTGCAGTGGCCATCCCTGTCACAGCTGTGGACAGAGGCGGTCAGAGGGCATACTCGTAGCTGGTCAGGGGTAAGAATTCTGGCCCTGTGTGACTTGGGGGACTTAGTGAGGCTTATGAGAGAAAGGGTGAAAGAGGTGTCAGGTGCACACCTGTAATCCCAGCACTTGGGGAGCCTGAGGATCATATGTTGCAGCCCAGCCAAGGCAAATTAACAACTTAGCAAGACTCTGACTCAAAATAAAAAAGGGCAAAAGGGCTGGGGATGTAGTAGGTCAGTGCAAAGGCCCTGAGTTCAATCCCCAGTGGGAGAGAGAGAGAGAGGACAGAGACAGAGAGTCTGCCCCTCCACCCAGGCCCAGCCGAGAGGCCCCAGCCAGCTGGAGAGCTTCTTCATAAGGCGCAGTGGGCACAGTGCCAGTCCTGGGTTCTTTTAGGGCCCATGAAACATTTTGATTTATTTTAAAGTCAGAAGGAGAAACTGATCTTTTAAGTCAAAGAAAATGTTTTCATATATAGTACAAATATATTTGTCTTTATGCCAACATCGTTGTGAAATATAATTTTGGATTTTTTTATGGAGGAAGGCATAAATGCCTGTGGCTCTTAGTTGCCCCAGCTCTGAGCAGAGGGGACCAAGCCCTCTTGGGGAAGGCAGGCTGGGAGTGTTGGGAAGGACAGAGAAGGGGTGTCTGCGCTCTGCATCTGAGGAGGAGATGTATTCCCAGTCCCATCCTTGAGGGACACAGCCTTACAGACAGCCGTGTGGCAGCAGACACCAGGTTGCAGAGGAAGAAGGGACCTGGGGAGATGGAGCCCCTCTGGGGACTGTGGCTCTGCCTTGGGGCAGGAGCCGCAGAAAGAGGGAATTCAGGGGTCTGTGCCCGGTGAAGTCTCTCTGTCTCTGCCTCTGGCCCAGCACCCACACCTGTGGCCTCCACAGACTCCAGCCATCCCTGGCATCCATAGGCAAGGCAAGGGGCTGCAGGAGTCCCTCCCGTCCAGTCAGGTAACCACACTCCAGGCCCCCCAGCCAGGGCCCTGCAGGGTAAGATTACCATATTGGAAATAGCAAAGTAAACACCAATAGGTAAAGTGCAAATTAAAAGCCATTTCTCCAGATCCCTTATTTATAGACCTAGGCTTGGTCCCTGCACCCTCTTGGGCAGGGACACAAGAGTGGACAGGACACCTGTCCCCACCCACCTGCTCTCAGGACTCAGGCAGGGACTTTCCACCTGACCTCCCTGGGATGAAGCAGTGACCACTCCTATGACCTGGATTCAGAGCCTGGGGACCTTGGGACCACCCATGGTTTGGCACAGCACATGGCGGGAGAGTCATCAAGGGGATGGGCAGGAATTAGCACCAGGGGCACCAGGTCCTCGAAGCTGGCATTGAGCCTGACAGACCCAAGGGAATCAGTGATACCAAGACACTCACAGAGTTGTCAGTGTGCCCAGTGCTTGTGGGTTAACTTACCTCATCTTTACAAGGCACAGGTACTCCACCCTGTTTTACTGGTAGGGAGACTGAGGCACAAGGTAGCGACTGTAGTGCTGCCAAGGATCCCACTGGGATTTCAACCTGCACCCTCTCCTCTTCAGCACTGCCTAGCTGCCTCATAGGGCTTCTCCAAGTGAGTGAGAAGGCTGCCTTGCAGCCTCATACCTGCCTGCCTAGACCCTTCTGCACCTCCAGGGACTTCACTGGAGGTGTGAGGCCCAGTCCTTGCCTGGCAGCCAGCAGGTGGACCCGAGAGGTTATGCCCCTCCCAGGCCCCGGGCTGACAGCATGACCTGGGCCCGGCTGGCCATGGGTGGGCAGCCGCAGGTTTATTAGTGGAGGGAAGATGCTGGCTGGGGCCAGGAAACCACTCTGCCCGATCTGCGCATCCCACCAGACCTGGGAGGCTGTCACCATCTTGGTGGCAGGAAGCCAGGAACAGAAGCTGTGGGCTTGGCACGGGGCAGCCGGGAAGGAGACGAAGCCACATTTTATAGGGAAAGGATAGGGCTCTCCAAAGCCGTTGCTCTTAGCCAATCAGCCACACATCTGAGTGCAGCTTCCAGTTGGAGGCCAAGGAACCCACCAGCCTGACCCTTCACAGACATCCTTACCACTGGGCAAACACCACACACTGAAAATAACCCAGCCCCCAGTGGGCTGCCTGGAAGCTCTGGCTGAGGGCAGCAGGCAGGGAGTGGTCTCTGCCAGGCTCCTGCTAGACAGAAGCCGGCAGGGTCCTTTCCTGCCTGGGGGATCAGCCAGGGGACCCAAGCTGCTGGTGAGGAGGTGGAAATCAGAGGACGGCACCGTACTGGAGAGGTCGCTTCCCCCATCCAGGCTCCACTACTCCCTTGGGGACAGGGGACAGAGGACAGGACCCACGTGCGGGATTCAGAACTACCTTCCTCATCCGACCTGCAGGAGGACAGCCAGCAGCCTGTTCTGGGTGTCCTTGGGGCCCAGGTTGGTACTGAGCCCATCCCACTCTTGACCTTCATGATGACCTTGAGAGGCAAGGGGGTGCACTAGTCTGAGCTCCATCTGACAGTTGGAGAAACTGAGGCACAAGAAGGTTGGGCACTTTGCCAAGTCACACCTAATGAGCAGCTAGAGTGGGACTTGAACTCAGGCAGTCTGGCTCCTGAGTTTTAACCACACCAGATGCCATATGACATACCATGTGTGTCGTGGGAAGGGTGGAAATGGAAGGGGTGGGTGTGTCATCACTGGTGCCCCAAGAACCCACTTCTCTTCAAAGACACTGCTGGAAGCCAGGAGGGGGCAGGCAAGAGGAAGGTGGTGTCCCCTGGTGTCCCCTCCATCCCTGTTCCTTCTTGCAGCCCGGTGGAGCCGGCAGGGCACCCGATGTGTGGGACGTGCCCTGTCACAGTGCTGGGTGGGGTGGCGGGCTGCCAGCCATGTGGTCCCCAGCCCACGCACTGTCTGGCCATCCGGGGGGTGGCACGGGGGCCCATAAATAGCAGGCCTCTTACCGGTGTTGGGAATAGAAACCCAAACCAAACAGTGTGGTGAGTCGGGGCTTTCCAGGCCGCAACCCCAGGGCTGGGCAGCGCCAGGGTCCCTTCTCCCCTCGAGTCTGCTAAAGGGTCAGGTCATGTTGGGGAGGAAGCCCAGCCTCTCTGATCCCAGAGTCCTTTGCACATGGAGGACAGCAGGAGGTGGCAAAGACCCTGCAGGTGGTGTGGACCAAACACCTCTTATGTGCCTGGCACTATGGATCATCTCAGTCATGTTCACTGCAGCTCTATGAAACAGGCCCAGCATTCTACGCATTTTACAGAGGAGACCATAGAGGCACAGAGAAGCTAAGCCACACAACTCAGAAAGAAATGGAGGCAAGATGAAAACCCAGTTCCTGAATGCTGAATGGGCCACCCTCTCCTGGCCTGGAGATGCCGAGGAGTCACACTGGGTTCTTCACTACAGTCATTTGGGGTGGAGGAGCCCCAACACCCCAGAGAAGGCAGCTGGAGGGACCGGCTGCGTGGCCAGTGGCTGAGGAAGACATGGAAAAGCTGCCCGGTGTGTAGCACCCCAGAGTTCTTGGAACAGGAAGCCGTATGTGTTTGTGGGGCGGGGCAGGGCCAGGGGACAGCAGGTGACCTGGACTCTGAGAGCACGAGTGAAGGGTGCCTAGTATGGCCTGGGGAGGACGCGGGTGGTGTGGGGAGCCCCCAGTTATGGCCCCTGGGCATCCCCAGAGAAGGGGCCTGCGGGGCATCAGGCATGGAGGGTCACAGGTGTCGGCAGCTGGGACAGCAGGGAGGAGGCTTTCTCAGAACTGGCTCTGAGGAAGAGGGCGCAGCTGGCACACCAGTCACCCAGCCACTCCTTCCTCTCGCTCTCGGGCTCTTTCCGCTGCTGTTTAGACTCATGGATGGAGCCACTATCTGTGTCACCCCTTCGTGCTATGATGACAAAGCCCCTGAGATGGGGTAATATGCAAAGGGCAGACATCTGTTGGCTCATGGTTCTGGGCACTGGAATCCCAGAGTGCAGCCCTGGCACCTGCGTGGGCACTAAGACACTTGTGCTCACATCCCCCAGCACTTGCCCCAGGTCTCCCCCGCCGCCTGGCTGCCCTGGGAACTAAGTTCCCCACACACAGACCACGCTCAACCATAGCACAGTCCCATAGAAATACACGAGGTTCTGCAGCTGGCAGGGCCCCGCCCCACAGTGCTCCTCCTGGTATCAGAAGCCCCCGTGGCTGACAAGGACACAGTAGGACCCCCTTGACCAAGCACCTGCCAGGTGGAGCCCGACCTCTCCCTCAGCCCCAGGCACCTTCCCACCTCTGCAGCATGCCCTCTGCGCTCTGCTTCAGTGACTGCCCTCAAGCTACGGGAACTGCTTTACCTGTAGATCCAGAGTCCCTGTTCACGGACATCTCCCAAAGTGACCCTTAGCCAGTGACCAGGGTGCAGGAGAGCAAGGTCCCAGCTACCACGTCTGCAGTGGTGACCTCTGTGGGGCATCATTTATAGCCCCAGGGTCCCCTAGCAGCACAGGAACCCATGCTTCGTCTGACTGACACCTTTGGGACCCCTCCCCCTTCCCTCCTGCTCTCCACATCCTCAATGTCCCAGGAGCACCCAGATCACAGTGGGACTCCTCAGCTGTGTATCAGCTTCTGGGGCCTTGGCCTAAGACCTCTTTAAGGTGATGACACTGTTAGTGCTACTAAGCACAATGCTATTATCATCGCTACTATAACAAATACTACAGCACTGGGAGTGCCTGCTGTGTGCGAAGCCCAGCCTGCTGTGTCTCGCACACTTACCCACTCCATCCCCCCAGAGCCCAGTGTATAGCAACTCTGTCATTCTTGTCACTTCCCAGATGTGCGGACTAAGGTGAAGGGGGACAAGTTGCCATAGAGATGCTATTGTTGTCCTCACATGGTGAGGAGGTAGTCAGGATTATCACTTGGTACCCCTGCTGGAAAGGCAGGAGTGCACACACACACACACACACGCACACAGCACACAGCCATGTATTCACACACACGTACTTACATCTACATATATGTGCACACACGAACACACATATGCACATGCATGCAAAGATGCGTGCACACACATTTTCACAGCATCGACAGCAGGGCTCATGGACCAGGCCACAGCAGACACTACGCTGGCATTTGGAGAACATCTGTGAAGTCAGGTTTGCAGATGAAGGGCAGGCCACCCCCGGAGCCATGATTTGTCTCCAGGGGTTCATTTAGGTAAGGTCAACCCCGGGGACAATCCTAGTCCAATCTTTCTCTGAATCAAGTGGACAGGGTACAGGGCAGGAAAGCAAGGGCTGCGCTTGGACTCTAGATGCAGCTGTGGCTTGGTACCTCCCCTGCTCATAAAGTCTGCTGAATAAATACATGAACGACTTGGAACTGAAAGGTGGGGGCGCAAACCCATCAGGCGCTGCAGCTCCAGCATTTGGTGGAGAAAGTCAAATATGCACATCTTCATGCACAGCCACATGACCCCCCAGAAAAGCTCTGCACTCAGTAACTTCCAAGCAAACAGAGCATAATCAAGTCCAGGACTGCGTGGAGCACAAGGGTCCCCACCCTGGGCTACTCACTTTGCCAGATGGCATGGAGACCCCCAGACCAACAGGATGGGGACCTTGGGCCCCAGAGATGTACCATCTACCTGGGCTGGGTCCCAGGAATGCCCAGGGAGCACCTGGCTGCCGAGAAGCCGGGCAAGGGGAGTGCCTGGCCAAGAGCAGCTGCATCACCAATTCCCAGCCCAGCGGACAAGAGTCCTGAAGGAGTAGGCCCTGCTCCTTCCTCCCCAGCCCCTGCCCCCACTCAGCTGGTCACTCTGTGCCACACATGCCCCCGAGAGCTGCTGTCACCTCCGACTCCACCCCAGAGCCAGGGGGCTGCAGGTTCACCAGGCAGATTGAGTGAGACTCAAGATCCGAAGCTATTTCCCGCCATCTCCCGAGGGCCTTCCTTGTCTGGTGGATGATGTCAATGCACCCTTTGTCACAGCCCCTTTGAGAAGCAGCTATTCAGGCTGGTGGCAAACTCTGAGCCGATTCATTACCAGCCTAGGAAGCAGCCACAGGCCAGCTCCTTCCTCTGCCTCTGGCCTGCCCGGGGTAGGTGGGGTGCAGGGACCCGGCCTGTGTGGGCCCCAGGAGCTAGAGCTGAGGGGACCAGGAGGACCCCTCACTCCTCCTCAGAGCTTCTTGTGCTCATCAAGGGCCTCATGGCATTGAGCAGTATCTTCTGAGGAGGTTGCTAGCCATGGCCACAAGCAGAGAACCAGGCGATGTCACTGTTCCGAGAAGGTGAATCCATTTTCTGGGGGTGCAGATGCCTGGGAGGGCAGCTGTGGGCTCAACACAGGGTCAGGCACCAAGCACACACCTACAGGTGCTGCTAAGCAGCCAGGGCAGGTGGCCAATCCTCCTTCAGGCACCCACGCCCCATACCTGACCCTGGGTCCCAGGTGGAGAACCCAACCTTTGCCTCCCTCCTCCCAGCCACCATGTGCCACCTCACCCAGGGACCTGGCCTGGGACTGCTCTTCCTTTCTCCATCTCCTTCCCTACTCCCTTCTCTGTGGTTTTCCTTCTTGTGCCTTATTTCTGCTGCCTCTTCTCCCTCCTAGTCATTCAACAAACATCTGTTGTATTCATACAGTGTGCTGGGTCCTGGGGAGCAGGACCAGTAGACACTGTGCCTATCCCAGGTGGGTAGGTGCCAGGCAGTCACCATGGACCTCCCAGGCAGTAGGTCCCAGACAGGGACCCCGTGTTACCTGGGGAAGGGACAGGTAGAGGCCACAGCATGTGCAAAGGCCCAGAGATGAGTGGGGTAGGTAGGGAGGCTCCAGCGGGGTGGGGCAGTGTGGCTGCGGAGGTTCACCTAGGTCTTCCTTACCCTGTCCTGCCCCACCGCCCCCTCCTGCCTCCTTGTCCCTGACCTGTAGCCAAATGGCTTGAGTCTGGGTCCAGGTCAACAGGAGGAGGGGAGGGGGTATCTAGGATCTGTGCCCAGAGCCATCACTTACAAGGTGACATCAGTGTCTCCGCCCATCCCCAGTGGCAGCTGGGGGAAACATTCCTGGGACTTTCTGTATGGCCACCAGGGAAGAGAGCAAACCTCAGTAAAGTCTGCCCAGTCAGGACTACGGACAAGCAGAATGAGACACATGAGATAGAAAATGTTTTGTTCATGATGTACATGGTATACAATGTTTCACTCATTATATACACATGCCAGCCAATGTTTTACTCACCTTACACGTGGTAGTCAATGTTCTGTTTGTGACACATGTGACATACAATGTTTCATTATGATAGTCATGTGATATACAATGTTTCAATCTTCACTCCCCTCCTAAGTGCTCAATTCATGTTACTTTTTGTTTCTATTTTCTTTCCCTTCCTGGGCTCAAAGAAAACAGCTGCGAAGTGATTTTCCACCCTTGGGTACAACCCCACACATCTTGGGGCACCTGGCCTGGTCCAGCCCCCTCTGGTGCCAGGGAACCCTGCAAAGGAGGCAGTGATTTGGTTCCCTGCCTGTCCTGAGTGGGACTGGGACCTGCCCCCTGCACTGGTGCACCGTCACCCAAGGTGGACCTCGAGTCGTCCGAAGAACCCTGCTACTCCCTGCTCGTCTGAACTCTACCCACAGGGACAAGGTTGCAAGGGACCTCTCATGCCTCTGCCCACAGCCCCATCCCCATGTTCCCCTGGTCCGTGGCCCTGGTTTCTACTTGCTTGCTCTGTACCTTTGCCCAGCCCCTGCCTGTTCCCAGAGACACAATAGGCTGCGTCTGGCCTCTGGGTCACTCTGCCCAAACCACCATGTGTTTCACAGTAACCTCTGCTGTTCGCGTGGGAGCAGGACAGCCAGGAAAGGCCTCAAAAACCAACCTGGAAGGGTTTTTCAATCAAAAGAGAGTGATTTCCTTCAGGGAAAGGAGGAAAAGAAAAAAAAATACCCCCCATGGTCCTTGGCTCCAGTGGCCTCAGTCGCTGTCCTGGGCACAGTTAGTGGTTTGGTGACTGTGGCATGTTTTAAAGTCTGCTGTCCAGGAAGAGGGACAAAGAGGCTGGGCCAGGGCCAGGGCCGGGGAGACCTCAGAGGACAGGGGTATTCATCTTGTTAAAAATAGCCCACCCTGTTGCTATTTCCACGGGGCTTGGGCAGTGGAGCTGTATGATTTTCCCTTTTTTCGGCCATGCTCGGCTTGGACCAACTGATAAAAATAGTCGATAGCAAGCTCAAAAAAATCTGGGCTATTTTTACATGTGAGCCCCACTCAGAGTGGGCCTGACATGGGGTGGCCAGGGACAAGAGGGGAACAAGGAGGGAAGAAGCCTGGGCCAGCCACAGAGGGCCAAGAAGGGAGGTGACGCTGGTGCCTGTGCCCACAGCTTGGGGTCAAGAAACAGCAGGGTCTCCTGACCCACATCGGTCTCACAGTTCCCAGGTCCTGGCCTAGGCTTTAGCCCAGATACCACCCGTCCCCAGTGCCAGCTCAACCAGAGGACACTGTGGGAGGCCAGGCCCAGTGGGCGTTAAGTCCCCAGCACCAGACCCTGGGGACATCCCTGGGAGACGCCTGGGGCCAAGGGGGCAGCCTGCCCGGGAAGGACACCTGGCCTTCCGGGTGGCATCGAGGCTGGACCACAGCTCTACACGCGGGGTCGCACAGGGCTGCCAGTGAGCAGTGCCCACGCCTGGGGCTGTGGCGTCACCCTCCCTAGGGTGGCGGCCGTGCCAGGCCCCACTGGCTCCCAGATAGTGATGGTAGGGAGGAGCCCACCGGCAGAGGCTGTCACATGCGGAGGCTCCAGGGTGCAGAGGAAGCTCGGTCCCAAGGCCTCTGGAAGCCTCTAGAGGCTTGGTGGGGGAGCTGGGGACCAACTCTACGGGCAGGAGCTCTGCCTCCCCATCAGGCAGCCCAGCACAGAACCCGGGGACCTGGGGACCCTGAGCCTACCCCACTTGCCACCCCTGTCTGCACCCTGTGTGACCTCAGCCGGCTGAGTCTCCTGTTCATTGGTCCTCGCCATGACCTTGCCAGGTTGGCAGGGCAACCCAATCCTGTTTAAGAGGTGGTGAAAGTGATCCTGGGGGTGACCCTGAGGGGGTGATGGTGCCAGAGGGACCAGTCCTCCCTGGCTCCGCGGCCCTGAGCTGGGCACCACCACCACCCCGCCTCCCCAGTAACCAGGCAACAGGTGCCAGGCCAAGGGCCTCAGAGTACTGACAGGGAGTGGAGACCCCAGGGCTTCACGGCCACTCTCTGTGTGACCTTGGGACAGTCACTTCCTCTCGGGCTTTCCTTTATCCAACCGTTGCTGCTGTGGGAGGGGCACTGGTGGCCCCATGCTCAGCTCACAGCGGTCACTCCAGGCTTCCAGGGACTGGCAAATGTCCCCAGCTGCCCCCAGAGCCAGCGCTTGCCCCCGGATGGTGGGGGCCACAGACACCCCAGTTTCCCTCTCGGCCTCCCCTCCTGGGGTTCATCTTCCCACGTCACAGTCGCGTGTGGTCCCGAGTGCTCCTGGAGGTGGGGGTGCTGGGGCCTGCGACCTGCGGGCTGGTTTCTCAGCTGACGCTGCACAGGGAAAAGGCAAACAAATAAACAGGAGGCGAAGGGCATCTCTGCCCAGGGGAGCAGGGCAGGAGGTCCCAAGGTATTCAAACAGCTCTACTTCCTCTGCCCCAGCCACGTGACCACTTAAGAGTCGGTTTTTCTGGGCTTAGTTTATTCTGCCTTGGTCCCAGCAAAATCAGTTCCAGGAATTGAGGACAAGGGGTGGCCATGGCTTAAGCATCAAACTTGCACCAGGTACTGTAGCCCTACATCTCTGAGGGGTTTTTTTTTGTTTTTTTGTTTTTTGTTTTTTGGTACCGGAGATTGAACTCGGGTCTTTGCGCTTGCACAGCAGGCATCAAAACCACTGAGCTAAATTCCCGGCCCCACATCTCTGGTTTTAACGTGATACATGGACCTGCTTTCCTGCTGCCTCCTGACCCCGCCACCCTGCCTCAGCCCTTGTTGCTTCCACACACCTGCCCCAGGGCCTTTGCACTAACTGCTTCCCTTTCTCTCACACTTCTGCTCAATGTCACCTCTTCAGAGTGGCCCCTCCTGCCCCTTGGGGATAAAACAACCTTTATGTCCTGCTCCCCTCTACCTGCCTTGCCTGGCTTTATTTCTTGGGTGTATTTCTGTACCTGCACAGGCTTTGGATTATCTCCACCTGCCAAGGCAGCAGCTCCCTGGGCCGGGCTCTTCCATCCATTTTGTTCGATGCTGCTAGAGCCTGGAATGGTGGTTGGCACACAGTAGATATCTCATAAACAGTCACTGAACAAATGACTCAGGGTAGGACCGGTTCCAAGCTGAGCTCTAAGGCACCTGCTGTTCCCAGCCTGCGCTGCTCACCTTGGTTCTGCCTCCTGCAGATGCAGGGTCTCCAGGTGGGTACTGACCCCATCTGTCCATCAGCTGCATCCCCTAGCCCACCTGCCTGACCTCCTCCCTAGCAACACTGTTTCTCTAAGTGCGTGGAGAATCAAGGAGCCCAGGCTTAGTCCCCAGCCAGAGGAGGGGAGGCCAGGTCACTGCAGGGACCAGCTGAGCCCCTGTGCTTGCCCCAACTGGCCAGTCCTAGGGGTGAGGGAGCTCCCAAAGCCGTACTGATCTAAGGGCCACTACCAGACACGAACTGTGGCATGGCCAGGCTCCAGCTGTCCCCCGGGCAGGGATGCTGTTCCCTTGCCACACTGTTCCCTTGCCATGCATCCTGGGCAGCGGGCACTGCTAGCTCCCCTGTAGCCTGTGCCGGGCTTGGGGCCTCAGAGCCTTGGTTTCCTGGTCTGAAAGATGGGTGCTCAGTGAGCTTATCATCTCCTGGATTTGTACCAGGTGCACCCCTTGGGGACTCTGGCTTCACAAAGGGATTTGTCACAGTGTTCCTGAAGGAGCCAATGGTGTTGCCGTTGGCTTGGGGTGCGGGATGCAGTTCACAAAAGGAAACTCTGATGAGCACCAGCCACACTGTCCTGCTCTGCCAGCCAGGCCTTGGGGACGTGTGGGACAGGACTGAGGTCCCAATAGAAGAGCTTTACTCAGAGCATTCTTGGCACAGAATTCAAGTGACCCAGTCCCTCTTGGACCACACGTCTATCCTTAGGGGCAGATGGGCAGCCCAGATGGAGGGTGTGGGAGGCATGTAGGGCTTTTCAGACCTATGTTATGCTGTGCCCTGGGGATGGATGCACCTATTCTGCACATGGGGAAACTGAGGCTCAGAGAGGGTTTCTAGACACAGAACAGAGACCCAGCCTGGCTGTCCTGGCCTCCTCAGAGATGGACCTCCCAGACGTCCCTCCCTACCCTGTGCTATGTCTGAACAAGAAGTTCCAGGAGATGTCATTGTTTTCCAGGACCCTGCTTCCCTTCTGGAGCTTTCATTCCCTTGGAAGTGATCCATATGGGGCTGAGCAGGAGCCAGCGTTTCAGACTTCAGGGAAAAAGCAGAGCATCTCAAAAGGCAACATCACAGGACAGAGGTTAAAGCAAGGACACGAGCCTGACCACCTGTCTTAGGTCCTTGCTTCCTACCACCAGCTCTGTGCCATCACCTTACCACTCTGTGCCTCAGTTTCCTCTGCTGCATAATGGAGTAATAATAGTACCCATCTCTGGCCTTTGAGCTGATGAAAGCAAGATGCCTAGAGGGATACAAGGCATGGACAGGGCTTTGGACAGGTGAGGAGATTATTGGTGAGCAGTATTACCAGCACCACATCTGTCTCCTTGTGATATGGAACCAGAGTGTTTAAAAGTCAGACATTATTGGAAACTCCTACTCATCCTTCAGAACCCACTCAAACATGATCCCCTCCTCCAAGCCCTTCAGGTAATGCTGTGGCCCTTGTAGGAGTTTGTATCCCTCAAGTATATCAAATAGGGAAAAGAAAGATAATTCACATAGATGAGCCTCTGATATAGAAGAACCTCTGCTAAGCACTTTCTAGAGTTTATCTTATTTATTTTCTGCTGCAACACTGATAAGTGATACAATTATCCCCTCCCTCATTCATTTTTATTAATTCATATTAATTCATTATATTCATTCATTATTTTTATTTATAGTACTGTGTGGATGGAACCTAGGGCTGTGAGCATGCCAGGTAAGTGCTCTATCAGTAAGCTACAGCCCAGCCCTTTGTATTTATTTATTTGTTTGCTTATTTATTTAATTTTAAGACAAGGTCATTCTAAATTGCCCAGACTGGGCTTGAACTAGCAATCCTTCTGCCTTGGCCTCCCAAATAGCTGGGATTACAAGATTATAGGTGTGCACCACTGTGCCTGACCAATTATTCCCCTTTTTAAAGGTAAAGAAATAAGAGACTAAGTAGAAGCCAGACCCACTGTCACTCTGTGTGGGTTTCAGGTCTGCCTCCCCCATGAGCCTGACTGCATCTTGGAATTTTTAAACCAGGTTGGTGACATAAGCAGTTTCCTAGGAGAGGGGATATATACTATTCATCACTCATGAAGAAGATTTCTGCTCCCCCAAATGTTAAGAACCCTCATCTACCGCTTTCAATTCCCCCAGAGCCCAAGGATGGGCCAAACACTTGTCAGTGCTTAGATGGGTTTGTTGAATGAATGAACAAATGAGGCCCTGGTGGAGGAAGAGGGAAAGCGAGGAAATCTGCAGGGGACTGAGCTTGCTTGGGAGTGACAGTGACGATGACAGAGAGGGGGCCCCACACAGGGGTGCTTGGTGGGGGACAGGGAGCTGTCTATGCTTTTAGTCCCTCTGCTGGGCTCCAGCCTGGCTGCAGCGCTTACCCCCAGGCCACTGAGCCCAGCCGCTGCCCTGAGCCTGGCGGCTGTCAGAGGAGGCCGCTCTTAGCGTCACTGTCACTGGAATGGGGCTGAGCACCCAGCCTGGGCATCTTGCCCTCTTGGCCAGACAAGGCCCTGGAGGACCACGGTCTGGGAAGCTCTGACTTCCCCACCAAGGGCCAAGAGGAAAATGACCAGTGTTGGAGGGGCAGGGGCCAGAGCTGGGGTCACTCTGCCTGCAGCTGGCGTCCCCAGGACCCTGGCCGGCTAGGGACACCTCCCTTCTCCCCACACAGAGCTGGCAGGACAGCTGGCCCATCCTTCCTTGGCCAAAGCCTGCAGAAAGCATGTTCCTCTCGGAGCCACGGGCCACCAGCCAGTCCAGCGGGACATCCCTCAGGAGGGAGGGACGGGCGGACACCCAGGCTGGCTCTGTGGCTGGCCACCCTGCTCGGCCGGCTAGCGGTTTCCCTGTCTGGGTCACTGTGGCCCAGATGGCCACAACGTATCATGGATGGGGAGGCAGGGCAGGGCAAATTGCTGCCCAAACTGGAGACCCTAGTGGGGACAGAGTGGCTCAACAAACACCCCTCCATGGGGCCTGGCGTAAGGACCACATCCCAGGAGCTCTCCCACGAGCACCAGCTACATGCGGACCCTCAGGGTGAGGGAAGAGACCAGGGCGAGGGCATCAGCCAAGTGGCTGATGGAGATGGGCCTGGGGCTTCAGGGACACAGATGCAGGCCAGGTGATGGTGCCCCCCCCCCAGACAGGAAGTGGAGAGGGGCTTTTCTGGCCCAGGATAGTACTGTGAAAGTGAGTTGCAGCCGTGTGGGCTCAGGGTAGTCACTGAGGAGGGGACCATGTCCTGCTGTGACAGTGCCAGCTGCCTCCTGGGAGGCTGCCGTTCCTCTTGCCTGCATCCCTCCATCCACATTGGTCCCCTCAATCCCTGTACCCCTGTAAATAGCCCTGTACCCCTGTAAATAACCCTGCACTCAGCTGTCTTCTGTCACCCTTAAGGGAGCCTCACAGGCCATGGGGATATTGACCTACAAGATTTTGCTCTGAGCCCTGGGTAGCACTGGGCAATTTTAGGATAAGAAAGAATCTGAGGAAATGCTGCCCTGGGCCCAGGTTGTGCTTCATGGGGAGCAGAGCAGAGGAAGGGTTCTCTGGGCAGAAGGGGGCGCTCCTGCAGTGTGCCAGGTTGTGGGCTGTGAAGAGGGGGCACAGGCCAGGGAAGAGGGAAGACAGAGAGGGGCCTCGCTGTGTGCTGGAGCCACAGGTGCACTGTAGACAGCTCCCTGGCAGTCCATCAGGAGGACTGGGGCTGGGTGAGAAGCAGAGGACCCACGAAGAGCCTCACAAAAGAAGCAGCTGCTTGAGGAGGGTGTGGAGGGCAGCACTACCCGGACCTGGCTCTGGAGTGTGGCTGGGCTGGCTTCAGGGGAGCAGGTCTGGTTGGGGGCCAAGGGTGGCAACCAGAGAAGGGAGGGGTCCAAGAGATGAGGGGTGCAGGCTAGGCTGGAGGTGAAAGCGGTGACAGGAGCCAGATAGATGAGGGTGATCCCTGGGCCCCTCTCCTCAGAGCAGGCAGAAGGAAGGGCCCAAGAAGTAGAAAGCACAGGAGTCCTGGGAGGCCCGAGGGCACAGGGAAGAATGTACAGCTGTGTACTAAGGAGCCAGGCCAGTCTATAGGGTGAACACCCCACCCTACCCAAGGACAAATACCAGGTCCCAAAGACAAATTTTGTCCAGGGATAAAATTCCCACCATGTCCTGGAGCAAAATTCCCATCATTCCTGGGGCGAAGGTCCACAATGCTCTGAAAGGAAGAATGGGTGATTTTCACCGAGAACTCTGAACCTCAGTTTCAGGACCATATCCACAGATCCAAGTGTCATTCCTCCAGATGACATTTGTTAAGAAGCTGGGATCTGAAGTGACAGGATCTCGCAACTCCGATGACATTGACATAATCTCGTGTTAAGGCATTGTGCATGATTGTGATTTACTGCACACTTTCAAACACACTATTGACCTATTGACCGTCGCTTACAATGGACTGGCTGCACTGAACAAGTTGAAACTTTTCACACTTTCACTAAGGTTCCATGCATCACTTCTCGTATTGGAGACTCCTTCCTCTCTGTTGGATGTCCTGTGATAGCAACATTCAACGTATTTTTGACGACACCACGTATATCAGCAGCTACTCAGGCTACTGAGCCCTCTCTGTGTCTCCTGGCCACAGTGATCCCTACCATACCATACTTCTTTCTCTCCTTCACTGCTGGGGAGCTCACTTCCGTCCTTCCCAGAGCAGCCCCTTCCTGCTACAACTTCGCAACTTGAGATCGTTGTGTCTTAGTTGTTTCCCATTAGTATTAACCCTGCCCATCCGGGTGCCCAGATGGGCACAGCCCCATGCCTGCTCTGTAGGACACCTTCCTTGGTTTGCAGACAGCTCCCCCAGCCTCCTCTTAGTGGAGCAGGTTTCAGGGCCTTCTCCACGCCAGTTCCCCTGCCTTTGGGTTCTGAAACACACATTAGAGAAGCCCTCCTGGGAATTTGGAAGCAAGCTCTGTTTCAAATAAATTCAGTATGTGAAAAGTGAGATCAGGACGCTGGCTTCCTGAGTTGCCTCCCTTCTCGAAGTTGCCTGCCATCATCTGGGGCCCAGCTGCACTGCGGGCCCAAGGCTCCCTCCCTCAAGGGGACCAGCGACTCCTCTAGGAGGCCCCAAAGTTTTGCTCAGGAAGGCTCTGGGGCTCCTCCCTCCCTGTCACACTACCTCACCCAGCCTGGACAACAGCATGGTCAGATGCCAAATGTGCCCCAACAGGCCCTGCATCCTACAGCTGTGCCTAATCCTGGACTCGTTTAAAACTGAATTATGAGCCTGTCGTGCAGTAGCTGAGAAGCGGAGGCAGAACAGGATTTCCTGGCCACACTAAATCACGTGCTCATTTGGCGAGGTGGCGGAGGAGGTGCCCATGCCGGCCCCCTGCCCTCCCCCTCCTCGTGTCCCACCAGGTGCCCACCCTTCACCTGCAGAGGCCACACCCCTTGCAGTGGTGGGCAGAGGGCCCTTGTCTCCATCCTACAGGTTGGGAGGCCCCAGGTCTGGGAGCAGGGAGGGGACTGCATCATGCTCAGAGGACAGGATGACAGGGCTAGGCAACCTGGACCCCACCCCACCCTAGTTTTCTCAACACTCAGTGCTTTGGGGGTAAGAGCTCCTTAGCTTTACGTAAAGGGCACTGGGCCCACAGCAGGTGGAGGTCAGCTCTCCCCAAAGATCCCAGGCCAGTGGAGGCCTCTTGACAAAGTCCAGGAGCGTGGCTGGGGGAGTCTAGGGGAAAACCCCAGTGCCTGGTGCTCCCCCCAAACCTGCTGGCCTCCCTGTGCTGGGGCGCAGCTGAGGCAGGGTCACAACCTGGACACGCTCACACAGCCCCTCTGCATTCCCGAATTCCCACTACTGTTTGTTCTCAAATTCCTGGCTTCCCCTTCTACCCCCGGGGTCTCTAGGCACCCCCACCCCCATGAGCCTGGGACCTTGGGATTCCCACTGCCACTTTCCCAAGGGAACTGAGCTGGGGACCTATGGAGCAGGTTGCCCACTGCATCTGCACCTCTGGCAGGCAAACATGCTTCACCCTGGTACTGGCAGAATCTGTTGCCCCTGCAGAGTCCAGCGGTGTCCTTGCCCTAGCTCAGCTCCTGCAGTGATTTTACAGAGGCCAGAGGAGGGGCTGGGCAGGCAATGAAAACAGGCCACTTGGCATCCAAACCCCTTCTGCCCTCCAAGAAAGCACCTGGCCTTGTGGGCACCCACAGTCCATGCTCATCCTATCCTCACGGACCAAGCTTCAGCTACTGGCACTGCAGGCACTGAAGTGTTTCTCAGCCACAGCCCATGGGACATTGGGTGTCATAGTGTGGGCAGGCGGAGGGTCATTCAGCCACATATAGGAGGAGACTGAAGCCCAGGAAGCAGGCTCAGGGGACCATGGGGGACAGGAACCTGGCAGGGACAAGATCGGAGTCCTCACCCCATCTGGGGTCTCACCCTGCCCGGCTTCTAGTGAGCCTCTTGGGGTCACTTCTTCCAGCAACAGAGACTCCTTGTCACCACCCTCTAGGGCCAGCTGAGCTGCAGAGCAGAAAGAAGAGTGAATGTCCCCTTCCTGGACACCCCAGGTGGCCCTGCTGCTCTGGTGGGTGTCTCTCTGCTTAAGGAAATGCCAGGGGACACTGACTGATAAGTCTCTCCAGCATCAGTCCCTCAAGCGCAGTGAGGAAGTGCCTCAGTTTCTCCAGCTGTTAGGAGCTCTGGCTGGGTACAGTGCCTCTCTCCCAGGAAAAGCTGCAACCAGGAAGCCACATTTGTGGTGGGGAGGATGAGTCCATGGGTCCCCATCTCTGGGGTATAGCAGAGGCTGAGCTGTGGACAGTGTCCCACTGTGCCCAGCAGCTGCATTTGGGGCAGGAGACATGGGCAGTGAGGGTACCATGTCTTTGAGGGCACTGTGGGCACTTGGTGTGTCTCCTGTTAGGACAGCCCTGCAGGAAGGGATGAGCCTTGTGTACTAGGGAGGAGAACACCAAGGCGCAGAGACACTGAAGGGATTGTCCCTCGAGGCCATGGTCAGAATGGCCCCGTCAGGTGTGGAACTCAGAGCCAGGCTCTGTGACAGCACGTCCCAACTGCTTCCTCCCACCAGATCCTAACTCTCCGGGAGCTGAGTCCATTTGGACCCCACCCCTTCTATCTTAGTGAGGTATTATGGGTGTTGGATGACTCCTCTTCCCTTAATGACTTCCAGGACTGTTTCCCCTGTTTGGCTAACCATCCCCAAGGAAGACCAGCCTGGTAGCAGTGTCCAGTCCTGG
Source organism: Heterocephalus glaber (assembly GCF_000247695.1). The sequence continues at coordinate 15,874,171 of NW_004624754.1, forward strand.
GCTTTGACCCAGCCTCTCAAGCGGGTACCTGGTCCTATCTAAGAAACGCCCTGGGGGACAAGATGGCCCAGGGCTGGGAACCATGTCTTCTGCCTTTACCTTAGGAGTGCTGTGAGCATCTCAGGAGATGAACCACATGTTCCCAGAAGCGTGTAGTTTGAATTTGTTTTATGTGGTGGGCGGAAAGCCCACATGAATGAAGAACATGTCATGACTGACTGAGAAGCAGCTGGGAAATGTTGCATCTGGGCCCTGGCTCTCTGTGGTCACATGACCACCGCAGGCACCCTCCTCTCTCTCGGGCTTGGCATCCACACCAAGATGATGGGAATGGCTGGGCCTACCGCTGCCTGCTCTCCCACAGGACTGCTGCGAGTTCGGACAAGTGGAATCTTTGAACAACTCGCATCCCCAGCGAGGAGCCAGGAAAGGCAGTCTGCATTTTTTGCACTTCCACGATTGTCGTTTCCCACTGTCTTTGTGATGGTCAACGATTTGGAAGGCATTTCTCTGACTGGGTTTATGGAACCCCACACCCACTTCCTCTTAGAAAAGCTACATCCATTGCCCAGGCAGGGCCTGGGCAGTGGACAAGAACCGCACAGAACTGTGTCCCGTGGTCAGCAAGCCATGGCCAAGAGCTGGGCTGAGAAGGAAGGCAGGGCGGATGGACTCTGCACTCAACTTTGAGGCAGTAACATGTGCACGGGGCTACTTTTATGGCCCTTGGGTCAGCACATAACAGCTCCTGAAACTTAGAGGTTGAATTTGACTGTGTTGCAAGGTTCATGCCAAGAATTTCAGGGAGGAAAGGGCCACAGAGACACAAACATTTAGGAATTCTCAACCATGTCAGGAAGCGACTCAGACAGCTCCAGAGAAGAGGAGGGGAGAGGGGAGACTGATTTCAGGGCAGTCACCGCCCACCCTCACCCTTACCCCTCTCTGCCCCACTCTCGTGCTGTCCCCAACCCCCTCTGTGTGACCAGGGCCAGGGCCAGAACCCAGCCTTGGGTTGGGGACAGTGGGACAAGCCGTGGGAAAAACAATCAAACCTTGGCCAGCCGGATAATTAGTTGTTCCTCTGTGACCGTGGCCTCCCTGTCCTCTCCGCCTCGCTGCCACCCCCACCCCACCCCTGCAGGACAAAGGTTTCTCAATGAACACCCGGGTAACACCAGCTCATTAATGATAATGGGAGAACCGGACATGAGCCTGGATGGCCATAAATTGCCCTGTGTAAGGAAAGGTGAGAGCTTGTGTTTGTGTGCGTGTGTGCACAAGTGCACAGTCTGCATGTTGCATGTGTGTGAGTACTAGAGATGGGGAAGCACACTTATACATGTGAGCTGCATGTGCACATTCTCACACGTGCATACAAGTAGACCTGATAGTGCTGCATGTGTGTACTAGTGTGCAAGTGTGTGTGCCACCTGTGTCCTGCATCTTTATGCTGTTTGTGTGTATGTGATGTATCTGTGTGCGTGACTGTGTCCCGCTTGCATGCATGTGTTACTGCAGACATGTGCACTGCATAAGCACCTGTGCATATGTGTGTGCCCATGTGAACCAAGTGTGTATACTGCATGCACATGAATGTGTGTGTACACTTAAATATCTCTGTGGCAATTTGTGCCTTAGTCATGAAAGGGTGTGTATTTATATCAAAGTATGCAAGTGTGTCATATGGAAGGGCCTCCGTACACATGTCATGCATACACGTGACATGTGTATGATGCACACACATGCTACATACATGTGCACACGGGCATGCTTTGTTGATATTTGGCTGTCTCTGTGGGCATGTGTGACATGTCACAGCTGAGCACTAGAGCTAAATACATGAAATGGTATGGTCACCAAGCCAGGCTTCACAGGTTTGGATCCTGTTTTGGCCACTTCCTTGCTGTGCACACAACTATGGGCAAAAGACATGACCTCTCTGGGCCCTGCCCACCTCACTTCTAAGCAGAAATAATAACTTGTATGTTGCCTGTGGTTGTCGTGAAGGCTGGACAGCAGCTCATGTGAAGTGTCAAAGACAATGCCCGGCACAGATCAACCACCCAACAGAGGTTGGTCATTGTCACCATAAGTAGATCTAGGTCTGCGTGGAATGAGGTGTCATGCTCTGTGTCACCCTGGTGTGTGGCTGTGTGTGCATATGATATATGCACCCTCCATCCACACAGACAGGCCCACCGAATGCTCACAGCAGCACACAGCTGAGCAATTGCCACCTTGGCCAGCATCCCAGCCCTGGGGCCCAGGACAAGGATGCCCTGAGGAAGGGGAGGCTGGCACCTGACCATGCCCAACACATACACATTTGGTCTCCTGAACCCACCACCCCAGCAAGCTGGAAACCAGGCTCCTCTTCCGCTCCCTCTCTCTGCAATCCCACGCCATCTCCAAGTCTGTCGGCTCAGGCCTAAATCTCTCAATTTGTCCCTTCTCCTCTCTGCCTCCTCTCACTAAGCAAGGGCCTCTTATCCATCCTAATCCACTCTCCTCACAGCAGTGAAAGTGATCTTTTAGAAATGCAAATCTCATCACCTCGCTGCCCAGTGCTTAAACCCCTCTAATAGTTTTGCTCTGCTCTGGCTAAGGCCTGAAATCCCTTCCCTGGCCAGCCCAGTGCCCCCACCGCTCCCTGGCCTGAGTCTCTGAGCCCCACACCCTTTGTCCCCCCCACCCAGATGGCTCCTCATACGCTCCCTCTCCTCCCGTCTCCCCTTCTTTGCCTCCAGATCCCCCAGTTTTAAGCTTTCCCATCACCTTGTAAGAAATCTCCCCTACCCCACCCTCTGCACATGCACTTTAGGGATTGTGTCGCTGTGTCATCCCCATGTCCCCTGAGCACCATGACTCGAGGTGTCCAGTCACTGCCAGGCTCCTGGTGCACACACAGACCCTGTCCAGGGCAGGCCAGGCCCCTGCTTGGCACTGGGTGCTGAGAGTCAAGGTCAGCTCTCAAGGAGCTGCATCCTACAGGGGGAGACCAGGAGCTTCAGGTCCTGTTAAACAATAGCTACACTGACACAAGGTGGCTGGCTCAGAGGCTCTGCCACGGCCATGTTTTAAGAAAGGGAGAGGAGCCAGGACAGAGGCTCCAGAGAGGTAGGAGCAGAAGCAAAGGCCTGAGCTGGAAATACCAGGGGGCACATTGGGAAGTGGGCAGTGGGAGGCCATGGGATCAGATCCTGGGATCTGCAATGCCTTCTCCTGTTGATAACCAGTCACACACCCATCAGCCTGAGATTCTAGAGTCCCACCTGTAAGGGGGACATGGTTGTCCCTCGGGCATCACGTAGGTATCCAAAAGAAGGCTTCCTTCATGCCTGATGGAACCAGCCCAAGGGTCCCCAAGTTCCCACTGTCTTTGCAGGAAGAGGAGGTACAGAGAGAAGCAGGGATTTGCCCCTCACACTCACAGCTGGAGGTGAGAGGCCAGACTCCGCTCTGGCTCCAAATTGGGCCACCCAGCCCGTTCAGAGCCTATGCCCCCAGAGGTCAGGGGTCAGGGGTCAGGTGGCTCCTGCCTCAGGAAGGCTGGGTTGCCCCTGAGTGGAGGGATATTCCCCAGGCAAGAGCTTAGCTTTCAGAGGAGGAGGACAGGCAGGGACCAGGGGGGTAGAGGCCTCCATGAGAAGCCAAAAGCTTTAATTCCCCCCTTTCAGTTAATTCAGGTCCCAAGGGGCTTGGGAGTTTGTCCTGGACTGGACACTTAATCCCATAATACCTCCCAGCAAGGCTTCTTTGTTCTCACTCTTGCATAAGGTGGTAGGAGCTAAGACATCCCTCTCCTCCCTATCATTCCCACACAGCCTCTGCCACATACCTCCTGCCACTCCCTGGGTCCCCAAGAACTTTCAAGGGGATGTCAAAACACCCCTTCAGGAGGATACGGCGGCACCCCTAAATCTGTCCAGCCTCTTTCTTCCTAGGCCTGGCCTTCGTTTTGGGGGGATCTCCATACTGTGGCTTTTGCGCATCTTGAGGATACTGAGGCTTTGCTGTCTCCAAGGCCCTTGCAGCGGTGAGTCTCAAGTTCTCTGACCCGCCAGGGGCAATTGGACGGGCGGTCTCCGTTCCCCCTTCTACCCCTAGGAATAGGGCCAGCTTGGTGGACACGGATGTGAGGCATGGTGTCACTCAGGGCTCACGCCCAGAGGCCCTGCCCTGGGTTTAAGCCTCCACTGTCGCCATTTTGAACACTTAACAACCTTCGAACACATGGGCTGGTGTTGCACTTTGCCACAGATCCCACAAATGATGCCACTGGTCCTGCCTGGGTTTGACATCAGGCCCAGAAGGACCCTGTCTGGAAGCTCAGAACACCAGGCTCCATCCCAATTCAGCCTGGTGGATGAATGAGCACTAGCCTCGCCAGGGCCTCTAAGTAAGGGTGACTCAGACCTAGAGCACCAGCATAGAGGCCACCTTGGGCCACCTGAGCTGTATGGCTCTGAGGGGGAGCAACTGAGGCCCAAAGAGGAGAAGCACCAGGCCTGGCTCACACGGTGCTTGGTGGGGCAACTAGGACTAGAACTCAGGACCCTGACTGTTCCCATGGGCTTTCCACCCACCAGGCCCAGGTATGAGTCTAGCTCAGCAGGCCTGGCTGGGCCCTGCCCTGGCTGTCCCCAGCAGTGGGCGCCCAGCCAACTGCTAGTCAGAATGCTTGGAATTGCCAGGAGGTGGTCGTTTACGGTTGTTTGGAACTAGAAGGCCTTGCACAAGCGAGGTCTGTAGGAAGCTGACAGGCCCTTCTCCTTCACCACTGCTCCAGGCCAGAAGGCTGGCGGGCCACAGGGCACATGGGGCTGAGGCACTGGGGCAGGAGGGAAAACCCAGGGCTGACTGTTTACATGGGGATGACTCCCCATGCTCTGTTATCTGACCTCACAGGCAGCTGCCCAGGCAGCCAGACACTGGGGCAGGGAGACCAGGTCCTGGTCCCTACTTGCAACCCTGGAATGAGCTCCAGGCCCTGCCCTGCCCTGGACTGCAACACAGGCTGTCCTACTCTCTCAATGTCACCTGGCCACTAGGATGAGAGAGGGCCTGTTCTCCAGATGAGGCAGGGCAGCCTGGGCAGGTGCAGGGCACAGCCAAACTCAGACCACAGGAAGCAAACCCAGGTCCATCTGTCTGACTTGGAAGCCTTCTACCTTCCTAAAACTTATCTGAGTGGCTTATAATGCTCCCAGCTCTCACGGCGGGCAGCCTGCCTTCCCAGAGCTCTCTGCTGAGAAAGACGCTCTTAACCTGTACCCACCTGAGAGGATATCGGGCGCTGATGTTCCTGGACAGAGCCAAGTCAGCAGATGTGACCAGGTTCTTCCCTTCCAACTGAAACCTCCTGTGGATCCCCATTACCCCAGGTCCTTGGCACCCTGTCTCATCCTGCCCTGACCCTTGAGATCTAGTCCCCCACAGGTGGCTTCTGAACCAGCCCTCACTGTGCCTTTTCTTGCCTGAAGGCTTTAGTTCAGCCCTTCTCTCTGCCTGGACCCCCTCAGCCCACTTTTGCCTTCTCACTTCCTTAAGACTCAGATAAAATATCACCTCCCTCGTGAAGACTTCACTGCCTCTGCCATACCCAAGACTGAGTTGGACATCCCTCCTGGACCCACGTCTAAGCCTTTGGCATACCTTTGTCATGCTTGCCCACCTGTCCACCCTGCAAACCCCATTCTAGCCCCTTGTGTTATTCAGGGAGCCTGATGGCCAGTCAATGAGTGCTTGTTGAATGAGTGAATGAATGAATAAGTAGATAGTGAAGAGGCACCCTGGAGGGAAGCCTCTGAAGGAATGGGTGTGTCCAGGGAAACAGGGAAAGTCCCCAAAGGCTAGATAAGCCAGGGAATCCCAGACCTCTCTGGAAACGGTGGCCAGAAGCCAACAGGGAGAACTGAACTGGCACAAACTTCCTGCCAAAATCAGGGGACCTCTGACCAGGTGGCCCACAGCCCAGCTAGAAGAGTGGACAGCCACCACCATCTCTCCCCAAAAGAGGGTCTGGCATTGCAGGACCAGTGGAAGGCTGGGTCTTCTGGAAGCTCCTGACATGGGGCCAGCCCTATCCTCACCCTGGGGAGCACCGCCCCTCCAGCTTGGAGAGGGAAGGGTAGAAATGGGTATAACAGGTTACAGAACCTTCTAGAAGTGAGCCCAGAGGGGAGTCATCCCCCTTCAGTGAAACCCTGAGGACAGCCCAGCCTGTCAGCACAGGATTTCTCCCCAAAGGGGATGAGGCAGGCTGGGAAGAGAAACCTGAGGTCTGCAAAGTGTAATTGATGTTAGAATATTTGGGACACAAAACACACATCCCATAGTTGCACTAACCCAACAGCTGGCAAAACTGGTGGCTATCAGAGCTGGCAGGGGAAAGCAGGACACAACACATGAAGCTGAGCAGGATGAGGCTTGGAGACTCCCAGCATCAACCCTCCCTTGTCTGGACCCAGCATTTTGAGATGCATTCTTTCCTTTTGCCTCACTTAATGCATTAATTATGTTCTGCTTTACACCTCTATCCTCAGCGCTAATCTCTCCATGCTTGTCTGAATTCTATCTTGCCAGTCACGTGAAAAGGCTCTGGGAAGGTTAGACAGGAAAGTTCCATAAATTCTTGCAACAGACAAGCAAAGTTTTGGCCCAAACTAAGCAAAAGCACAATGTTCTTTCCTCAAGATCTCCTTGGGGCTTCTCTGAAAATCCTCCCCACACACTGGTCCAGGAGTCTGCGGTGCCACCCAGCTGGCTGAACTCATCAAACCACATGGTGCACGTATTCTGGAATCCTTTTTGCACCTGATGAGTGAAGACAGATCCTCAAAGTAAGCTCCTGAAGACACTGCAGAAGAATAGCCAGGGGATGCTAGCATTTCCCAGGCAGCCCCCCAGCACCTTTCTGCTCCAGAGTCCCTGGACATGGGGCCCCACAGCCGTCTTCTGCAGAGCTTCCTGGTGATTCCTCTGTGCACTTGAGTTTGAGAAGCTCGGACCTCAAGCATGGCAGGTATTCAGGAAATGTTTGCAGAATAAACTGTTGGTGAATGAGTTTCAAGAGGCGCAGTGTAAACAGCAGCACTGTTCATGGAGTTGTTGCCTGTTCTGGGCCACGGTGTTGGCCAATGCCACCTCTGAGCCGCTAGCCAGCCCTTTCTTGGGCACCAGGTTCCATCTCCGTGGGGTTTATGCTGGTGCTCGTGGTAGATCCTGAAGCTGAAGCTATGTATCTGAAGGATGAGGTGCCCCCTGAACCCTAATAACTCCTGCAGGTAGGTACTCAAAATGTGATCAGAGGCTCAGCAAACTCTTTCCCCTCCAAACTGCAAACCACATTCTCCGCCTTACGGCCAGGTGGGCTGGGGTCACCTTCTGGGCCCAAACAATAGGTTCAGTTCCTATGCAAAACACACATCTAACCCTCAGTACAGCCCAATCATGGGTACAGCCTGAGCCTTGATCCTGGTTATAGACTGATTCCTAACCCTAGGTATAGACTGATCCATAGTCCAGGATACAGCTTGATCTTTGGTCCTAAGTACAGATTGATTCTGCCCTAATACAGACTGATTCCTTACTTCTGGGTATAGATTCACCCTTGGTCCTGGGCACAGACTTCCCTTTAATCCTACCTAGCCAAAATTTAATCCTCCTAGCCCAGAAAACAGGCTGATTCAGAGCCTGAACCTAAACCCTGATCTCAGCTCTCCTAATCCTTGCCAAGCACTGACCCAGTTCTGCATAGATTGTCCACAGCCTCAGACCACACACTGACCCATGGGGCTGGCCTAGGAGTACATGGGGGAATTGGAAACAGAGGTCTTGCTCCTGGAGGCCAGAGTTTTGTCTGCAAAGAGGGATGGACCAGCCAGAATTTTGGTAATTTGTGTCTTCCACATCAGAGCTGGGGCCTCAGTGGGAACTGAGGGTACCAGGACCTGGTGACCTTGGCCAGGCGCCAGCCTTCCAGTCTCTTCTGTGCCTGCCTGGCTGCCCTGGCCCTGGACCTTGTGTAGCTCCCATCCCAGCTCCCCCAACCAACTTGAAAGAGAAGATGAGCGGCCCCGATGGCAGGAATGTGCAGGTATCATTAGTGGACAGAGGCCCAACATGCTGTGGCCTGTCCACCCCAACACCCTGACACCTACCTCTCCCGGGGGTATACCCCAAGCTATGAGTAGAGGGGCACACACCCTGATAGGGGGCCAGCAGGGCATAGCACTGAGCAGATGAGTGACCCACGGGCAAGGGTCCCAGGTGTCCCTATGAGCAGGATGGGTCGGTAAAGTTCACCCCGTTTCCCAGGCAAGTTGAAGGAGATTCCATCAGGAACTGCCAGATGGGGCAGAGGCTGCCCCATCACTCCAGGTCAGCAGCTGCCCCAGGCAACCAGGGGAGGCAACAGAAGCTTCCATTGGATAGAAAATTTGTGGCCTCAAGGAATTCCCAAGCCAGTGGCGAGCCCCAGCAAGATAGTAGAGAGCTGAAGGCCCTGAAATAACCCCATCCTTTTAAACACACAGTGAGGAAGGAATGTCCCCAGTGCCACTAGCACATCACCAGGGAAGACTGGAGGGAGTGGGCAGACAGGGCTAAGCCAGGGGATCTCCTTGAAGAAAGACTGGACCCACGGTACTGCACCTCAGCCCCAGGAGGATTCGGCACCCCAACCATTCCCCCTCCACTGCCTGGTGGCACTGGCAGGCCTGAGGCAGGCTTCTTGGGGCGGGGGGGGGGGGGGTTGTTCCTCCCACATTCCTGGGGCCATGCCCTCCTTCCTCCCTGCCTCAGCCTGGCTGTAAACTATTTCAGGCTTGCAAAAGCTGGTCTGCCAAGCTCCCTCCTGCTCACAGCCCCTAGCCAGGCAGCGACCTGGGCCACAGCCAGGAGACCCACAGCACCCGCAGCCCAAAGGGCATGAGTCATTGGAGGCACAGGAAACTGGGTGACCTCTGCTGCCACCAGCCAGATGGGGGTTAGGGCGCAGGCTGGGGCTGCCACAGTGCAGCAGCTCAGGCCCTGCTTCCCAGACACCGTCCCCAGGGAGAAGAGGGTTCTGGGAGGACAGGACGGTGCACACTGGGGGCCCCAGTAGGCTGAGGACTTGAGGACATGAGGATAGATGGTTTCATATAAGCCACCTCTACACCTCACACCAGCCCCTTATGCCAGGTGCCTGTCTTGTCACCCCCATTTCACAGATGAGAAAAACCAAGTCTCTCGCCAAAGCTCTTCATGCTGCCCCACTCTGATCATATCCAGGGCGGGAGCTTGGCCCTCTGACCCTTGTCTTTGGTCCACTCTACTCATCCCATATCAGTAAGTACAGCATTCTTCCCCTCACTCCTGGGCCCAGCTCCACCTCCCCAGGGCTGGCAGTATCCACCTCGGGAGACCTCTCCATCTCCAGGCACCTGCTGACCCAGAAGAAAGGACCCAGAGCCACCTGCTCCAGGGGGCCAGGCCAGGTCTGACCCTCCTTGGGGACCAGGGCATGGACTAGGGAGGCGCAGGCAGAGGTGCTTGTGAACAAATGGATGGATGAACTTCACACTTCTGTGTTCAGAGGACAACAATATGCCGATGAAGTAAAGGGAAAAAATAATTTCTGATCCCTGGGGAGCGTACTCTAGCCAAGGGAGGAGACAGAAGATAAGTCAGTGTGACAACATCACGTTGGGTGTGAGGTAAAGTGCTGTGGATGATAGGAGGGCGCATGTGTGCATGTGTGTGTGCATGTGCACACACGTGTGCATAGAGGATGCTTGCCCAGAAGGGACTCCTGTTCATGTGATGTCAGATGTCAGAGAGTGAACATGGATGGTGCCAGGCCAGGTTCTGACCCAAGCATTGCCTGTGTAACTTTGAGCAAGCTCTCTGGCCCCTGTTTCCCTCAAGGCAATGAGCGAGAGTCCTGGGAGCTGGCCTCAAACTTGACCTTGACCTTGGAGGGCTCTGCACGTATTGCCCCTGTGAGCATTATCAGGAAGTCACCGCTGCTCTGAAGGAGGCCTTCACTGGCCTCCAACCCCTTGAGGTTCTCCTTTGTCTGTTGCTGTCATAAAATCTGTCCAGAAGGGAATGGGTTTGCATCCCAGGCCCCCAAACTCCCAGGGATGTGGGTGATGCAAGGGTCAACAATAGTCGCAATGACTTGGTTTGTATTCAGTCTTCTGCCCAGAGCAAGGGGATTGACAGCACCATTCTCTGGAGCCTGGAGACCCAGCCCTGCCTCCTCCTCTTCCCCAGCTCCCCAATGAGTCCCTGAGCCCTTGGTAGTCACCCTCAGGGGGCTGCCTGACAGATGCAACCCAAGAATCACTTCACAATGTCACCTGAGCCCCTCAGAACTGCTGCCCGGCCTGGTAGGGCACCAGCCTTTGGCAGGGTCTGGGAAGCTGGGAAGGTCCCAGAGAACCTCCCCTCTACCTCCTGTCCATCCAGTGCTAATCAACCTTAAATGTCTCCTAAGATCAGAAAACACTGCGGGTCCATCCAGCCCATCTGGCTGGGATTTGGAGAGCACACACTCAACTGGGAGCTTGTGCACCTTCACACACAGAGCGCACTCACACAGAAGTATGTGGAAGGTTCCCATCTATGACTAATGCAGGGGAGAAAGTTGATATTTAGCCCTCAGGAGGCTGAGGCAGGAGAATGATGATTTTGAAGCCAGCCTGAGCTACACAGCAAGAGTCTGTCTCAAACAATCAGAAAAAAAAACAACAATACCCCACTAATGTCACCTATGATCCCAAGATTTAGGAGACTGGGGAGATGGGATCTCCATGAGTTCAAGGCCAGCCTAGGCTACATAGTGAGTCCAAGAGCAGTGAGCCAGAAACTGTCTCAAAAACAAACCAACAAAAACTACTGTTGATGGGATGCTTTATTTACGGCCATGTCATCTAATCCTTCCCAAGCACCAGGAGCAACACTCAAGCCATCCATTTAAGCTATCTTTTTCTCTTTAATTGACACATAGTAATTGTACATGTTTAGGAGCGTGAGCATGGCACTGAATACAGTGTGTAAGATCAGATCCGGGAAATTGGTGTATCTCAGGCAGTTATTACTTCTTTGTGATGGGAACAATCAAAATCCTCTCTACTATTCTGAAATATTGAATGCTGTCAGCCATGCACACCCTGCTGTGCTATGGAACACATTCTTCGTTCCTGTCTCCTGAGCCACCCTCCCCATGCTTGGTAACCATGCTTCCTCTACTCTCTGCTTCCACATCTAAGGAGCCTCCCTTCTTACAGAAGAGGAGACAGAGGTTCTGAGCTGTCCCCACCCACCAAGGGAACGGCAGGCCCAGAAGTCGTGCAGATCTGTCCACTCCTAGACAGATTCTGTCCCCATAAGCCACACACACACACACACACACACACACACACACGCACGCACATGCTCAAAGGCATCCAAGCCTGGTTCCACCAGTGCCTTTCCAGGTGACCCTGGGTAAGGGCTCCCTCCCAAGGCCTCTGCTGCTTCATCTGGAAATGGGAATCATGAGCCCTCTTTTCTCTGCATAGGATTAAGCCAGATGCCTGGCCTGACTTTGAGGTGGAGCTTAAAGGGGGCCAGAGAGGGCCCCCTACATCAGCACACATCTGCTGGTGGTATGCAGAGAGGCCTCTTAGGGGAACAGGCTTGTAAATCACAGCTGGGAAGACCTGCCAGCTGGGCTGTGGGCAGCCTTGGTAAGCATCCTCGACAGGCAAGCACCTTTGGGAGCTGGAGTGGGCAGCCACCTGAGCCATAGTCATGGTTCCCTTCCTGCTCTGGGTCATTGGGCTGGTTCTGAGCTCCTGGTTCTGAGCCGGCCATCCCGATACCCAGCTTTTCTCTACCCCCACCTCTTCCACTCCCCCCCCATGCTGTCACCATCCTATCTCTGCCGTCCAGTCCTCAAAGCGCCCCCATCAGGGTGCCTCTGGCTTGATCCTCACCACAGAAGAAAACAAAACAACTCAAACCCCGCAAAGAAGCCCCATCTGCATCTCCTTCCCCCACCTCCATTACCACTCCTCTTTACCCACTCAAAACCAAAAGGCCCCTATCTAATCGATGATCTAGCTCACTCCCTGCCTAAATTCCTTTACAGAGCCATAAACTTTGGCTGGACTCATCCCCAGACCACAAAGCTGGGCCCCAACAATAGCTCCAGGAGGAACAGGGTTCTTGTCTGCTGCTGGATTGTTTCCCTCCCATGGGGCCAATCTGCAGACTGCATGGAGTCAGCACCATCCCTTGCCCATCGGTCCAGGCTGAGCTGAGGAAATCAGCTAGATGTGGCCTCATTGGCGGCATCTCGCACACACGGCAAGCAGCAGACCCACTTGTTTAAATACACTTGGTCAGGTGCTGAAGAACAATCAGAAGTGACCACAGAGGATCAGCCTCTCTGATCAAGCCTGTCTTCAGCTCAGATAAGTATGAAGGACCCCACTTCCAAATCTGTCATTTATGACAAGAGAATCACTGGGTTTTCCCTGGCACAGCCAGCAGGGTGGATGAAGTTGACGCCTGAGTAACAGAGCTGACCTGAGGCTTTGCCCAGCCTGATGTGTCTGCGATAGGGCTGGAAGCTGCTCAGGAAATTGCAGTTAGTGTTCAACTGCAACAGACTGTGGAAGGAGAAAAGGAGGGAAGGAAGGAAGGAAGGAAGGAAGGAAGGAAGGAAGGAAGGGCAGGAAAGAAGGAGAAGAAAGAAAGAAAGAAAGAAAGAAAGAAAGAAAGAAAGAAAGAAAGAAAGGAAGGAAGGAAGGAAGGAAGGAAATAGAAAAGAAAAAACATTACTCTGGGTCTAAAGTCTTAGTTGGAGTCAAAAGACCTGCATTGGAATCCTGGACCCACCATTTTACTGCTGTGCCTCAGTTTCCTTATCTGTAAAATAGGAATGAGGATGTCTGCCACATGTGATTTTTTGAGACAGGATCTCACCATGTCGTCCAGGTTGGCCCTGAACTTGTGACAATTCTCCTGCCTCCACATGTACCACCACACCCCTTGAGTATGCAAAGAACTCTGCGGGACCTTTCATCAGGCCTGTCTTGACTGCAGGATGGAGTGGAATCTAAGACTCATTCTGGAGCCCTACCAGAGGAGTTTCGCTTGTTATCTTGTCTGACCCATGTGACTCTCAGAGTTCTTCTTACTTGGATTACTTACAAAATCAAAATTAAGTTTATGCAGTTAACCCAGCCTAGTGACTTCTTTCATGGAAGCACTTACTTATTTTTATGCTCAGGCTCCCTCTGACTTTGATCACTTTTATCTTTATGATAAGCTGGAGGTGGAATAGGGTGGCTCATCCTGCCCTTTGACTATGGGCAGCTGAAGTATGACCTTCCTACTGTCTCTATCGAGGTCAATCGGGTCCACATGTTTCTGGGGGCTTGTGCAGAGAAGGAAGCAAACACCCTCTGGCCTCTCCGCCCCAGCAGGCAGGAGAAGAGACTTGGGCTGTGCCTTGGGAGGACAGAACAAAGCTCTAGAGCTGTGGGTCCCAGAGAGGGGTCCCAGGCCTGCAGCCTGAGCATCCTCTGAGGATGTGGAGGACGTGTAGAGTCTCAGGCCCTGCTGTACATCAGCCAAGTCAAAAACCTTGGATTCACGCTTAGCACACATTGCTCAGGTTTGCAAACACTGCTTTAAAGAATAGAAACCCTCAGTTCCAACCCTATGTCTAAGTGGTGTCATTTAGAGCCATCCAGGTCCAAGTAAGTTGTTTGAATGTGGAGAAGAAGGCATCACTGGTACAGGGCTGGGACCACCCCATGCCGCTCCCCACTCAGAACTCTGGAAATGTGTGCAGGGACATCTGGGGTCTGGGCACACATCGGATCTTGGGAGTAATGGGGCTGAGGGAGGTGGGGAAGGGACACATGCCTGGCTGCTGGTCAAGCTTTCTTATCCACAAGGAACCTAGCAGGCTCCCCTGTGCCAGGAGCCTCCTGGCTCCCCAGGCCCAGCCTGACCTTGTTAGTGACGCTGGCACTCCCAGCTGTGGTTTGGTACGGTGGCTTGTGACCCCCAGGCCCATCCCAGGGCTGTTTCTCTAACAGAGACCAAACCAGAGGACCTGGATTTGGGGTGCTCAGGACTTGACTATGTAAGGGCCCAACTCACCACTACGTGTGCCCTGTCCCCACTGCCACTTCTCCATGTGCCTGGAGCTATATGGACTGGGAAGCACAGTGAAGGGACAAAAGAGCCACAATTCCTGCCTGAGATGGTCCAGCAAGGTATCAGGCTGGTGAACACTGTGGGCCGCTGTCTCCTAAACCCCAAACCACATGCCAGCCCTGCCCCTGAGCTCTTGGTGAATATTACAGAAACTGATGAGCCCGTCACCCACAGAACAGACACCCACCCCGTTGTGAACTGTGGGAGCAGGAGGAAGCGAAATGGCCAGGTCTGCCAGAGTTCAGAGAGGGAGGTGGGTGAGGACAGGGCAGTCAGGAAGTTTGCCTATGGGGAGGAGGCCCATCACTGATTTGGACACAGACAACATGGAATCAGCAAGAATATCGTCTTCTCTCTCACTCCCTCTCTGTGACTCAGCTCTCTGTGTCTCTACCTCTTCCTATCCTTTTTTCTTCCCACATCGTAGGCCACTCCATAAGGAGGGTCACCTCTCCTTATGCCAGACTATAACCTTGTCATTAGAACTATATTGGGATGGGGACAGGGATTTAGCTCAGTGGTTCCAACGCCTGCCTTGCAAGCGCAAGGTCCCAAGTTCGATCCCTGGTATAAAAAAAAACTATATTGGGATTGGCTGGGGATTTAGCTCAGTGGTTCCACTGCCTGCCTCGGAAGTGCAAGGTCCCAAGTTCGATCCCCAGTACCAAAAAAACAAAAAAAAAACCCAAATTATATTGGGACAATCACACACCTAGGACATGGATTAATCTCCAACACACCATGCTCCACGAAAGAAGCCAGGCATGAAAGACAGCATCATACCTTGTGCAATTCCATGGATATAAAACATCAGGAAATTTGGGGCAAAACTACATGGAGAAACAGATAAATCAACAGGCATCTGAAAAGAGGGGCTGGAGCAGGAATTGAATACAATTGCAGAAGGCAGATGTTTTGGGAAACAGAAGTGCTCTAAGCCTGGGCTGTGTTGATGGAGGCACAGTATAAATTTAGTTCACCATTGAGTATATACCTAAGGGATGTCATTTCTTCCTCCATAAAAGAGGCATGTGATTTATAGAAAAGAAGATAGGCGATGGCTGGATAGAGGATAGACTTATGGTTAGACATAGGCTACAGTGATTGCAATAAATACTGATTATGTGATTAGATGATGTGGTTAGTATTGATTAATGTTCACTATACAGGGTCTCCAACTTCTCTGCATTTTGAAAGTTTTCATAATAAAATGTAGAAAATATTTAAAACCTGGAAGTGGGAATGTGATCCAAAAATCTATCATGAATAGCTGGACACAGTAGTGCACACCTGTAATCTCACCACTCAAGAGGTTGAGGCAGGAGGATCACCATAAGTGCAAGGCCAGCCTGAGCCATATAGACCTTGTCTCAAAAAAAATTAAAATTAAAAAATAAAAAGGATCTATGGTTCAGAAAGGCATTTTTGGCCACCAAAATGGCGGCATGAAAACCACCCAGCATGATGTTGGTGAGGCTGTGGAGGGGTGGGCCTCGCACTGCACCACCGTGAACACAAAGTAACCCCACCACTTTGGAAACCTGACGGTGTCTGCCTTGTGACACAGTAACTCAGTCTTGCGTTAATGATGGATATGTGTATGTTGGCACACCGCAGGGTACAGATAAGAGTGTTACGGCAGCATTATTCACCACAGCCCTGGCCTGGGACCAGCCCAGTGATTCTCAGTAGAATGAATTAAAAATTGCGTATTCATACAAGGCAGTCAGAATGAATGAACCACACTAAATCCAAAGGATGAGGATTCCTTTTCCAAAAGGAGTTCCCACCAAGTTAATTTTAGTCGATTTTCACTAAGGGCCTTTAGATGGCTACAACAAGGCTGGGATGGTTTGAAAATGGCAGCTCTGAGCTGCTGCATCTCCCACCTACAACTCATTCATGCCCAACTCTGGGCACAGGTAGACTTCAAGGTGGTGACAAAAGAAACCAGGTGTAATCAAGGGCACGAAGCGTGGATCGGTTTATATGCGGTTCCAGAGTTGGTGATGCTGACCATCAGGACTAGGAGGTATCTGCCATTGGCAGGAACGACAGCTGGGAAGTGACTCCGGGCAAGGCTGAGGGAAGCTGACCCTCCTCCAATCTTGACCCAACTGGCAAGTCCCATGAGAACATCACTACGAGTCATACTTATTAGGAATTGGACACATTCCTGCATGTGTCTTTAAATTAGAGAGGAAAAAAGTTTACTAAACAATTAGAGGGAAAGAACCCTATTTGACCTTCACTCAAGGTCACACTCACCTTACACCTGACCTCCGAGGGGCTTCTAGAGGAGAAACCAGTTTCCCTCCGCCACCCCAAGCATCCTGGACTGTCTCCAGCCCAGACTGCACGTAGGCACAGTCCTTGGCATTTGTCAGATCCGCAAGGTCACAGGAAAGGAAAACGGCACTGGAGGCTTTGATGCCAAGCTGCTCGGAGAGCCCACAGAGGTTCTAGAAAGCCTGGTCGATCACCCTGAAGCAGGGTGAATCATGAAAGGAGCATTCGAGCCCGGGCGTGTAGCAGAATTGGGGATGCACAAGCTGTGGGTGGGAGGTGCAGTAGCTCAGAGCTGCTGCCTTCAAACAAGCCCAGCCTCATTGCAGCCATCTAAAGGGCCTTAATGAAAATCAACTAAAATTAACCCAGTGGGAATTCCTTTTGGGAAATGAATTGTCACCATTTGGATTTAAGCTGATGATGTTTCCAACTGCAGACAACACGGTCTCAATGGGGCATCCGCCTTCTTTTCTCTTTATCACTGGCTGTGTTCCCCGTGAGGGCAGAGGCAAGATTGGTTTATATGTTATCCATCACAGAAATTCTCATTCCAGGTAAAACAGTCAGGCTTCCGATGATGCCAGCTAATTGAGCCCTGGCATTGTCTGAGTGCCTTCTTAAGTGCAATACAGTGTGAACCAATGGTGTAAATAAAACTTGCAAGCCCCAGGCTCAGGAATGAGATGGTGACAGCAGTGCAATGTAAAGCATTACTAGATTTAACCAGCAATTTGGATATGCTAACAGGCCACAGAAGAGGTTGCCGCCAACCATGTATAAACCTGTCGTGAGCACCTCAACGACCCACAGCCCTCTTGGGGGACAGCTTCTCCCTCAAGAGAGACTGGGGCGAGTATGGTCAAGAGGGGCTGAGTGATCCAGAAAGAAACCCCAGAGCTGGCTTCTGTGCCCAAAGAAATTTGAGCACTACTGTGTTCAAGTGGAACCAGCAGTGCGTTGACAGAGCTATGGGGAAACAGGCTCAAACACAGCTGTGACGATGTGACCAGGACCACCCAGAGGGAGGGACATCCCACGGCAGCTCTCCAAATTAAAAACGCACATGGCCTTTGACCTGGCCATTCTACTCCCTGGAATTTTTCCTACAGATCCACTCCCACAACAGCCCAGTGACGTGTGGACAGGAATATTTGTCCCCAGCATTGTTTATAATAATAAAATCCTGGAAATAGCCCGAGCCTCTCAGGAGGGGTCTGGCAAAATAATTCTGAGAGCAGTAGCTAATATCTGAGTGCTTTCTGCACACCAGGCACTGTGGGGAGCCCTTCTCAAGTATTAACTCACTAAATCCTCATAAAACACTTTGGGGGAAGATGCTTGCTTCTTCCTCTGGCCTGAAAATGAGGAAACTGAGTCACTAAGACATTAAGCAACTGGCTTAACATTAAACATGTGGTTTGTGATAAAGCAGGGATATGAAGGCTAGGAGTCCGCCTCCAAAGTCCGTGCTCGGAACCTCCCCGGTCTGCAAATATCTTCCAAATAAACATTGGGACCATCTGTTTGAAGGACTACACTGGAGCCGAGAAAAAGAATGAGTCAGCTCTGGGTCTTCAGATCCGATGGTCTTCAGATTATCACTGAGTAGCGGAAAGAGGGTGTGGAGCACTGGAGGAATGGATGCTGCCATGTGCGTAGGAGAAAGTTCATAAATATATATTTTTTAAGACTATCTTTAGAAGGAGATACAGGAACGTGTAACTCTGGGGCCTCCAAGAAAGGGAACTAAGGGTCAGCTGGAAGAAAAGACAAAGGCGAGACTCACATTTGCTTGAATTTGTTTTGAGTTTTTACTTTGTTTTGAGATCATTTGAAACTTTCAGAAAAGTTGCAAGGATAAGATAGAACCTAGATTCACTCATTTTTATTGTGCCTGCTGCTATTGTTGTTGATGATGGGTCCTGTAGTATCTCTTTGAAATAGAAATGAAGACCAAGTTGAATGAGGATTTTTCTACCTCAGAAATGTTGAGGACAATGCCAGCCGCCCTGGAAAGCTTCCCGGTCCCTCTTCCTGCCTGCTCAGACTTGGGACTCAGAGCCCTACAATGGGAAAACTCAGCTCCCTCCCAGCCCTAAAGGCCTTGACCCTCAAGCACTTCCCTCTTGTCCCTAGACCTGTCACTGTCCCCTTCTGGCCCAGCCCCTGGGGCTCTGCTCCCCTATGTTCCTCTGCCTAGGGTGCTCTGATGCATCGAAAGGGCCCTGGGGTCCAAGTGTATCGCTGTTTCCTGTCCCACCCTCACCTGGGGTCCCCTCGAGGATGGGGCCATGTCTCCCTTAGACATGGCTCCTAAGTCAGGCACCTTGGGGAGCAATGTGCTGGGCTCTTCCTTGTGCCAGCCCTCTAGGCCCCACACTGCCGCCTCCCATGCCCCGGGTACCCCTGAGGCAAAGGCCGGCCTGGCCCTCACTGACTCCTGGACATGGCAGGGCCGTTGCATAACCACCGACTCGGCCACCCATTCGATGATTTAGCACTGGGGCCCACACGGTAGTGGCTGCTGAGAGCAGCCTGAGTGCAGGGCTCCTAGGGTCCAGGGCACAAAGCCCAAGGGCTCTGCCTCACCAGGATCCCACGCTGCAGCCATGACACAGCAAGGAGATGTGTGTTGGCCTCTGCCAGCTGTCTGAGGGGTCTACATTGGTGCCAGACCCTAGCCTTGGTTCTCCAAGCTGGGCCAGGGGAGTCACTCCCATCCCTCAGGAACCCTGTGTTGGGGATTGGACCCCATGAGCAGGATTATGGCCCAGGAGGACTGGGACCAGGGAAGGACCCCCTGGGTGGCCTGGGCTGGGGGCCTGGCTGGGTAGTTCTTCCTTAGACCACTAGATGTCACTTCCATTTCAAAGGAACCCACTCACTGGAATTTTCCCATCATGTCCCACAGGTTCCAAGC
Organism: Heterocephalus glaber; assembly: GCF_000247695.1. The sequence continues at coordinate 15,893,591 of NW_004624754.1, forward strand.
CTTAAAGACACAGGGGCCACACGGAAACTCACTTTCTCAGGAGCGCCAAGTCTCGGAAACCTGGCCAGGCACAACCCCTAGGCCTGGCCGCAGCTTCCAGGAGCCCCATAATCTCCCACCCTGTAGAGCAAGGGGCAGAACTGGCCTCCTCCAGGGTGTTCTTCGGTGGTCTTTCTGACACGGAAAACGAGCCATGTGATCAGACCTGTCAGGGGACAACATTTGAAACAGGACGTACACCCCAAAGACCCTGCTCAGGGCTGGAGATTTCAGCTTACCATGGCCCCACTGTCCACTCCCAGGCTTCAGGCTGTCACCAAGCATTGCAGGGAACTCTGCTTTTCTCCCCTGCACCCAAACATTCATTCATGTCTCTGGGTGGCCGAAGGCCGTCACCACAGTGCACAACACTGTGATGGTTTCATTACCCCACTCACATCCCCAGAGACCTCCATGAGAGACAGGAAACTTAGAGCTACTTCCCGAATGAAGGACCAGAGTTGTGTGAGGAGAGCAAGCTCTGCCCTAGTCTCCTCCATGGCCCCTTCCCCTCTTCCGTAGGCAGGACTCCACTCAACTCCCAGTCACACTGATAAATAACTAGGTCATCTCCTAATGACTGCTACTGATAGAATAAACACGGGACCGTGTGCGGGAAGGCAGGAGGTTGTGTTGTCATAGTCGTGATTTTTCCACGAGACTCCCAGTACGTCTGTTAACCATCTGTTGGGCCCGAGGCATCCCCAGAACTGGAAGACCTTCAGCCACTCCCACTCCCCTTTGTGTGGCAAGCCCTCCTTGCTGTCCCATCACGCACACACATGCATGCTCCTCCTTGCTCCTCCTCCCCCACATCCAGTCTCCAGGGTCCCCAAGCCTTCCTGCTCAGGGAGTCTTCAGTAGGCCCCAGGGTCCCCTACATCCTTGTTTCCCACCCCCCTCTGTAGGTGTCACCAGGCCCAGGAAAGCCCATGGCCACTCAGCCCAGCATCCTCTCTGCCATCACCAGGGAAGGGAGGTTGAATCAGCGTGTCCTGGGTGGTGGAGGCTGCGTGGCGGGATGCGTGCCCGCACACACTCACATATGCATGCACTCACATTCACAGACGCACACACTCGCAAATGTGTTTATAGAGCTCCGGGCAACTGTAAACTTGGCTCGCTCCACCGCCCCCAGGAGAGGCAGAACCATAAACACCTCCTGCTCTGGCTGCTCCCCCTGACCAGGACGGTCACCTCCCGGGTCTTGGACACCCCGCCATTCGAGGGAACTGGCTGTGCTTACCCACTTTCCCTGGTGAGCCATGCCTGGCCTCTGCCTGTCCCCAGCACAGAGAAGGGCCCAGGCCATGCTGTGGTTTGCCCAGCTGTGACTGCCCTGGGGACACCTTGTCTCCGCCTCTCCTGCCACCCGCGAAGGTGCCCTCCGTCCTAGCTCTTTTGAGACTCTTCCCCTGAGCTCCTCAATGCACAGTCCGGTGCTTTCTGGATGGGGACTTGGAGAGGGAGGAGGAGAGGGAGCAGGAGAAGTGGGGCAGGGAGGATGGGAAACAAGAAGAGGAGGAGGAGGGGGAGAAGGAGGAAGAGGAAGAAGGAAGAGAGGAGGAAGAGGAAAGAGGAAGAGAAGAGGAATCAGTATCAGTGGGATAGGTCCTAATATTTTCTCTTAGACATCTACTCCCCTGGGGGAAGCAGGGCTCTCCTCTGGGGTCCCTGGGTGTGGGTGTATCAGTGCCAAAGCCAAGGCACCACCCCATTCCTGGGGTGTGAATTTTGGTCCAGGCTTTGTGCTGCCTGCTTGGGGGCCACAGCCCTGCCTGCACGTACAGTGAAAGGGATGGAACTGCCTGTCCCCAGGGCCCCCCTGGCCAGCACTCTTTGGTTTCTACCTCCAATCAAGGTTTTTTTTATTGGGAAATCGCACACTTGACCTTGCCAAGTTTGAGTTGTTGCTGTAACTCTCGTAAGTAACTCGTAACTCTCGAGAGGGAGAGAAGCCCCACGGTGCTGGGCCTAGACTGCGACAAAGTTAGGTGAGCCTACAGAAGGGATTTCAGGCATAGCAATCTATACAGCAAAGCCCCAGAACATGTCTTCTGGAAATCTTTGAAATGCAGGATGGATTCTTTCCTCAAAGGCGAGCCTGACTTTGGGGGAGTTGGGGCCTTTATTATTATTGAAAGGAGAGAGAGTGACCTTTTGCAGGGACAGGAAGCAGTGGGGCGGTGATGAAGGTCCCAGTACAGAATCATGGAGACCTGGAGGGGCCCAAGGCCTCACCCCTACCTTCCCCATTGTCCCCTGTCCCCCTTAACGAAGGCTCAGACCAGAGCACCAATGAGGCTTGGAAAATCCGCCTGTTGTGTGAGAGGATTTTCTGTAAATCTCCCTCATTCAGGCGGCAACAGCCCCGTGCCCTGCGGAGGGGAGGCTAACCGCCCTGGGGATCCTCATTAAAAACAGGTGCTTTCTGGCCAGCTCCCTGCTCCTCTGGGCCCCTTACCACCTGGGAGCATTAGAGAGAGGGTAGGAAACCCAGCAGACTCTCCAGGAGCCATCTCTGGGGAAGGTGACCTTGGGCCCCTGCAGGCCTGGAAATGGGCTGAGTCTCGATCACCATGGCAGCCAGGAGGGTTGCTTGGCATATTTGTGCAGGCCACCTCTCAAGGCCCCCTGTGAAACTTTGTAGGCCTATGTCGTGGAGTGCAGCAACCACCCTCCATGTGCGGCTCTTTATTTAAAATGAGATTTTTTTAAATCCAATAACTCAGATGCGCAGCTTTAGCATGGTTACTGGTTTCCACTGCTGATCTAGAACATTTGCAGCTCAGGTCACGCGTCCTAGACAGCGAGATTTCCAGCTAAGCAGGGCAGCTTCCCTCAAGGACGGTCCCTGAGGGGATCAGAAATGCAGGTGTCACCTCTGTGAACAGAAGTTGTGTGTCAACAATGCAGAAGGCTCCAGAGCCCCGAAAAGCTGCAGCTGTCCTCAGGGAGCTCCCAGCCCAAAGAGGGTTAAGTTCTTCCTGGGCCAGGCCTTGCTTTCCCGAGCAGGTGAGGGGAAAGGATCTAGCTGTCACTTAGCAGGCTCGTCACCGATGTCTGCTGGGGCCTTGCCCTCCCCAGGGGTAATCATTAACAGGCCCCCCTCCAGCTGCCCAGGCCAGCTGGGCATCTGCCGGGGGGTGGGGGGCAGAGCCAAGAGTCCACGTGGAGACATCCCCGGCCTGGTTAATGACACCACAGGGCCCGGCCGTGCTGTCCCTCTCCACCGGCCCTCCACACGGAGCCATATTTGATCAGATGAATCTTCAACCTGGGGACAGGGCACCCACCAGGAAAGCCGCCCACTCCTCCTGATTAAAGAACAGAAATTGTTCAAAATCGGGGGGCCACCCCAAGCCTCATGGGGCCCCAAACCTAGGCGGCAGGCTGTTGCCTTGTCAGCAGGAATTTTCCACATTTGCTGAGATCTCTGTTTGCCTTCCCCATCAGCTCAGCAAGTGGGGATGGAAAGATGACTAAGGTAATTAGTGACTGCCGGTAGCTGCTGGCCAGGAGGGGTGGCTGGAGGCCCTGAGTCAGAAAGCACGGACGACACACAAATGGTGAGCACCGGGCTCTCTCGGGCCTGGGGACCTCGGACCTGCAAGGAGGCGGCCAGCCAGGGACAGAGAAAGCAAGCCAAGTGCCCACTTGAAGCCAGGCATGGTGGCACACGCCTACAATCACAGCACTCTGAGAGGCTGAGGCAGGAGGATCACAAGTTCCAGTCCCGCCTGGGTGACGTAGTGATTTAGCAAGACCCTGTCTCAAAATAAACAATAAAAAATAAGAGGGCTGTGATGTAGCTCAGTGCAAAGGGTCTGGGTCCAGTCCCCAGTACCGAAAGAAAAAAAGTCCATTTCAGGCTGTGGTCAGGGGAGGAGCTGAGTCCTGGAAACGTCTAGGTGACAACAGCCCACACTGGCCACCACCCACTTCAGTAGCTCCCAACTATTTTGATCTATACTTTTATTAATATTAAAAAGCCTGCAGCATATGCGCCACTATATGTATATTTATTTATTTATAAATAATTACATGTGCTCACCTACTAATAAGTTCCATGTTTGTGTTTGTTTTGTTTTGTTTTGGTACTGGGGATTGAACTTGGGTCCTTGTGCTTGCAAGGCAGGCAGCGGAACCACTGAGCTAAATCCCTGGCCCTGTACAGTGCTATTTAAAACTACACAAGAGACTTTTCGAAAGCTAAAAGAAGAAAACAAATAGAAGTAAGGTCCTAAAGCCTTCCCAAGTGTTATTGGCCTGACTTGTGCAGCCATAGGTGGTTTCGGAAGCCACTGCTCTTCCCCAAGGGAGCGGTGGGTGAAACATTCCTACCAGAGCTCACTCAAGGAGCGAATCATCCTGTTTGCAAATTCAATGTCAGCCCATCCTCCTTTGTTAACATTAAGATTAGTTGCTATCTTGAAATTAGTTTGAACCTGAGCTGACCCCCCAGGAGCTGGGGTAGAGATGGTGCCAACGTCAGCTGACAGCAGCCCAGGGCCCTCACCCCTATCCGAGGGGACTCTGCCATGCTGTCCCCTCTCTGGGGGTGCCCTGGCTCCGCTTTGCACACCGGCAGGCATCTGTCCTCCGAACCCTATTCTTCCCCAGCACTGCTTCCTGTAATCCCTGGCTGGTCCACGGCCCACTTCTCAGCTGTCACAACACAAAGTGACCCTGCCACTGTGGCACCCACCTGCTGCATTGCGCTGCACCTCCCTTGCCAGACCACAGGGCATGGTGGCTATAGGGGACCTGACCCAACACCCATCTCCTCCCAGCTCTCACCATCTGACACTTGGGGACACAAGTCACAAGGGCCAGATAGGTGGCACCCCTCCCCATGTCCCTCAGCCAATGACTACTATGTCTGCAGCTACTGCCTTGCTGGCCCCCTAGCTTCCTGGTGGGGAACTTGGAAAAAGGATTCTGTGCAGACTCCCAGGGTGACTGAGCCCCAGTGGCCCACAAGTGCCACCTGTTCAATGACACATGTCATATTGGGTTCCTTGCCTTCCTTCCCCGCCTTCCACGCTCTTCTCTGGTGTTTTGTGAGATCAATTCTCAAATCAACTCACACTCGAATCCTTATTTCCAAGGATCTGACCCAAGATACTGACACATTCTAGGTGCTCAATAAATTCTAACAAGGATCTATGGAGTTCTAACCCCCATAGAGAGTTCCAGAAGGGCAGAGTCCACTGTACAGGCCCAAGAATATGGATGGCAGGACTGGAGCTGGCAGAGAGGGCAGAGATGGAATTTCTAGAAGGAAGAGCATTCATAGAGGTGGAGGTGGGAGGCGGGCATGAGGGTCACCACAGAGGGCAATGAGGAAGTGCTGAGTAACACATCCCATCCCTGCCTGGGCTTCTTTCCCCAGGTTCCTCTTTCCTGGAGTCTCATCCAGGCAACTAGGCTGAGGCTTGGCACCTTGGATCCGGGCTTCTCATACATTCCATGTGCCGTCAAAGATGCCAGGCCCCAAGGTATTCATTAAGATCTTCTAAAAGGATTAGGCTGACTTCTGGGAATGCTGGGGCTGCCACCTGCCCGCTCCTCGTGCCTGGAGGAGGAGGGAGCAGAGGGAGGAGCCAGGGATTCACTCTGATCCTCTGCTGAGCATCCGGTGCAATTAGAAGCAAGCAGGAGATGAATCTGGGCATGCTGAGAGGGGCCTGGGCATTCCCGTGCCCACTTGGCCTCTGGGGTTCCTGCCAGAGGGCACAGGGCTTGCCCTGGGGCTGCCCCACCCTGTATCACTCAACTGGCAGAGGCCTAGAACAGAGGGCTCACAAGGTCCAGCCTAGGAGACCAGAGACTGTACGTCCCATCTGGCTCTGCTATCAGCCACTGGGGGACCTTGAGGAGTATGTTTACCTGGGACTGTTACTCAGTTTTCCTAGCTGTACTGAAAGGAAGTGGCTGCTCAGTTCCTTCAGCTCCAAGTCTGAAAAGCCACTTTCTGCCTCATGTCTCCATCCCAGAGATTCTAGCTCCCTCCCTGTCTCAGCAATGCCAGGGTCAGGTGGCTTCTGGCTCCTCCTTAGAGGAATGAGTCTCTGGAAAGAGAGAGGGGATTACACAGAGCAGGAATAGGACAAATCTCCTGCAGGTAACCTTTTCTCCTTCAACCGAGGGCCACCACGATGCCGTGATTCCAGCAAGACCAATGGACCAAAATGCCTCGTCTTTCACCGTCATCCCCCCTTTGTGGTTCCTGCATTCCCTGGGGTACCAGCGCGGCATGGCCTTTGGTGGAGGAGGTCAGACCCCAGGGACCATTTCTCCTGGTACGAGGCTCCGGGGACCTGGTGATGCCTGGCTCTGAACTGATGTCAGCCCCACCACCCACCCACGGCCAGGGAGAAGCTAGTGTCACGTTTCTGAGGACCTCGGGACCCGAAAATGGCTGCCGTGTCTCCCATTGAAGTCTAAATCTCTCTCTGGCCAGCTGTTAAATCAAAGATCAGTATAGACCTTCCGCCAACAGCTGGGCCTAGGGAATCCCTTGCTCCCTGACAGAATGCCAGACACTCTGTAAATAAAAGTATGTCCAGATTAGAACCCTAATAAGATACAAGTTTTCACCTATCAGATTGGCAGAAAGCCAAACTAGGGAAAAAAGTGATAACGCACTTTCTGGGACAGGCTGTGGCGAAATGATCCCGCCCATGCATCACCGGTGGCAGATGAAATGTTAAAATCTTAGTGGAGAACAATTTGGCAGTGTGAATCAAGATGACACATGTATATGGCCTCTGAGTAACAATTCCAAGCCTAGAAATTGGTTCTACACTTCCACCTGTTTCATGGAATGACATGTGTACAAAATCACTGCAGCATAGTTCGAAAATGTTAAAGAGGTAAGTGACCTAAATCAAGAGATGCTTGATTGAATAAATGATGGGTGAATCGGCCCTAAGATGGAATACTATGCAGCTGTAAAAGAGGCCATTCTTTTTGTAGCATTAGCGAAAGTCCCCCAAGACAGAACAAACAAAAGAGGCAAAATACAGAACCATGTATAAAGCCCTTCACCTTGTGTGGAGAAAGAGGAATAAGAAAATGTATTTCTTCCCTTGTAAAATTTAAGAATTCATGCCTTACCTCAAGGAGACAAGGGGAAGAAAAAAAAAAAAACTCAAGAGCCCTGGAATGAACTTGCTCTGCCAACTTCGCCACCTCTGAATAAGAAGCAGATGAGGTAATGAGTGAACAGCAACAGAACAGGACACTGTCAGGGAGGAGGCTAGCATGGCTAACTAGACCTTCACTGAAATTAATTTATTTGTTTGTTTGTTTTTGAATCAGGATCAGGCCATGTAGCCCAGGCTGGCCTGAAGCTTTTGGAGATCCTCCTGCCTCAGCCTTCCGAGGCTGGGATTACAAGTGTGCACCCCCATGCCAAGCTCATATTCTGCCTCAGTGCCTCCACCCTCACCCTGAGTCTTCTCAATTCCAAGCTAACCTCAAGAAACAAAGTTTAACCTAGCTGTCCCTGACCACTCTGAGACAGTTTGTCCTGGCCAGTGAGGAAAGAGCAGAGATGGGGTTTATGTGGCATAAATGAGGCACTGGGTCAGGTGAATGCAAAAGACTCCCAGTCCCCCTCAAAAGAAAAAAGGGCCTGAGTTCTGGTAGTCAGCACCTGTTCACACCCCAAGTGAGAGATGCCGCTGGCCCTTGTGCCTCCATTTGCGATCTATTGGCTGTGTGGTTTTCTGCGTGTGCCAACTGTAAATTGATTTGTATTTTGAGTGTGTACAAGCTGTGAAAAGTGAAAGATGTGTTTTACCTTGCACAATCTGATAACTGGGCAAATCTGATGTATGTGAGCCTGATTTCAAATTAACACAAGGATCCGCCGTGGATTATTTTTCCTTTAAAAAAGATCCTAGCCCTTATGCATGACTGAGAAAAATCTATTTGATTGAGTTTTTGCAGGGCCTGGGAAGTCCCTTATTTTTTCTTTTCATACTTTCTGGGCACCCAGTAGGTGCTTAGTGGGAGTTTGCTTGGTAAGGATCTCCCATTAGGGTGCACCTGGGCAGGCAGCAGGCAAGGTTCTGCTCACCTCCCCCTTGAATTCAGGGCATGAGGCTGGGGATTCACCTGGGGGGGGGCATCCTGCACCCAGGCCAGTGCAGACTACACACCCTCTCCCCCGCTGGGCCTGGAGTTTCCGCCTGGGAATGAGGGTGGGGGTGTGACACACCACTGCCAATGCCAGGTGTGGTCTCTGTCGATGAGCGCGTTCCTGAGATAGAGGTGCAATGGCCGGAATGCGAGGGGCCACAGGCAGTGACAGACCGCGCCAGCCCAAGAGCTGGACAAATATTGACCCTTAGCGGGGTGGCCCTTGAAAACCCTCCACCGGATGCCTCTCGCTGTTGCCCTATCCCCACTGGCCCTCGAGGTGGGATGCTAGGCTGGGGACAAGTAAGGGCGCAGTCTGCTCCAGATCCCAGGGCAGTGCCCTCTGCTCAGAAGGAAGCAGCTCGTGCCCTTGCCTGCCCCACCCGGCACGCCTGGGGCTTCCTGGGTCACCAACCTCAGGAACTCCAGGAAAGAGCCCCGCTTCCCATGCATCCCCACCTGGCTCTCAGGTGGAAGGGTCCCCCCCTCCTGGGTTTGCCCCGCCATCCCCTGCCCCCCAGGGGCCCCAGGCTCAGCACTCCCCCAAGTCTGAGCAGCAGGCAGAGACTGCATCTCTGGTTCATGGGGGAGCACTGGTATCCCCACACCTGCAGGACATGCATTCTCTGAGGAGGACTGGAGGTGGCGTAGGACATGCAAACACCTTCTGGGGACCAGGAATTGGGACTTGGGAAATGGCCAAGGGTTGACACAAGAAATGGGCTTAGAACCAAGGGGGTTTCCGGGGACAGGAGCAGGTAGGCAGGCCAGGGACAGAAGGGGATGCTGTAGAACATAGGGGATCCCTCTGTTCATGTCACCTGATCACAGGAGTTGGGCTGGGACCTCACTGTGAGAAACGCTGGGTCTTCTCTCCTCAGACTAGGGGGTCCCCAAGGACAGCGCTGTGTCTCTCCTTCAGGTTGGGGGCTGTCTGAGTAATAGGAGATTGTTTTCCCCATGATGGAAACCAAGAGATAAGTCTAGAGGTTATACCCTGGCCAGAAAGAACTTACTTCTTTCTTTTTCTCACTTCCATTCATCTTTGAAAAACAAAGCATACACACACATTAGGATGTCAAATAAATTTCAATTAGATGTTCAAGCTCATAAACTCTGAGAAATACATCCTCACCTACCAGAAAAAATAAATAAGTTAAAATTTCACCTTCTACCGTTTTTAAAATTAGATATGTCTGCATAGTTCAAATATCAAGGTAATAAATCTTGGGAATGTTCGTCCCTGGGCCTCCCATCCCCCATCCCCTCCACAGTCTGTGAGCACATCAGTTTCTCCTGCACCTTTTCCAGGGTTTGTTTATGCAAATGCGAGTGACATTCTTCCTTTCCCTTGTCACAGAGAACTTTCTGATAGCTGGAGCATGGCCAACCAAAAGCGCAGGTTTGTCCAGGACTTGTTGGTGTCCTTTGGCTCTCACACCCCTCCCCTCAGTGGAAGAGAGGGTCACAGCCACCCTGGCTATGAGGAAGAAGGGTCACAGTGCTTACTGTTTGGGGTTTGCTTCCTAGGCCCTTAAACGTGGCAGAGCTGTCCCCACAGCAAGTTGGCAGAAGGGCTCTCCAAGTGAAGAGGGAGCCCTCCAGGAGGGCCTCGCAGAAGTGGGGTGTGGCCTTGCAAACTCAGAGGCAAGTGCCACTTCGAGGTCTGCAGGTTCCGAGCTCCCCACCCCCCGTAGTGGCGGCGGCAGTACAGAGGCGTCCCGGTCCTGGGAACAGAAGTTGTGCCCATGTTTCGCTGCCCGTCAGTCGAGGCCTGGGCTGCAGCCCTATCTAAGGTACACAGAATTATCTCACTCCTCACTCTGGCAGCAGGGCCTCCCCAGGCTGCCTCCCGCTGCTTTGTTAATATTTACCACAGCTGCAGGCCCCAGCACTCTCCCCATACAGCAGGTGGCTTCTGTGTCCCCACAGCCCGTTTCCCAGCAGAGGATGGCATTGCATCAGGGCCCTGGGCACCCACAGGTACCTTTGGCTCCTCTGAGCACAGGGAGGAATGGCGAGACCCCATCCAAGGTGGCTGGTCCCCAAATGCAGATGTGCTCTGAGAATGGAGGGGACCCCAATTGTGAGGACTTCAAGTGAAAATTAATGTGGATTATCAACACATTTTCACATGTGCATCACCTGTTGAATGATACTTGTCATATGTTAAATTAAATAAATATTAAAATTGTTATCTTATTTATTTTACTTTGTTTACAGTGCTGAGGGTTGAATCCAGGGCCTCAGGCATGCTAAGCAAGCATTCTGCCACAAGCTACATTTTACTTCTTTAATGTGGTGCCTAGGAATTAGGAAATTTTTGTTTGTTTGTTTTGGTTTTTTGAGACAGGCTCTTGCTACGTAGTTCAGGCTGGCCTTGAACTCACTCTGTAGCCCAGGCTGGCCTTGAACTTGCAGTGATCCTCCCACCTCAGCTTCCTGAGTGCTGGGAGCTGGGATCACAGGTGTGCACCACGGCACCCGGCTGAAATTTTACAATAGATATGGCTCACTTTATATTCTCCTGGACAGGGCTGGGTGGAGTGTTATGGGAAATCTATCATAGGGGCTGCTCCTTTTCTCTTCTTCAGGACCAGATATGGCCCAACCACCCACTATGGCCCCAGGGGCCTGTCCTGATCCCTGCCGCCATCAGACTGAGATCCCTTAGGGACAGAAGCCAGGTCTCCCTCCTCTCTCCTACTCCCTGAGAGCCAGGAGAGGTGACAATGTGGGGAGGCAACCATCCATTCCCTCTGGCAGTCCTGACAGGGCAGCCCAGCCGAGACACAGCCCCCAACCCTGGGGCCACCACCACGTGACACTCTGCCCTGACTGCCGACCCACTGTCATTTAGGTGGTCTCAGGAGGGGGTATCAGCTGGTTCCCAACACTTGAGATTCGGGCACTCAGCAAGATGCAGAACATGCCTGGGTCCAAAATGGCTCTGAGGAGTCACACATCACAAACGCCATGGAGAACCCACAAGTCAGTTTAGGAAAAGTCATGGCACATCTGCCTCCTTCCAGCTTTTCTCATTCAGTCTCGGTCCACCATTTGTATTATTTTTTTATTTTATGCAGCGCCAGGGGCAGAGCCCAGGGCCTCTTGCACACCAGCCAAGCACTCTACCACTGCGCTCTACACCCAGTACTCATCCCACTGTTTTTAGACACCCGAGTCCACCCGAATCCCACCACCAAGTCCCTTCCTGCAGGGAGCCCTTTGACGAGAGTCCACTGTCTCCCATGCCCAGCATTCTGCCCTCCCCCACCCCTTCTGCCCCACTGACCTCGGTCCCCTTTGCAGAGCCCAGCGGGTCCATCACCCTGTTGGCTGGACAGGATGCATCACAGAACCCCACCGTGTGGTCTTGTTCCTGGCTTGCTACACATCACTGCTGACATGCAGGGGTCTGTCAGCAAATCACTAAGTCTTTTGTCCCAAGTACCTCTGACCCCTCCCACTTAGGCAGGCAGGGCCTGGAAAGTGCCACATTGTGTCCCCTGGCATGGTTCCTTTGGGTCCTGATTCTCTCACCCAAGAGGTCTACTTGCCTCCCAGTCATGACACTTGTACTCTTCCCTAAGTCACCAGTGGCTTCCCAGCTTCCTCTCCTACCACCCTGGCCATGATTCCAGTCCTGCACTCAGCCCTCTGTCCTCATCCCACTTGGCCCCTGGCACCATTTGTCACTGTCAGTCACCTCCTCTTACTGAACGTGTTTCTCACTTGGTGTCCAAGTCAACCCTTTCTCTTGGCCTTCCTCTCCCTCCCTGGCCAGGTCTTCTCAGCTCCCTGCTTTCTAACCTCAGAAGCACCAGGGCTGGTCCTGGGACTCATCTTCCTTAGTTGTCACTCTCCCTCAGAGAAGACAACAACATTAGCACAGATAAAGGCAAATAAGCCCTTTCTGGCATTCAACTTGGAGACAAAAATAGGCCCCAAATCTATAGCACTTGCCAAATCCATCAAATTTAAGCATCACATATTCTTTGGCTGGATGATCTTCTCCCTGAATGCTTAGGCTATAGAAACAAACACACACATCACGTATATCAAACACGTGGGAAGAGACTCGGCTGCTCATTGCAGAAATCTTGGTAAGAGGAAAAGGCTGAACACAGCTCTGTGTGCATGGCATGTAAGAATTTCCAAGTCACACGAGTTTGATCCCCAGTACCAAAAAAAAAGAATTTCCAAGTCACATGTTCGAGGGAAAGAAAGCTAGATCTTGTTTTGGCTTATGTCTAGATGTCCCCCAAAGCCCTGTACAATCATAGGTGGGGCTTTACAGAGGTGGCTGGATCTAGAGTGTGTGATGCTGGGATGAAGGGCGTGTGATTACTAAATTAGTCCACTGATTGGTTTGACAGCCACCCTAAACCAGGTAGCCTGGATAAAATAGAAAGGGAGGAGAAAGAAGCTTCTATTGTTACTTGGAGTTTGTCTCTTGCTAGTTGCTCGCCATGAACTGCTTCTCCTCTGTGATGCCCCTCTGCCATGCTACCCCGCCTTGGAGCTGGCCAACTATAGACTAAAACCTCTAAAAACTGTGAACCAAATAAATCTTTTCTCCTTTACCTTTGAGTGTCATGTATTTTGTCTCAGCAATGAGAAAAGTAACTCAGACAGATGTCAAATATGCTAGTCTGCATTTGTAAAAGGATAGATAGAGCCAAATGTGGAGGCCAAAGCTGTTATTCCAGCACTCTGGAACGCTGAGGCAGGAGAAGGCAAGTTCAAAAGCTGAGGATCCAGCTCAGAGAAAATGCCCTCGGTTCAATTCCCAGTACTGCAAAAATAAAAAATAAAAGGGCAGGCAAGGAGATGGAGCGAGTGAGAGGATGTTCCTAAGAAGTGGTACCCAGCTGCCTGGAGGGGAGAGAGAGGGTTCACAGTAGACGTTTTTGTACTTTTTGGATTGGAATCCATGCATTTGTTTCCTCATTCTCAATACTTATTCTTTAATTGGCCCGACACAGCCTATCAGTGCTGCCTCCAGGGGATTCCTCCTTCCCTCCTCTTTGGCCCTAGCCACTCCTGTCCTCACCCTCAGGGTCCGGTTCCCAGAACTGCCCTGACTGGGGCTGGGTTGCTGTCTCTTCCAGCCTCCTTCTCGTGCCCAAATTCCCAGACACGCCTTCCCCCAGTTCTCTCCGAGGGGGCCCAGCAGTCTGCTTCCCTCCGCCTGCATGAGAGGCCCCGGTCACCCCAGGCACAGCGGGTGAAAATCACAGCAGCCAACAGAGCAGCCATGTGGAGGCCACGAGGCAGCAGCCTCCAGATGGTTAATGTGTTGAGGATGCAGAAGGACAGAAAGAGCCCACGCTTTGTGACACCATCAATGTGATCCTCCTACCAGTCTGGACTCACTGCCCTCCAACTTCCTGCTGTGGAACCAGGATAAATGCCTGTATGCTCAGCCACTGCTAGTTGTCCTGCTACTACAGAGCTCACACATCCCCACTGCTACTGCAGGCCACACAAAAGCCATCTTTGAAGGCTGGGGATTTAGCTCAGTGGTTTCGCCGCCTGCTGCACAAGTGCAAGGATCTGAGTTCGATCCCCAGTACCAAGAAAAAGCCATCTTGGAGTCTCTGCAACCAGCCACCACACCCACGGGGCCTGAAGGATGTCCTGTTCCCCATCTTAGTCCCAGAGCCGAACACCTTGACCAGTTAGTGACCTAACCCACCAGCCTCCCTTTCCTGATGACCATGAGAAAGGAGAAGGTTTCTCCTGTCACTGTCCCTCTGCCAGCCAATCCCTCCTTCCTCCATCTGCCCCCGACCGTCTGAGAGATGAAGTGGTCTCCAGCACCAGTTGGCAGCCAGTTGGGTGCTCTGCTTCCACCACTCCTCCCAGGGGAGGTCCCCACTGTTGTGTGGCCCTGGGAAAGTGGACCCTGTGCATGAAGCAGGCCTCATGTGCCCTTCTGCTCCCCCATGGCCCAAGGACAGGGCTCCCCACTGTTAGCCCCAACTCAAGGCCATGACTTCCCAAGATCTGGATCTAGACTTCTGCTCTGGGAATTCTACCTTTACCATTTTTAAGAGTAGAAGTTCCTTGAAGGCAAAAATCTGGCCTTCAGGCCTGTCCCAAGCCTGGCCAAGTACAAACATGTCATTAACAGTGAGTCATTCGATTCCCACACCCAGCCTCTGCCTCCCATTCTGCCTCTGTCCTAGCTTTCCAGAGTTTGGCTTGGGAAAATGTTAAGTTGCAGGGTGGCCACCTCTGTACTCTAGTCCTGCTCATTTAATAATAGATCTAATCAGATACAATGTATTATTTTTAAACCTAGTCAATGCTGAGCCCTTAAACCATGGATAGGATCTCATACTGATCACAGAGAGCCCGAAATATGTGTGAAAGAACTACCAAGTATCACAGAGACACTTCTCACATTCCCCACAATGACAACTGGTAATGACTTCCCAGGGGTCTGCCGGGTACCCCTTTATTCCCACTCTGAAACCTGCAGACCCAGCCCCAGCTGGAAGGAGACATGAGCCACGGGCACCCAGCTTCTCCCCACTGTGCTGCCCATTTCTGCTCCCCAGTCCAGCCAAGCGGGTCCCAAGAGCCACGGCCTCTGTCCCTCAACCTGTTGGCCAGTCACTCTTGTTATTGTCACTACATAATTTAATAAAAAATGACACAAAACAAGGAAAATGAAACATGACTGTGAAAAGAAAGAGTTTTCCTTTTTTCTTCAAAATCCAAGTTAAATGTTTTGGAAGAGCTTGGTGACAGCAAACCACTGAAGAAATTGAGTTAGGCAGAGGGGAGAGAGGCAGAGCTGCAGGCGGGCGGGAGGTCCAATCTGAAGTTTTTGCTCCACTACAAAAAATAAACCAAGCTGGAACCAAAGAAGCTGGCATGCCATGGATTGCTTTATGCAAGAGGGCCACTCAGGGTTCAGGAGGGCCTGTGCTGGGGGAGGCCTGTGCCGGGGGAGGCCTCGCCAAGTATCAAATGGCTGGCAAATGCTGGCACCTCTGTGGTCTCTAATTCAAATGAAACATGTACACTGAGCAGGTTTTAATTTTTTAGGAGGCTGCCCTGCCCCATCTTTTTGAGACACTGGGGGTTGAACCCAGGGCCTCGCACACACTAAGCAAGCACTTTACCACTGAGCTACATGCCCAGTTCTATGTTCCCCTTGTCGAGATTAACTGGGATAGAGACGGGCTTAGCAAAGTGACCAGATGCGGAGGACTCGACTCTCTATCCTGCAATTGGCATTGCCACCCACACCAGAGTCTCAGAGCCACCGTAGTGCCTCCCCTCCCTCCCCAGCTCCTCTACTGGCCATCACTGGAATCCTGCCACGTTCTCTGCCAACCTCTCCTGATTGTCCTCGGATCTCCATCACCAAGTCACCACCCCCATCCCTGATGGCCCCACCAGGTCCCACTCCTTCCACCCTTACCCCACCCCAGAATCCAGCCTCCTCCAACAGCAAGAAGAATCTGATCACATCACTCCGTTGCTTAAAACTCTTTACTAACTTTCAAAAATGCCTTCATCTGACAGAGAAAGGGCCTGCATGCACACACACACACACTCCAGCCACACAACCACCTGTCAGGACCCTCTGCCCACTTCCTGCCACAGGACCTTTGTACATGCTATCCATGCCACTTAGCACAGTCCCTACCTATTCTCCATCTGGTTAATTCTTATTCACCCTGCAAGTCTCTACCTCAATGCCATATCCTGAGAAGTGCTTTCCCTTTCACTTACACTGAATACATAGACATGTGTATTTCTTCCCACCACCCCTACAGGCTAGGCATTGGTGTAGCTCTGAGAATGCACAGTGAACGAGATGGACATAATCTCTGCTCTCAAACATTACACCCACTGGGCGGGGATACGGCTTAGTGGTAAAACACTAACTTAGGATTCAATCCCAGGGACCACGAAAAGAAATCATAACCCAGTGGGGAAGAACAATAACAAATGATAAAATAAATAAATACTGTCAGATGGTGGTCATAAAAACATCTGATCAAAATGATTCATTTTATGATTAGAATAAATGAGTTATTAAAAAATCTATATTTTTAAGTGTTTAAGACAATTAGGTTTCAACAATACATGGAAGGCATGTATTTATCCAGTGACTGTTGGAACTTAGTTCTAGATGAGTTTTTTCTGTTTGGATCATTTTTAAAATGTGGCTTGTTCCCCCAGGAAAAAATAAAATAGAATAAAATGGCATTGCTCACGGGCATGCACACACAAACACAACACCTCAAAACAAGCACAGAACATTGGACACACAAAGATAGGCCAGACTCAAAACACTGCCCTCTGTCTCTTGTTCACACACTCACACACAGACATAAGAGGGCAGGGTGTGCGCAGCCCCTACATCCACCTGGCCATCCCCGTGCCCCACCCACCGAAGCCCAGCCCTCAAGGTACTGTTGCTGAGGGTGGCTCATCTCCCTCTTCCCAAGACATCCTTGTTCAGATGAGAATCAGCAGCCAGGGTGGCAACAGAGGCCCTGAATTCGGCGCCCCTCCTAACAGTCACACAGCAACCTAAACCCTGGCAGAGGCTGAGGTTAAATTAAAATAAAGCGAGATCGAGGCACCTTATAATTTTGTGGTCATTCTGTACCCTGACCTCCACTCGCCCCCCGAGCCACAAGCCCAGTGTCACCCTCGGTGCCGCCCCTTCCCAGGGCAGACCAGCCACTGGCTTTCACGCTTGCCCACGCTGCCCCCCACCACCCCTGCTGCTGCCCTGGCCAGCACCAAGCTCCCCGATGTAACCCCTGGGCTTTAACACGACCCACTTTTTGAAAGTCACACACACGCCACAGCCAGAGCTCACCCCACACCTCCCCTGATCCCACGCTCACACCCCCAAACCACGCCGGACACCTGCGCATTCCACATCCCGCAGAGCAGGTCGGCCACCTGCTTCTCGGAAGACGGGAATGTCTGGGGTGTGAACCCCGGTTCCCAACAATTTCCACACCCACACGCCCCAAGTCCTCGTGCCACCCTCTCTCCCCACCGCAACCCGAGAGAGGGTGACTCACAGCACCCACGCCCAGAGTGGCCATGTGAATGCAGTGGGACTCCCACCCCAGCCCCAGCCCAGCCTCCAAGCCTCTCCGTCACCCCCAGCCACCTGCTGCCAACGGCCAGTGACCCACAGCATCCAAGGAAAAGTGGAAGGCTTTGAGGACAAGGCCCCTTCTGGTGGGGAGGGGTCAGTCATAGGACCTGAGGTGACCTCAGAAAACTCAGGACATTAGGATCCCTGGAAGGCTGAGCCCTGGGCGGGGGCACAGTTGATGGCCTGAGGTTTGTGTGGGTCTGGCACCCTCCTCTGGGCCACAGCTGGCCCTGACTTCAGTGATAGGGCTGAAGAGCAGCGGGGCAGCCCACAGAGGGGTCTGCCATTGCCGTAGGACAGGGAGGAAGCAGGTTGTTCCCACCTCATAGCTGTCTCTGTGGCATCACTGTCCCGAGGGGCCCACTGAAAAAGTCCTAGCAGAATCCCGGGAAGCCAAGGCCACACGAAGATGATTCTGGTGCCTGACCCTCTGACCTGGCACCTCCACGTGAGTTAGTATGGGAGAGGTGACTGGTCACAGGCCTCACCGTAGCCCATCTAGCCTCCAGCCCAGACCAGCACCAGGACCCCTTCCTGAAGGGCTGAGGACAGCAGCCTGTCCTTCTGGCCCGACCGCGCAGCGGGCCCCGGAGGACGGGCCAAGTGCCTGGGGCTGCAGCAGGAGAGACGAAGTGTGGAGAAGGAAGGCCTGCCCACCTGCCTGCCACCTGTCTGCCTGGTGAGAGGCGATTGTAACCCAGGAACAAGTCCTAAAGGAGTCAACTCTCCACCAGCACTGAGCTGGGTGCTGGGGCCCCAGAGACCAGGAAGTGTGCCCTCTGCCTCCGGAGAGCTAATGAAGTCACAGCAGTGACACCCAGCACCAGAATAGTGTTTATGATGTGCTGAACCCTGTTCTCAGAGTTTATAAGTCATTTGGTCCTCCAGCCAGCCCTCTGGGCTACATACTGTTATCGCTCCTGTCTCAAAGGTGACAATGACATCGAGGCATAGCAGGGTCAGTAACCTGCCCCAGGCTGCACAGAACAGTTCTGCCTCTGGTCTGTGATCTGACCCAGTTGCCTCTGCTTCCTGTGTGGTCTCCCATTCTCCACGGTGCAGGGGTCTCTACCTCTCCCACCCACCCAGCTCAACCTAAACACCTGTCCTCAAACTTAGGGCGAACTCACTGTTCACCAAGCACTCACTGGGCACCTGCCCTCGGGCCAACACTGTGCTGGGAATGCAGACAGTGGTGAAGCCTGGTGCTGGCCTCCAAGGAGCTCTCTGCCTGGCCAGTGACATCCTCCAGGCACACAGATGTCACCTGCAGGGAGATAATCCTAGAGCAGCATAGCCACAAGACGCTCCAGACCTAAGGCCAGGCATGAAAACGGTGAGCTTTGGTGAACAAGAAATTCAAAAATTGCCCAAGGACTCAAGTACAGATTCCTGCAAAGAAGATACACAGGTGGTCAATAAACACAAGGAAAGATTCTGAACACAGTGAAGCCACTAGGGAAATGCAAGCCAGACACCAAAGTGAGATTCAGTTGGGTACTATCCAAAATCCAGAAAGGATCTACGTTTGTCGAGGAACTGCAGATGTCAGGGAGACTGTGACATGCCATAGCCCCTGTGGGAAACAGTCTGATGATTCCTTAAAATGTTCAAAATACAATCGTCATCTATCCAGCAATTGCATCTCTGGATATGTGCCCCAAGTAATGGAAAGCAGCGTCTCAAAAAGATGTATGAACATCTATGTCCCTAGCAGCATTATTCACAATTGCCAAGAGGTTGGGGTGACCCAAGTGCCTGCGGAGGGATACAGGGACAAGCAAAAGTAGAGAATCCATGCACAGAACAGTGCTCAGCCTTAAGAAGCAAGGAAATTCTGACACAGGCAGCTACAACGATAAACCTGGACGTATGGCTTTGGGAAATCATCTCTTCACAGAAAGACAAATACTGTATGATTCCCCAGACATGGGATAGATTCATCATAATCATGGACAAAACGGTGCTGCCAGAGGCTGGGGGAGGGCAAGGGAATTTGAGTTTAATGGGCACAGAGTTTCAGTTTTGTAAGATGCCGGGTGTGGAAGATGGATGGTGCGACGGTTACACAACGGGAATGTGCTTAATGTCCCTGAAACCGCTCGCACAGCAATGGTTACGACGGTAAATTTCATTCTGTGTGTTTTACCACAGGAAAAGATAATTTTAAAAAGCAAGAGGCAATGTGTAACTCAAAAGCCAGCCATGCTAGGAGGAGAAAGTTCCCCAAGGAGGGCACAGAACGGAGGCAAGGGAAAAGGCAGCCCCATGGGCGTCCGAGGAGTGAGCTCGGAGCAATAAATCCTGCTCTGCCAACCCCAGAAGAACCAAGTGCTGCTTCCAAGCTGGGAGGAGGAGAGGCAGTGGGCGTGTGGCATGGTGAAATGGTGGCAACCAGTGAAAGGCCAGTTGGGAATCCAGGAGCCTTTAGATCTGAGTCCCTGAAACCAGGCCAAACTTTCAGGCCCAAGGTGCATCCTTCCAGGGAGTGGGATGCCTTTCCCACAGCTGCTTCACCGCGAGTCTCATCTTGTCCATTCCTCTGCCCACTCAGGGCCTGCAGGGCCCCTGCCCTTTCCCCGGGAACCCTGGAGCTGCAGGGAGGCCACTGCCTTGCGCAGACACAGAGCCCAAGGCAGTGCTGATTCCAGCCTGCCAAGCTCAGGTATTAATTAGACTCTCACGGGAAGGAGGCATGGACAGCTGGACCTGTGAACACACGATGTTGATACAACAGGTTCAAGTCCCCTTCCCTTCCATCCCAACCCCAAGCAATTACGGAAGTTCTCAGAGCTTCCTTCCTACCCTGACCAAAAGGTGGTGACCTCTGTACCCTTCTCACAGGGCTGTTGTAAGGACACACAAAGAAGACTCTTGCTGTCCTCATTAGTACTTGTCACCCTGCTGTCCAAGGCTGGGAAGGGACAGTAATGAAGATGGGGTTGGAACAGAAGATGCTGGGGTGCCTTCCGAGCATGGCAGGTATACACAGGGGGGCAGCAAGAGGAACCTACACTTGCCAAGCCTGGCCTCCTGCAGTTACCAGATGTACCCCATCCTTGTGTAGCTAGCACAGCTCCCTGTATGGTGGAACCCCAAGTCTGCTATGGTTTAATCTTCTCCCTAATCATAGGTAGAGGTCCAGTCTGCTGGGGGAAGCACGTAGGGCACCTAGACTTTATTCTCCCTCTCAGGTTCACAAGTTCCCTGGGCCAAGTGCCATTAAAGGCACAGATTCCTCCCGTGGCCCGCAGCCAGCCAGGGGAAGCTTGGGGAGAAGGCGTCCTGCAAGGAGGGTGCTTTCAGAGGAAGGACACCCGGCCAGGACACCCCTCTGTCCCCACTTCCCACCCGTCCACCCTTCCATCCTCATACACACTGACTTCTAGGCCTCTTGCTGAGCTGCCAGGTAATCATTAATCCAGGGAGAGGCACTGGCCCTTTAAGGCTGCCCTGGGAAGAGATGACAAAATCACCCCATTGTACTTTGTGCCCTGGGCCTGGCTGGTGGGCAAATAGGCCTGAGAGCTGGGAGGCAGCTGCCCTGTGGCCAGGAGGCCCCGCCCCAGAGCCCTGCCTTTGCTGCTCAGCCTGCCAGGGCAGATGGGCACTTGGCTGGGCACTCAGCCTCCAGGCACCCTCCCCCCACTAAGCCCCTTTGCCAATCCTTCTTTAGGCTCTGCCCCTACCCCACCTCCCTCCAACAAGTGTCTCCGTCTAGGCCATGCTTCCCACACCCGTCTGCCACTGCGTTAGAAGGGCACCCGGTAAGGACTACGCCAGCTGTGCCCAGAACCCAGCCAGGGCCTAAGGTGCTGACTCAGGAAGAAGGCAGTGGCCAGGAACAGGCTATGGGTGGGGAGGGGGTCTATGGAGACAGTGAAGGCCAGTAGTCAGGACCCAGGGCCCTGGGGTGCCTTTCTGAGTCCTGGGGTGGCTACCTGCCAGCCATGGGGCCCTCAGGCCAGCTCATACCTGTGGCTCTGCTGCCCTCAGGTACAGGTGACCGAGCAGGGGTGATGACACTGGGGGTGACCATCCTGTCCCTGGACTCAGTGAGCCAGGACCCCAGACGGGCCACAGCCATGTAAATCCAAGGCCTTCACACTGAGCAACATCCCCAGCCCTTTTCATTCTAAGACAGGGTCTCAACAGGTCACTAAGTTGCCCGGGCTGGGCTGGAATTTGTGATTCTCCTGCCTCAGCCTCCCAGAATGCTGAGATCATAGGTATGTGCCACCACTCCCAGCTCAAACATCCTACACACACTCATGGCTGAGCAGGGATCTTGGAAGGGGCTTGGATGTCACCCCACCACATCAGGGGTGCTTTCTCTGCCAGACCCTTGGCTCCAGAGCCCAGGAGCTGCTCTGCTCAGTATTTGCCCATCCCCCTACCTCGTGGTGACCTGGCCAGGGACTGCACCACCTCCAACCCAGAGCCAGAGACTGTGCTGCACCTGGCACAGCAAAGGCACACAGCCAATATCATTTGAGGGAATCAGTGAACATGCAGGAGTGGGGGCCAGCGACCGGCCCTGTGCACAGGTAGAAGCCTAGGTCAAGGCCAGGTGAGAGGGGCTGGCCAAGACGGCCTTCGCTCTTCCACCAAAGCATGAGCAAACTCAAGGCCTCCCTTGGGCAAGATCCCACAGGTCACTGAGTGTGAGCATCCGTTTAGGGTCCTGCCGTGTGCAGGGCACTGTGAGCATGTCAGAGAGCTGCATGGGAGAACCAGAAGTCACAGCCTCTGCGCTGGGGGGAGACTGACTGCACCCAGACATCTGAAGCTATCTGAGAGCAACGGCAAGGACAAATCAAGACAGGATTGTCAAAGACAGGAATGGAAGGATGCAGGAAAGAGGGCGGAAGAAGTCCCAGGAGGCTTCCCGGAGGAGGTAAGCTCTGAACTATAGACCCCTCCCTCCATCCATGCATCCATGCATCCATCCACAGAAAAAGAGAACACATGGTAAATGAACTACCCTCCCCTAGATGGCTGTCAGCATTGCTGGGTGGCCAATATCTAAACCCGGTGACAACGCAGTCAGAGACGAGGCCTGATAGATACAGAGCCCCCATGCCAGAAACTGGTGGAGCGAGGAGCGTTCCCAGAGGTTCATCTTGAAGATCTGCCTGGCAGGTCTGCACTTCAGGGAGCAGAAGCTGCAGATGAGGAGGGGCAGGAGGAACCTTGGTCAAGGCACAGGGACACGGCAAGTAAACACGACTAATAGTGACCTGTTGTTTTTCCAGGTTCTTGGTGACCTCACCTTTGACCAACAATTTCCTGGCACTAGCTCAGTCTGCCAAGGGGGGTCAGGGGGGAGGAAGAGGAGGGTAAACAGCAGGTGAGGGCAAAGGTAGCCCTAGAAGGCAAGGGGCACATTCCAAAAAGTCTCCGCAGTCGGCGGCCTGCAGCAGAGCCCAAAGTCCGACCAGGAGCTCACACCTGTCTTCCAGCCTCAGAAAACGCCGAAAATTCAACTACCCACCCGGCAGGGTTGACCCCCCTTCCCAACCCACAGCCCGGTGCCCTGTGTGCAGGAGGCCTGGCCAGGCTGGAAAGAGCTCAGGATTCCCCAGCATGGCCTTCCCACCACCCTATCTCCTCCAGGGTCACTCACCCCTCTGGGCCACGTTCCTCCTCGAGAGAAAAGCAAAGCCTGGCTGGGCCACCACCCTTCAGCACAAAAAGCCCCGAGCGTCCTCAACCAGCAGCCAAGGTCCTGGCTCTCTCTGCCTCTCAGAGCCACGGGACCTCAGCTTTGCCATGTGTACAACCGAAGTGCACAGCAGGGATGCTTTCTCGAGGCTTTGAAAAGGAGATAACATCTTTAATTCTTTCAGGAAGATGCCTAGTGGGGGAATAGCTATGGCAATTGGAATTTCTAGTTTTAGATTTTTATCTTGGAAGCAGCCTATATGTCTATCAACAGATAAATGGATAAAGTGTGGTATTTGCACTCAATGGAGTACTATTCTGCTATCAAGAAGGATACACTTGGGGCCGGGGATTTAGCTCAGTGGTTCTGGTGCCTGCCTCAAAAGCGCAAGGACCCGAGATCGATCCCCAGTACCAAAAAAAAAAAAAAAAAGAAGGATACACTTGAGTCATTTGTAAAAAAAATAGATTCACCTTGAGACCCTAATGATAGGTGGAATAAATCAGATGCACAAACTACAGCATCACATGGTTTCTCTTATATAGTAAACACAAAGTGTATGTGAAGATCAAAATAAAGGATGGATGAAAGGACACAGGGTGATGGATCTTTTTGCAAATGGGAAGAGGACCAAGAGATGCGGTGGGGGAGGGGATAAAAAAGAACTAAGATGTGTGGTGTATGTGCACCAACTTCCCACAATAAAAATAGTCACTATCCGTCACAAACATGCACTAATATAAATAAATAAATAGTAAATAAATAGAGGATACACGTGAAATAAAGTTAGGCATCATTATTCTCAATGCTAGATTACTAGAGATCATTCAAATGTCTGTTTTAGTAAGGAAGTCAAGGTCCAGAAAAGACATGAACAGAGTTGGGTTTAGGTACTCCTTCTCCCCACCTTCTCCTCCTCCTCCCGATTACTTCTCTTAGCCCAGCCTGGCTTCCTCAATATTGGTTCCCAAACTCGGCGGTAGAGGGACAGGTCCCTTGACAAATCTGAGAAAAGCTAAGGACCTCTCTCTCCACCACCAAAATTCACTTGTTCACCCCCAGGCCATGAGGGCTATAAATTGGGGAGGGGGAGATCCTTGCTCTGTGACAGAGCAGAAAAAGGTCATCGCAGTCTTAAAGCCATGTTCCCCACAATCACACAGCCCTAAGGGCCCAGTAAATGACAAGGAGCAAAGTGGAAACATCAAAGAGCAGACCTCACCCCAAGAGTCCCCATAGCCCAATCCCCAGGCCCTATGTGACCCCCACATTCACCTACCCCTGCCATCCATCCTCTCCCCACCCACAGCTTTCTCTCGAATCAATGAGTTCCATTCAGTCTTTGAAAGTCCAAGGAGTCCCGGAGCCATCTATCCAAGCCTCTTCATTTTTGTGGAGGAGACTGTAAGCAGCCTCGTGTGCCGGCTTGCTTGAAGTCTCCCCAATAACAGGACAGGAGCTAAGCCCAGACAACTCATTTGGTCCCCTACAACTGTGGTGAGGACCTACTGTGCTCTGGGGCCCTGCTGGGAGGGGCCACTGAGAATAGCCAGGCTGGAACTGGATTGGTCACATGAGCCGAATATCCTTGGAATGAAAGTGTGAACAGGGTCGCTGAGCTCCTGATTGTGCAAGAGATGTTGCAAAATCTCTACAAGTTCAGCAAAGGCAGAGTTGGACCATTCATTCATTCATTCATTCATTCATTTGACAAATATTTAGTGAACCTCCAGCATCAGGAACGGAGCAAACAGTCAAGACAATCACTCAGCTTGCCTGAAATCCTCGAGAGAGACTCTGAACAAATAAATAGAATTTAGCTAGAGAAAAAAAAATGGAGAAAATCAAGAGGGTGGCCAGTGATCCACTGGGTGGTGGCACTTACCCTCAGGGAGGGAGGTGCTCAGGAAGCCTCTGGGGGAGGTGACATTTGAACTGAGTCCTAAAGGTGAGGAAGAGGCATCCTTCCAAATGCACAGAGGTAACAGTCAGTGCAAAGTCCCTGCAGAGACCTGAGCTGCCTGGCTGAAGGAAGGAATCATCGTGAGCCCTTGGAGAAGCTGCAGTGACAGCCACAGAGCTGGCCAGGCTCGGAGGCAGGAGACGGGGGCCACATCATGTTGTGCAAGGGGAAGGCAAAGCCATAGAAAGTCTGTTGTGGCAGTTTGTCCCAGCTACTGGCAGGAAAAGGATCAGAGAGCCCAGAGAGGGGCAGAGACACCAGGAAGTAGTCCAGGCCTGAAGGTGGGAAGGGGGAACAAAGGACAGAAATGGTTGTGAAGCTGGACAGCTTAGGGATGGCTGGTGGCTTTGCATATGAGAGGGATCCAAGACGAACGCCAGGTTTTGGCCTCGAGCTATGAACACTGTGGTGTCGCCATTTATGGTTTCAGGTTTGCAAGAGAACCCAAGCCTTGCAATTTCTCCATCAGGGGAAAAGCCCAAAATCCTTTGCTCTCAAAACCTGTTCTATCCAAATAGACTATAAATCACTGTGTTCATTTGATAACAAGAGATAAAGCCACTTAAAGAATTCAAAGGAGGCCTTGATCAAGGGTTGGGGAGCCAGGGACTAAAAATGGCCAAAATGTGCAGAAGTCTATCAATTGCAAGCACAAATTTCCTAAGCGCTCTCCTCTGGGACTTTCACGCCATGCCTGCAGCAACTGGCCAAGCCTCTCCTTGGGCCAGAGTGGGGCAGTGTGGCCCAGACAGAGGGCCACTAGCTGCCTGTCACCGGCTGCAGTTCTCTAACCCCTGCTCCCTGTCCTCCCCATTTGCACTATGTGGACAGTGGCCGTGGGGTTTTTAGTGTGGTTCTTTTTTTATAAATCTTTTTTACTGGGGAAGAAAAAGTCCCAGCTGGCATCAAAAGCCAAGCCATGTTGTCAGCCCACATTCTGAGCACATCGAAGCGCTGGACCCACTGTGGGTGGTCCCGGGGCGCTTCAGGTAGAAGGTGGCCCTGCACCTCCACTCAGCATCTCAGCACGGGCCCATCGGGAAACACGCTGCATGGGAGCAGGAACAAGAGAGATCTCCGGCCACACACCGAGCACCCACAATGTGCTGGGTGCTGGTCTGGCAGTGGCAATTCCTCAGGGAACAGGACAGACGCCTACTGTGTGGAACTGAAATTCCAGCGGGGCAGGCAGACAATGCACATAATAAATGCATTTGGCAATGTGGGCACACAAGAAAGTGATGTTTAAAAAAAGAGATAAAATAGTGTAGAATGTGCAGGACAGAAAGCATGGGAAGGATGTTGCACTTCCCAGTAGGTGCTTGGGAGAGGCTTCATTGAGACAGTGATGTGTGAGCAGACTTACACATGAAAGAGTTGGCCCTGCAGGTATTGGATGGAACATTTCAGGCCAAGGCAAGAGGCTGTGAAAGGCCCTGGGGCCGGTGCCTGCCAGCTGTTTGAAGCACACACTTGGTGTTCAGATCAGACCTAGAAGGCAACTGTAAGGACTTTGTCTTCATGAGGAAAACCAGGAACCACTGCAGGGAACCAAATGGATACACTGCCTCCCAAGAAAAGGGTGTAATAGACCAGAAGTGATGCAGTGGGAAGGTGTACTTTGGGGGATGAGGTCAGGAGGTCATCCCGAGCTAGGGGATGGGGGGCGGCATGGATGCACTACCCTTCCTTCCCTTCCCCTCCTCATCGATCACCCAGGGTAAGGCTGGCAGATCTCCCTCACCGCATCCCCTGCCTTCTCCTAGCCTGTCCCCACAGAGGCATGAGCCGAGCGAGGGCCCTGCCTCCCCAGAGCTCTTCAGTCGCTGCTGCAGCGGGAGGCAGGCAGCAGATTACAGTGTCTGTCCAGGCTCACCCTGTAATCAGGTGACAAGCAGGTGGCTAAGATCCTGGGGCAGGAGTTGCTATCCTCAGCTGACCCCTCCCTGCCCCCACCTAGAACAAAAGGGAGAGAAAGGGGTGTCTTGGGGACCCTGAAAAGGAGGAGCTAGAAGGGACCCATGGTGCCCAGGATGCCTGAGGCCCCACCAAGTCACTGTGCTGCTTCAGGTCCCAGACTGAAGCCTGAACCCAGAACACTGCTGTTCACACCCCTTCCGGTCCAGACTGGGGTCAAGAAGCAGAATGAGAGTTCACAGACCTGCCTGGGGGCGGGGACAGGGCTGCCCATGGCCGGCACTCCTTTATGGGGCAAAGCAGGGCATCCACAGGCCAGGAAGACTCGTTCCCTTTGGACAGTGAGGATGGGTCAGCCCTGATAAGACAGCCCCAGACTCAATGGCCCTATTGTGCCCAGCAGGAAGGCTCCAGGTCGGCTTCCTAGATCACTTCAGTCCAGGAACAGATCCGGCTCCCTTTGGCCATCACATGCCATATGTGGTATGGCCAGCAGCACCTGAGTCACCTGTGACTCACCGCCCTCTGCCCTTAGTCCAAGAGGAATGGGCATGTGTACTTGGCCCTGCACGAGGTAAGGCCAGTCAGATGTCCCCAGGACAAGCCTGTCCCTCTGCCCCCTGCCCCACCCTGAGATACAGGGGTAGCCAGACACCTCACAGAGGATGCTCCAAAACACAAGCCCCCACAGCTGGCTCCCAGAGCACGTGTGCAAATATGTGCTGCCCCCATGTGCCCTGGGGACCCCACACCCCAAGTCTCCAAGCCCAGGGCACTGACAGGGGTCAGGCTGTGTAGCCAAAGCAGGACCCGCCCGACCTCCCTCCCAGCCCTCTTTAGGCCTCAGTTTCCTCCCCTGACCTGGGGCTCAGGTCTCTAGCATTCTTTCTGGCCCTAATCTGAGGAGGGCTTTAACTCGGTGTCTACACTGCTTCATCCATAGAGACCTAGGCTTGACGGTGCCAGGAAGGAGCCAACGACCTGGACCCCATGGTGATTCTCCACCACCAGCCACAGCAGGGCCATGCAGAGAGGGACAGCAAGGCCTCAAGCCAGGGGCCCATGAAGCCACCACACCAGGGGGAGACCAACAAGCCAAACAGCCACAGTGGACAGGGCCAGTGTGAGGGGCTCCCCTCCTGGAGGAGAGGTTAGCCCCACCCCCACCTAGTGTGGAGGGCAGAGTGGAAGCAGGGAGCGGCCTGTTTCCCCACTGGGCCTGAGCTCTGGTTTCCCAATCCAGCATGATTGCTGTGGGCACCGCCAGGCTGTGAGGGCAGGAACTTCTCCCTCCCCTGAGGGCCAGCAGAGGCAGAAAAACTTCGTTCAGGGGGAACCCAGAGAAGAGGATGCCATGCCCGACGCAGAGAAGGAGCACAGACTCGCTGCCACCCACTGCCTGTCACCCTGGGTCCCTGCCTCTGAGATACAGTCTTCCCAATCTTTTCTTTCACTCTAACCTGAGTGAAGAACACACTCTGTCTGTACAGTGGCCCTGAGCACATGCACACGTACCCCACAGAGTTTCAGGAAGCAGCACTCTTACTCTGTGGAGGGTTCCTGTACTCTGCACCCGATTCCCTCTCTTATTCAAGGATGAGTGGCACTGGGTGCACACTGCTGGCCTCATGGCCCACAGAGCACCACGGTGTGCAGTACAGACATCTCTGCCCACGGTCAGCAGCCAGGGAGCCTGCCATTGCACAGATGGGGACATTGTGCCCAGAGAAGAGCCTGAGGTCACAGCTGGCCAGGGCAGAGGCCCAGCGGAGCTCAGGGGTCTCGGCTCCTGGGGACGCATTTCCACTGTGAGATTCTGGCTGCCGCAGAAAGAGGCATGGAGGACCGACATGGCGCCATCAGGAGAGGGGGGCAGTGCTTGCTGGCCATGGGCTCCCCTGGGCTTCCCAGGCCTCAGTGTTCACACCCACAGCTGGCTCATGGCCCAGGTCAGTCTTGGGGGTCAGTGCCCAGGTTTGGGGTGGGAAGAAGGGAAGGGGTCACTGCCAGTCTGAGTGAGAGGACTCTGCCACTGACCTCATGGAGTTCCCAATCTGGGTCAGATCTGCTGCGGACAAACAAAGGGCACCCCCAGAACAGGGTGGCGTGCAATATCTACACTGGAAACCTCGCCGCAAGGCAGCAAGAAGGGAGGGACATCTGAGCTCCTGAGAATCTACCTGCGAGGAAGGGCCAGGCTCTCCCCTGGTAACATTCAGATAAACAAGGAAACTTTAACTGGGCATCTGTGTTTTTTCTTCACTGTGTCTCAAAACCCATCTCCAGACCCTCCCTCCTCAGGCCTTGGAGCCAGGGAGGCCAACAGCCAGAAGGAGAAATGGTTAGACCCAGGAAGAACTCCTTTCCAGGTTCCCAGGATTGATCCAGGCTGGGCCAGAGCAGAGCTATGGTCTCTGGGACTCAGCCCCTGGCTGCGGCAGCCAGAGCCGCCCAGCCACACAGGGGTCCCCTCCCCTGGAGCAAGAGGGACGAGGCCTGGGAGGGAAAGGCCCTGGGAATGGTGCTGAAGGTGGGCAAGGGGGAATGGCTTCCCTGCCCCTTGCTGACAGCCCCGACGGCCGCTGAGCCCAGCCAGGCTTCAGGGAAACTTCCTGAGAGACCAAGGCCAAAGGAGGGCGGCTGGGGAGGCCTTGGCGGGGACCTGGGGGAGAGCGGGGGTGCCTGGAGCCAAGCGCCTCGCCATCTGGCCTTTTCTGCCCGCCGCCCCCTGCACCCCGCGTACATCCACATCAGGGTTCAATGTGGCTGCCGTGTCGAGAGGGGATCAGATAGGAATGGGTAAGGGGTGAGTGAGGTGTCCCCTCTCAGTCTCGGGAAGGCCCTGGGGGAACAGACAAGGCTGAAGGAGGAGGAGGCGGTGGCGGCTGTGGAGGGCACCTCATTGGGAAAAGAGGAGAAGTCACTCCAACTTCTCCTCTTGTGTTTGGAGGGAAGGAAACTTCTAAAATGCGGAGTCATTTCCCATCAGCCATAGGTCAGCCTCCAAGAGCAAGCACTGCGCGGCCCCCACCCAGGGAGCACAGGGAGAACCAAGAATCTGGTCCCAGC
Source organism: Heterocephalus glaber (assembly GCF_000247695.1). The sequence goes on from NW_004624754.1 coordinate 15,923,543, forward strand.
CAAGGTCTCCGTCTTCATTCAGTCATTCAACAGATGCTACGTTTATTGATTGCACACACGCGTGCACACACACACACCTTTTTTGTAGTGCTGGGGATCAAGCCTGGGGTCTCACATGTGCTAGGCAAGCACTGTCACTGAGCTACACTCCCAGCTCTACTGAGCCCCCTCTTAAGTGACATTGATTTATGTTCATTATCTAATTTTACCCATATCATACCTGAGAGGTGGGTTATACTGTGCCCGTACTACAGATCAAGACCACAAGGCCCAGAGAGATCAAGCAACTTGCCCCAGGCCACAGAGCCAGGAAACTACTGATGTCAGAAGCAGAGGGGAGGATGGTAGATACCAGGTGCCTGTGTTATAGATGGTGGCTGAGATTCAGGAAGGTAACTGTGTTCTAAGATATGGTTTAGACGCTGTCAGATTGGGGCTGTGTGTGGGAATTTTGGAGCTGGGGCCCAGAAGTAGCAGCAGGGATTTGAACCCAGGCAGTCAGAAGTGACCAGCTGAAGTTATTGGTTTGGGACTGCCAGATAGAGAGCTATTAATAGCCATGAGGTGTTTATAGCTGAGCAGTCAGAGCTCCCGGGGGCAGCTTGGGGTCATGGAACCTCGGCCAGGTCAGCCCCCACCCCCAGCCCCACGGGGGCTGGCCGGGAAGCTGGCTCACCGCTGGGCCTCAGCCTGGCTCACTCCAGATCCCTTACCCAACCCGGCAGCCACCCCGTGACTGGGCACAGTGACCCCTGTCACACTGGAGGGTTTGCAGCCGTGTGCTCACGTGGATTAAGGTATCCTGGGGTGGAGAGGACCCCCGGGGGGCTGATGTGAAGCAGGCTTCCTGCCAGGCCACCCTCAAGGTCTCAGGCCCTACGGCCCAGACTGCCAGGAGAGGACAGAGGGAATAGCAGCAGGGCAGCGGGGCAGCCCTGAGTACCTACCCTGGAAGACGTCTTCCTGCTGCCCACACCCTCCCAATATCTCAGGAAAGCCCCCTTCCAGCCTGGGTCCCACAGGCCCTGCCCCTGCCCTGGGCCACAAAGATGCCCCCAAACATCCTCATCTTAGGCCCCCCAGGAGTAAGCCAGCCTTGCACCCTTGCCCAGAGCCCAGCTGTGTGTGCCCCGTGGACACAGGCCTCTCCATCAGACTGGATGTCACGGGCCTCCCTCATCAGACTGGACGGCCCCACTGGGTTTGGGAGACAGGAAAAGGAGATCAGCCTCATGTCCCGGTTCTGGTCACTTGTACATTCTGTCCACAAATGTGCTGGCCCATCTACTTTCCAGGTTGACCCACTACTCCCCCAAGCACGAGCATACAGACATTACTGCATCTGTTTTAGAGACCAGAAGTAGTTAATCCAGGGGCAAACCCAAGGTTCCAACCTGGACCCATCAGAAGTCCCAGCAGTGGCCCAAACTGGATTCTGCAGTGGCCCTGGCAGGGCATCTGAGGAGAGGTCCCTGTGAGCCTCACAAGCCATCACCCCACCTCCCAGGAGACTTTACCTCCCAGGATGACTGGACTGGCTGGAAATAGGGTGGGAAGGGAGGCACAGTCTTCCCCAGGAAGTCTGAGGAGCTGGTGATTGGTGTTCTCAGGCCTCAGAGGGGTTAGGAGGAGCCCCAGGAGATGGGCACATATTGGCATCTGCCCCACTTGGAGCCAGAGTGAGGAATGATAGGGGAAGCGTGGAGAAATGCCAGGCCAGGCTGGGGAGCCATGTGTGGCTCAGGACAGATGGAGGAGGGACCCATGCGGCCTGGACCCACAGCCAAGTGACGCAAGGGCGTGCCTTCCTGAGCTGGATCCCTCGTCATGGGCAGTGGAGAGTCTGATGCCGGGTTCCCTCCTCCCTCAGACTAGTAGCTCTGTGAGGGCTGAGAGCAAGGCCACGTCACCCTGGCACCAGGGGCTCCCCAAGGGCAGAGTTTACATGCCCCTCGCTGAGCAATGAACTCCCCAGAGCCTTTATAATCTCTTTGGATCCTGCCCAAAATTATCCCATCCCCCAGGGCACAAGGCCCTTACTCACTGCCATCCACACCTCCACCTGGGGCCACTCTTGGGGATCACTGTTTCCTCTCTGCCACTTTCCTCCTCCAGAGTTGCCTCTGTCCCCTCTCGTCCCTGCACACACTCCATCAAGCACTGCCTTTGCCTTGCATCTTCCATTCTCTTCCCTACCCTCCTCTGCCCCCACATCCTGGTGGATGACGTCCTGTGATCTCTGAAGTCTGGGATTGCCATGGCAATCCCTCGAGCCGAGCCGCTCTCCCTGGCCATTCTTCCTAACTGCCCTCACCCCTTCATGATGTAGGTGAGACCCACTCACTCTGGGAAAGCCATGCACAGAACACAGTCACTTTCCTCACTCTAGAGTTTGTACAATGCTCTGCCCTGCCTGGGCCAGCCGGGGCCCCATTCATTCTTCCCACCAAAGCCACCCGGCAGACCTCTGGTCTCTGATCCTCTTAGAAACACATCCTTCCAGCCTGGAACCTCCCTCCACCCCCTCAGGCCTTCCTGCACATCTGCAAAGCCTGGGGATGACAGCACAGAAGTCTAATCCCCAGGAGGTGGCTCAGCTATTTATTACTGCTGCATAACAAACATGCCAAACCTTAGAGCTTTAACCACAGCGGCCATACTTTCATTCACAGCTCTGTAAATCAAGGCAGAGGTGGCTTCTCTCTACCCATTGCTGTGGTTCACTGGGGACCAGGGAATCCAGTGACCTCCATCACATGTCTGGGGCCTCAGCTTGGGGCAGATGGAACAGTTGGGGGGGCTTGTTGACAGCTCTGTCAGACAGACAGACAGCTCTGTATGTCTGTCTCTCTCTCTCTCTAGCAAAGTAGTTAAACTTCCTTATAGCATGGCACCAAGAGGGCAAAAATAGAAGCTACGATGCTTCTTAAGGCCTGAGGGTCCAAGAGCCTCTCTTCTGCCACCTCCCTCATTAGAGCAAGTCCTAAGTCTAGCCAAGGTTCAGAGGAGGAAGCCAAGCTCCTTTCTGCACTGAGAGGAATGATGTGGTGGGGAGGAATGGAAGGAATTGCTGGCAGCCAGATTGGCACACAGGCCACCACCATGGTCCTAACCTGTGCTGTGGACCCAGAGTGACCAAGTTCTGTATGGATCCACCCAAGCCCCTGTGCAGGAGGAGCAGTGAGAGGGAGGTGAATGGTGGTGGCAGTGGGGCTCCCAGGAGAATCCAGGACTCTGAAGGCCTTGGAGGGCTGTGACCAGAGTGGTAGATCCTTGGGGCAGAGAGAAAGGGATCAGGGAGAGCAGTACTGACAATAGGGTGGGCCATGGGCCTGGATCGGGGCTTCTCTAGGCTTTGAGAGACCTTCAGGAAGGCCCTGGGATGGAGGACCTGCAGGAGTCTGATACAACTGGGGTGCAACATTTTCATCTCCTTTTCTCCGTGGTCTGTTTAAGACTGTCTGTCCTCGGAGGCCGTATGTTGCAATCTCTTGCAAACTTAGGTTTTGGATCACCCCTCACCAAGCGCTCCCATCCCAGACAGCCCCTGCCTTGCCTTTCTTTACCCAGGGTTGGGAAGTCAGATTTCAGCCCTGGGCCTGGGCATCCTCCCCCTGTCCCACTTTCCTCTGCCTGTTTTTCTCAGTCTAGACGACTCATTCTTATTTGTTAATGTCCTGCCCTAGCCTGGGGCAGCTGTGGTGTGGTGAAAAGAGCACTAGAGTTGGAGTCAGGAAAGCTGGTTTAAATTCCAGCTGGGCCATGTACTGCTTTTGTGTAACTTTGGGCCAGTTATCCACCCTCCCCAGGACTCCCGCTTTTTGCCCGCCGAGAAATAATAAATACTGAGCCCCATCTCCAGCCCTGTCTCCTGGCAGCTGGCAAAGGGACCCTCTGCTCTGCACCCACACCAGCCGACTGCACTGACTTCTAGCAGGGCCTTGCTGGAGTCCTACCTGTCCATCACGCTGGCCACCAACCTCTCCTGACATCGCCGCAGAAATCTGGTACCATCTCAGCTCCAGGCTGCAGTTTTGACAATGTTAGCCATCCGACAAATGTTTACTGAACACATATTATACTCAGGACTGTTCTAGGAGCTGCAGACACAGAGAACAAAACAGACACAAATCTCTGCTCAGGGTGCTCACTATCTGGTAGGGGAGACAGGCAAAAGGTGTATGCAGTTCATTTGAGAGCTACACAGTCCAAAGTGGTCACCACCAGCCACGTGTATTCATCAAGGTCTTAAAACACAGCTATAACCATTTGGGAGATGTTGTAAGTATAAAGTTCATACCATGTTTGAAAATTGAGTACCAAAAAAAAAATAAAACGTCCCTCTAATAATTTTCTTATTGATTAAATATTGAAATGATATTTTAGTTATGTTGGGGTTAAATTAAATATATTATTAGCATTTGTCTGTTTCTTTTTACCTGTTAGTCTGACTCCTAAGGAAATTTTAAATGATGCATACATGGCCTGGGGGTGTGGCTCGGTGGTAGAGCTTGTGTTTAGCACGTTTGAGGCCCTGGGTTCCATCCCCAGCAGCTTGAAAGGACGCACAAATACATCCTATTTGTGGTCCACACTATATTTCTATTTTCCAGCACTGTCTTTGAAGGGGCTAGAAGGTGGCGTATGCTATGTTATGGCTCTAGATGTCCCCCTAAAGCCTCATGCGCTCATAGGTAGGGCTCTGGGAGGTGACTGGATCGTGGGGATGTGATAATCATTAGTGGATTGGTCCACTGTGAGATTATAGCTAAATGTGATGTTGGGAGGTGGAAGTCTGGTTGGAGGAGGTGGGTCACTGGGGGCGTGGCCTGGCAGGGTCTATCTTCCTCCCTCCTCCCTTGATCTCCCTTTCCACTTCTGCTGCCATGCCAGGAGCTGTTTCTCCTCTACCAGGCCCCTATGCTACACCTGTCTGCTTTAGAGCCAGCCAACTATGGACTAAAGCTTCTCATTTAAGTTGCGGGTATCGGGTATTGTGTCCCAGCGATTAGAAGGCAACTAAGACGTGCTCCCCGGGACAGCGTGTGGATTCAGGGTCTGCCACGGGGGTGGGGTGGGGGGCTGGGGCTGCCATGAGGGGAATGCCTGGGAGAGCAGTACTTGCCAGACGGAGCTCCACAAGGGCAGGCCCTGTCCATACTACACAGCCAGAGGTCTGTCCCCGCCACCCACAGCACCTGGTACCCTCATGGCATCTCTCCACAGTCTGCAACAGCACAAAAGTCCCCACCAGCCCAGTATCTAGCCAAACCCTTCTGTGCTCTGCAAGAATAAATGAAGGCCAGTGAGAGAGGCTGTGGTGAGGACACAGACAGGTGCCACCTTCCAGGCAACAGCACAGGAGAAATGCCTTTGTGCAGCAAGAGGGATGGGTAGGGGTGCGTCACCAGCAACCAGAGCTGTGGGGCTCTTTCTGCCACCCAAGGAGCCCAACACACATTCTGCAAATCTAAATTAATCCAGGAGTCAGCCCCCAGCAGTGCCCCCTTCCCACTTCCCGCTGCCTGCCAAAGATGACCACAAAGCCAAAAACAGCCCTCCAGTCTACAGGGACATGGCCTGTTCTTCCTCAACCAACTTGACCCACTGCAAGGGCTCTTGGCCTCTAAGGGGCAATGTCCCCCTCTGCCCATTCCCAGAACACCCCACCTTCCATAGCAAGGCATGAGGGGGATGCAATCCCCGAGAACCAGTGCAGCCAGAATGCAAGGACTCAAGCCCCCAGCACGAGGTGGGTCACCCCATATCCCACAAGCCAGGACCCTTTCCCAGACCTCAGACAATGCCAGGTTCCCCGAGGGAGGAAGGAGAAGGGGCAGAGGAAGTCTGCAGAAGGAGACCAAGAGGAGCTTTGAGATCAGAATTAAATTCTTTAATACAAAATGCTTTTAAGATATAGCTGTATTTCTTTGTTGTTGTTTAAAAATAAATATGTACTACGGAATATCCCGAAAAACTGCACTAGAGACAAAAGATGTGATGTTAATCTTTTCCCCCCACAATTATTACGGATAAACAGTAGCACCAATAAATAAATGATAACAAATATTAAAATTAAAAAAGGAGAGAGATTTAGTATGTAGAATTCTCTATTTTTTCGTTTTGTTTTTACATATAAAAAACAGAATAGCGACGTCTATTTTATCAGAATCACATATATACATAAACACATATATATATATGGATATATATATACACACAAACGCAAGTTGCCAAATATATATATATAGTATGTAGATGGATATTGAAACCTTATTTCAAAGGAATGTGTGGTGGGAGCCAGGGGAATGGGGAAGGCAGAGCTAAGTGTTAGCAAATTAAATATCTGTTCGGGACAAGCCAGTGACTGTCACCAAGCAGGGAGAGAGAGATTGGAAATATGGATTTTATACACAAAAACCAGTACAAATAAGAGAGCAAGTAAGAGGGACAGATACATCTCATAAATAGTTGAAATTAAATATTAACCAAGAATACTGAAAAAAACCCTACTCTTTAATTAAATTAACTGTTTTAATTTCTAATTAAAAAGGGATATTAAATAAGTACCGTATATAAAACACTTTCTCTTTTCTCTGTCTCCGTGGTGGGCATATGGATCCTGCCCGTCTCTCTGTGCCTCAGGAAGGGGAGGGGAGGGGAGGGGAGGGGAGGGATGGGGACAGAAGGGACAACCACTCACACACACACAGCCAGGTCTCCTGGGGGACAGAACTAGTGGTTTCAATAGTCTGAGGACAAGATGCCCTCCTGGGCTGCTCAGGGGGTAAGGAGGGCAGGGAGAGGATGAGGGGGCCCCGGGTGGAGCCATCACCCGGCATTTCTTCTACCAATGTCCCTCTCCTTCACGAGGACACCCATCTGTGCCTCTTGGGTGACGGGAATCAGTTGCACTCAGGTGAAGGCTGTCGGACTCTGACTCTTCCAGGTAGCATGTGGCAGGGATCTGCAAGCCCTCCGTGTCCTGAGGCTTCCAACTCCCGTCTGGAGCCAGTGTTCTCATCCCTGTACCTGTCAGCTGTCTCTCTGTCCGTGTGACTCAGGGTGGAGGCTCAGGGAAGCCAGGGCTGGGTTTGTCGGTGTTTCCAGAAGTGAGCCAAATTTGCCCCCATGCCCTGGCTTTGCATGTTCCCCGGCAGAGGAGAGGACCCTGGCCTCCCTAGAAGGGACAAAGCGATCACACCAAGGTCTCTCACCCCATCCTCTTCCCTGTCATGTTCTGGGAGGGACATTCTCCTCCCAACTCAAGTCCACAGCAGTCAAATACATCCAGTGAAGACACCAATAACATTAGCAAAGTTAATTTAAAAAAAGAATATATATATTTTATATATATAAAATATATATATTTATTTTTATATATATATAATATATATATATATGTATGTATGTATGTATGTATGTGGGTGGGTGGGTGTGTCTACAGGAATCCCAGAAATAAAACTCTCTAATCTTCCGGGCTTGGCGATTTAGCAGCAAGAAAAATAAAAATGACGAATCCAATTCCAAGAGGGACCGTGCTTGGTCACCCGCCCGGGAATGCTTCTGTCGGAGCCTTGCCCTCCGGACCCAAAGTGCTCTGCGCAGTCTCCTCCTCCTTCATTTCAGGTTTCTGGATTAAGGACTGTTCTGTCGATGTAATGGTGTGTGGCGGCGGCGGCGGCGGCGGCGGCGGCGGCGGCGTGGTGAGTCTCAGGTGCTCTGCATCCATCTTCCCTGGTGAGAGGTCTGCTTCCTGAAACCCCAAGGGAGGCTCCTTCCTCCAGCCTGGCTCACCGCCTCGGCTTGTCACATCTAAGGGGACAACGGACAAAGGCTGAGGGTTAAGCCAGCAAAGGAGGCCTAGTAGTGAGGCGAGGAGCCTCCCTAGTAGGGAATCCCGGGTCCCTGCCACACCTAGCACAGCAGGAGCAGAGGATGGGGCGGTCAGTCCTGGGATGGGCACCTAGCCCTGCCCTCATGGAGCCCCTAGTGCAAGCAGCAACCTAGGTGAGACAAGACAAGACAGGGGGATACCTCACGAAGCAATGAATGGACACGTGCCCAATGACAGCCCAGAGGTGACACTGCAAAGCTAATGGGTGACAGTGGAGGAAGTTAACCAGAAAAGGGTTCCTGCAGAGGAAGGGTTTTGGTTCCAGCTCTAGGGACTGGTTCAGGAAGAGAGAAGCAGGGCCAGGAAGATTGGGTGGCCAGCAAACACAGGGCCTCCCTGGGGACGTGAGATCCCCAAGGGAGGGGACCCAAGGGCCTGGGCTCCAGGAGGGTGACAGAGCATCTCTCCTGAGCTGGCTGGCAGCTGCAGGCCAGGCCCCCACTGCCTGTCCTTTCCAAGAGTATTCACCCTAGGCCAGGCAAGGCAGGTCAGTGGCTTTGCTACTCTCACTGGAGCAGAGGAGACATCAGACGTCTTCTCATACCCTTGCCACCAGGGGATGACCTTTTACCCTAATGTGTGGGGTCCCAAGCCCCTAGGCTGGGAAGCTGAAATCCCCAGCAGAGCAAGGTCTCTAGAGTTGGTGACCTCACATGTCCTCTCTTAGAATAACCACCACCAAAACCCTCAAGTGCCAAGTCGCTCATCTCTCCTGGGGCCCCTGGGGAGCTGAGCCCCCGGCGTGAGGCAGAGTCTGCACCCCGGCAGTAGTGCACACTTCCTGCCTCCACACAGCTCCAAGGCAGACAGAACCCACAGCAAAACACGGCCTAGTCCCCACATCCCCTGAACACCCACAAGTCACAGAAACACAGGCCGGGGGCAGGGGAGCAGATCCAGGGGCCTCTGGATTGGCTGGGGTGCCCAATCCCACCTGGGCCACCCCATAAATGCCTCCTCCCTGGGTGAGGCTCCCCCCAAGCAAGGCCACAGTGGCACTAGGAATGCCACCATCACAGCCCTCACCCATGCAATGTTCACAAATGCACTTGGCTCCTCCTTGGTCCCCACATGGATAAAGGACAGAGGTACAGACACTTATGGGTCCCAAAGTAAGCAAGCCAGGCCTGGGCTTCGGAGTCCATAGTGTAACGCTGGGCCCTCCTGTCCCCATCCTGGGGCACCTGGAAACATGCAGGCTGTCAGGGTTGTCACCAGGATTGGGACAGGATGGGGGTTATCTAGGGTTCTCAATGCTAAATGCTTCATGGGTGTAGAATTGTCCATCCTAAACCTAAGACAGAGAGAGCCCTGTGCTCAGGAGCCCTAGTCTGGGGGTAGGGGAGTCCTCCATCCCTGCCCACAGGGAACTCCGGGGCAGAGAAGCGGGCTGTATAAATGGCAGAGGGCACCATGAAGCCATGGGCAGCCCGCACTTGCAGACACCAGCAAGGGCTCTGTTTCTCGGTATCAGAACAGATGAAGGTCAGAGCAGCAGCACCAACAGCCACCACCAGCAGCGGGACCACAGGACACAACACACAGCTTGCGTCCATACCACATGAAGCCACACCACATGAACCCTAACCAGCCACCCCACACAGGCAGCCAGGGCGACCTCGGAGCAGGCCCACCAGGCCAGGCCAGCCCCAACATCCCTGGGGCCTGGCGGGCAGAGAAGGGGGCAGTGGCCAGGCAGGCAGAAGCAGCCAGGCAAGCAACTGGCAGACGCACGCACACGCGCACGCGTGATCTCTCTCTCCCTCCAGCGCCCTTCTCTGACTCACTACCCACCCTCTGGGGACCAACCTGCAGGTACGTTCGTTTAACTCAAGCTGCCTCGCCTTGCAACGCGAGTGTGTGTTTCTGCAGGAGCATTTACACGTCTGCGGATCTTGTACAAACAAATGCTTTCTCCGCTCTGAGCAAGGCCCACAGGGACTGCAAAAAGGCAAAAGGAAAGACATCTAAGCTAGAGCATCAGCAGAGAGAGAGAAAAACCCATGCAACACCCTTGACGCATGGCAGCAGCCCCCCAGCTGGCACGTGGCCTCCATGTCCTTCCACGCCCTGGAAGGAGTAGAGCGCAGCAGAAGACAGAGAGCAAGGAGAGAGGCGGCACTGGCTAAGATGCCGGCTCAGGAAGAGCAGGGCACAAGTGGACAGAGCGCGCAGGGAGAGGGCGGCCATGCGGGACGCATCTCAGGCCACAGGGCCCCAACTGCTGCCATCCCCAAAGGGGCACATCTTGATTCTTCTGCCTCTATTGGGGGCAGCAATCGAGGGCCCACAAGATCACCCAGGACACCTTCATCCCAGCCAAGGCTTGTGCCCTGGCCCCCCCCAGCAAAGGCAGGGTGAGAGGTCCAGATACCCCGTGCACTCCCATAGTGGGACCACAGGGACGCCCTAGGGAGACTCCAATGAGGTTCGAGCTACAGTGAGGTTCCCCTCCAAAGGCCCCAAGTCCATGAGGAGCCAAGGCATTTCTACCAGACGAGAAGGGGCTGTGGCACGGGGCTTGATGCACCCAAGTTCCTCCTTCAGCCCACAACAAGCCACCTCCCAACGTGGCGCCCCTTCCTCTCAGTGTCCCTGCCCCACTCACTCAGCTTCCAGACATGTGCAGAAGCTCAGTGGTGGAAACCAGCTGGATGTGCAGGCCCCGGTGCCCAGCACCAGTGCCAACACAGGCCCACTGCCACCAGCACCCAGTGGGTGAGAGAAAGCCTGTGTGTGCCCAGCCAAGCCAGAGTCCCCTCCCTGAATCCTCAGGCCCACGCGGCCCACCCATCTACCCCAGCCCCAGGCCCACAGCGCCACCACCAGTTTACCCACTAGTGCCCATTAGTGTGGTGAGAGAGAGAGAGAGACACTGGGCAAGGAGGGTGGAGGAGCCAGGAAGGGGCCGAGGGAGGGACGTAGGGTGATGGGAAAGGATGCAGGGAGGCTCCGGGGATTAGCAGCGGCCCCAGTGCACACGCCTTGGGATTTATACCGGGATTTCTTGCGCTTTCGTTTTTGCCCCTTTCCCTTTCCTCGAACTGATTTTCTGGAAAATAAAAAGAGACAGACAGAGAGAGCACGAGACTGGGAGAAGGGACAGGAAGGGGGTACAATGGAGACAAAGCCTGACTGAAGACATGAGTGGCACACTGTGGAGCGGCCGGCCATACAGCCCACAGCAAGGCCTGGGGTAGGCAGTGAGACTGTGGAGGCCCAGGGGCTCCATCTCCTATCACACCTGCTCCCAGCAACCCTGTCCCAGTCTGACCCTGAGGATCAAGGCCTATAAAAGGATGGAGAGCAGGTGGGAGGTACATTTCCAAGTGTAACAGAAAGGGGTCCCTCCAGAGGGGCAGCTACCTTGGAAGCTGGCCCCAAATCTACCCCAGGGGGGTGGGGCTAGGCTCATCTCAGCAGGCAGGGGCAGCAGGGTCAAGGGACCACAGGGCTGGGGGCTGGCAGTGCTTGCCAGGGAACCTGTACCATCTCTGCAGATCTCAAGCCCAGGTGAGCCCTGCTTCTCTCCGCCATGGGCAAAGCAGGCATTTGAGGAATGAGCAAGGAGACAGGCTCAAGGAAGCAGAACTGTCCAGGAAAACACACCTCAGCATGTCTGCCTGCCCAGGGGAAGAAGACAGGGGGAGAGGGGACAGGGGACAGGACAGCATGCTGGGAGGACAGAGGAGGGTTTCTCTGTGTCTGTCTCTCTCTCTCAACCTATCCTCCTACATCACTGCTCTGGAAGCCACTGCAATCCTGGAAGCTGGGAGTTTATGAAGAGCCAGAGGCTGAAGCTGGGGCACTTGGAGTTCCAGAGCGGCAGGGCAGACAGGTCAAGGAAGGCAGGCCTCGGTGCTGTCTCTCTCTCTCTCTCTCTCTCTCTGTCTCTTGTTCCCTGGACTTGGCCCCCATCGATGCCAGCTACCCACCAGTGCTGGAGGCTATTGCTCCCAGAATCAGTTCCCCAAGCCATCCTGCCCCACAGTGAGCAGGAGAAACCCTCAGAAAGTGGCCAACAAGGCACCCTCCTCACCCCCTCCTGGCCAAGGGGGCTGAGCCTGCTGCCCACCCCATGCCCCACAGAAGGGCACGTACCAAGAACCCCTAAACTGCGCCACTAAAGCTGCCTCCGAAAGAGGTCACTTCCTCTGACACACAAACACGGGCCTTTCTGCCACCTGCTCCCTCTGCCCACTGTGGGTTCCCTACAGCAAACCAGTATCACACTGTCCCCCGAAACAGCAAGGGCGGCCAGGAGTGCCCTGCTGACCAGAAGGCACTGACCCTTCCAGAAGGCACATCAGGCTCCAGACAAGGTTGTCTCACCAACCCGACAGCAGTTAAGCCCAGAGCTGGCTACAACCAGCTTCTACCACACATCCCTGGGAGACCAGCACCCCGACTCTATGAGGCCATCAGAGACCCTGAGAGAGCAGGCCAAAGCCCTGAACCAGGAGGACCGCCAAGAAGAGAAGGCTGAAGTCGTGGCCACTTACTTTTCTTGCCTTGCTCTTTCTCTCTTTGGTCTGCAATGGGTAGAGAAGGAGAGAAAAATAAAACAAGGATTAAGACGGTGATGGCAGTGACAAGGATAATACTACTAAAGGTGAACATCGAACACAGCGTACATGACATAGCAAAACATTTTTAACATTTTTATATGTTGTAATAGCTCATCTAACCCGTCTAGCAATGCTGGGGTGCATTCAGTCATGCCCAATCAACAGATACAGAAACTGAGGCCCACTAAAGGCCCACAGTCACCAAGGTAGGAGGTGACAGTAGCACCGAGCCCAGCCCGTCCTCACCTGCATTCACATCTGCTGTGCTGGAGGAAACTCATCTCCCCAATGTGCTGCCCTTGGTGGGGTTTGATCCGCATGATCTGCAGGAAGGAAGCAAATCAGAGGTCAGTGACCCAGCCAGCCATACCCATATGGGACACCCAGGGCTCCTGCCACTCAGTGCCCAGGGGTTCTAAGAGCAGGGATGGGTGGTGGAGGCCGGGGACCAGGGCTCTAGCAGGAGAGAGCCACAGGCCACCAGGCTCCCCCAACCCTGCTGGCCTCAAGGAGCCCCTGCTCCTCTTGAGGGAGACATGGCTGCAAGGGTTGGCCAGGCTGGGAATTCGGGTCGTGGTTCTTACCATCCCCTCCCCTTCCCGAGAGCCGCCCACCCCATCTCAGAACTCCTTCCCACTCTCACCCTGCCTGGACCACGATGCACAATACACCTGTCACCAGAGAGCACCCAAACACTGGCTTTTGACTCTTCGCAGGCCAGGCCCCTCCAGCTTCCCAAATATAGGCCCCCCACCCCTCCCCCCACCAATGGAGGCCTTAGGATCTCTCCAGAGAGGAGGAGAGGGGCCTTTGCGTCAGGATCAAGCCCCTCCTGAACTGGAGGGCAAAGGTCAGGGAGGAGGAGGGGTGCCTGGGCTTGATGGGAAATGCGGGTATCTTCTTTCCAAAGCAGCTAAGACCCCCACACATCTCTCCACCCTAGCCCAGCGTGGGGCAGGGGCTGGGCAGGGCAAGTCGAGCTCCTCCTACCCAGAGTGCCCCGGGAAAGGACCTGGTCCCCTGCTCCAAAGTCTAAGCCCCTCCCTGTGGCCCTGGCCCCACCCCTACAGGGACCCACCTGCATGGTGATGTTGAACTCCTCAGTGGGCACACACTCCAGACTCTCATCATTACAGCAGCCCCCACACCGCATCAGGGGCACACAGGATGGCTTGAAGATGTACTCGATCTCATCAGGGTACTCCTGGAAGATGTCCACCAGCGTCTCGATCGGACGGCAGTAGCTACGCTTGTAGACATCCATGAACTTCACCACTACAGGGAGGGGGTGATACATGAGCCCAGGGCATGACAAGAAAGGTGGCCAGGCCCTATCTCCACAGATCACAGGAGCTGTCAAGACCCAGGGGAAATGGCCTGTCACATCTGATCCCTGACTCCCCGTGACAGCCCAGTGAATTCAGTGAGTATGGGTGCACCTGTTGGGGGCGCTCTAAGGTTCATGTGCAGGGAAGGACAGCCACCTTTGTCAGCCTGATCCCTGCTTTCCTACAAGCTCCCCACAGCCTTAACACCAATCAGGCCAGCAACTGTTTATTGAGCACTTACTATAACCAACACTGTACAGCAGTACACAGGGATCATCTCCATGATCTTCCACCCATGAATGCTACCCAACGGCACTGGGACCTCATTCTACAATGGGGGCTGGAGGCGCAGAGAGGTCCCACTGCTTGTAAGCAGCAGAGCTGGAAAGAGCTCTGATGCCCAAGCCTATGCCATGCACGGGACTCAGAAGGCACTTTGCCCCAGCCAGTCCCTCTCCCCAGACAAGGGCTGAGAAGGTATCAGCAGGTGGCAGTGGTCAGGCTCAAGGTGCAGGCCCTGCCAGCAATGGATAACCCTGCCCAAGAGGGCAAACCGCTTGCATCATGGAAAAAACAGTGCTGCGCGGCTGCCGCAGAGCATTTCTAGAAGCTGATCTGGAGGGAGACCAAGGAGAAGACAGTTTCCCAGGCTGATCACAGTGCCTGAGGTGCACCCGAGCATGAAGGGGTAATTCTGGGCCACTGGGGTGGGGCCCTGAGAATAAGTACACATAGGACTCCAGCAGGACTACAGTAGCGTTTGTGGCCCAGCCGCCACTCCCCAGCACATCCCACCAGCACCACCACTCCATCGCCAGCCTGTCCCTGACATGAATGAAGAAATGATCCAGCCAGCAGGGAGGCTCAGGCTCCAGCCTCAACTCTGTGTGACCTTGGGCCAGTCCCACCTCTCTCTGGGCTTCTGCTCATCTGAGTGAGTGGACTGGTCTGATCTTTAAAAAGACACAGGAACAGAGGCTGAAACATGGAGGTTTCTCTCCTGTTTCCAGCCCTGAGAATAACTGGTCTCTTCTCATTCTGGGTGACACAGTATGGAACTTCACCGAGGCATCTTAAGTACCCACCCCTAGAATACTGCCCCCCACCCACATCCCCCTTGCTCTGCTTCCCAAAGGGGAAGGAAGATGAGATCGAGGGATGCATGTACAATAGGCTGGGTGGGGACGACCTAGAGTTGAGGAGGAGGTGGTGAGAAGGCCAAGTATGAAAACAGAAAGGAGAACAAGAGGAGGGGCCCAAGCCAGACTCCCACTTACCCAAGGGCTCTACTTCTGTACAGCTCATAGGCACAAAATGCTTCCCTAACCTCAACAGGTTAAGGTAAAGCATAAAGAAGAATAATTGGGAGCCAGGGATTTAGCTCAGTGGTTCTGCCACCTGCTTTGCAAGTGCAATGTCCCGAGTTCAATCCCTGGTACCGAAGAAGAAGAAGAAGAAGGAGAAGAAGAATTATTATTGGACCAGAGATGAGAGAAAAAGGTTTTTAATGCCAAGTCTATACTAAACAAGATGACTGATGCAGAACTTTTGAACTGACACCTTGCCATGGCTGGGACAGAGGTGGTCCAGGGTTGGGGCTCCACCCAAGAAGGGACAGCAGAGACCTGACCTGGGCGACAGGACAAAAGGGACAAAACTCTCAGAATCTGCAAGGCCAGATGGGGAGGGGTCGACCCCACCAGGACCCCGCCCAGCCTGGCCTGGAAAGACACCATCCTCCTTTCCACAGGGTGCATGTACACACACTCCAACACCGGGCTTCCATGGTTTTCCTTATTTATGGCAGACAGGCTTTTCTCCAGCAAACAAAGACCATTTGTCTTGCCTCTCCCAGACCACAAAGACCACTGGGAGCAGGGGCCCTGTCAGTGGCACTGGCCAGGGAGTGGCAGCAGGCCAGGCCCTGGGCCAAGTGAGGGCTCCAGGGGTGGGGAAGTAGGCAGAACCAGCCAGCTACTTTGGGCACACTGGATATGGGTCCGGGAAAGTGGGCCTGACAAAGACCCCCAGGGCCACCCCCTCCTCAGAGGGGAACAGGGGGAGTGGCCTGGGGCTGGAGCAGAGGCCACACTCAATGGTGGGCAGAGTCAGGGTGTCCCCAGAGAAATGGGAGGATCTCCAAGCTCCAAACCACATCGGAACAAAAGGCAGGCAACTTCAGGGTTGGGCAGGGGGCGGGGCGCCTGGGAGCTACAGCCAGCCCTCTGCTGGCCCGAGAAGGAAGTTCACAGCACCCAAAGCCAACCACCAGGGCTTTCTCCACCCCCAAAGGGACGCAAGCTGCAGTGGAGGTGGGAGTTCCCATCAGTAGCACTGAACATCCTTCTCCCCTGGGAACAGGGGTACAAGGGACATTTGCCTTCACACCTGGAGTCCCCGAGGACTGCCTATCTATACTCACAACTCCTGCTCCAAATAAAATGTTACTAGAAACAGGAGAAAAAAAGCAACAAGTCCTATTTCTAGCAGAGACTGCAACAGAGATGAGACTTCAGGAAAAGGAAAGATTAAGCTCATGGTGCCCACCCCTCTTTCTGGCTTGAACCTCATCTTCCTGTACCCCACCCCCCACAGGTCTGCAAAAGAGAAATTGGGCCCTGGGGTAAGAGGGGACCCTATCCAAGAGCCAGGGACTCACCTTCACGGGGATTCTGCTCTCCTTCCACCATGGGTGCCGCCTGGGACCACTAGGAACAAAACAAAGAGCAAGGCGTTGGCATGGCATGGGTACAGGCATGGGCAGGGACGCAAGGCTCAGCTACTGCCCCTCCTCCCTCAGTGCTGCCCTCTCAGCCACAGCCTCTGCCTTCTCCAAGGTACTTGAGTGGAATAGGGACCAGCAAGGGGTCCCTGCAGGCTTCAAGCATGCCCACCACCCCAGACGGCTCCAACCCTGAACCCAGAGAAGTTAAAGACTAACCAGACATGGGGGGAGCTCACAATGCAGGAGCCAAAGAGCAGAATGCTTCGCTGTCTCAATCCCGATCCGCATCCCCTCCCCATATTGCCCTCTCCTCACTCTCGCTAGCCCCTTGGTTCCCTGGTCCAAAGCTATGGGTAAGTATTAAGGTCAAATAGGAGGACAAATTTGGACTGGGGCAGGAAGGAAGGACTGGGGGCGAGAAAAACAACATGGTGACCTTCTCCTGCTGACATGACAAATACCAGGGTGAGCTAGTGTTGGGGGGGGGTGTGCAGAGGACCGAAGGGCACCCGCCACCCTCCCCCAGCAGTGCTCTTCAGTCCCAAGAACACTCCGTGTCCCTACAGGCTGCTTAGAGGGTGGAGAGCCTGGAAGAGGCCCTACTTCACCCTGCGCTCTTCTCCCAGTAGTTGAGGCGTGTTTCCAAAGCCTCCCTAGCTGTCCACTCCCACCTTGTCCCCTCTCCCCTCTCCCCTGGGCTCCTTCCCTAAACGCAACCAGGGAAGCCTTTCCTTCCACAGAATGCCCAGCTCCCAGGAGGGCCTGCCCCCGCCCCTCCCTGAGAAGTTGTGAAGGTCAAGGAGCCAGCCCTGCGGACCCGAGAGCAGCAAGCAAAGGTTTCTAGCCCTTCCTGAAGGTCCCAGTTGCCCCCAACCCCCACCCCCACCTGCTCCTCTTGATGGATCTCCAGATACCCTGGGAAAGGGCCCACTATGTCTGCTCTCCCCTTCCCACAGACCCTCAGTGGACCCCAGGCCAGGCCCCCAGCCTTGCCCCAGGGCCAAGGTCGGAGGAAGCCCCTCTCTAGGGAAGACGGCTTTTCACAGGCTCCCAGCTGAACCGCGCCCCCATGGCAGGCCCCTCAGAGACCCCTGGTTCTGAACCCCAGCCCTCACCTATTCCCACAACACCCCCAACATTCTCCCTACACCCCCCTCACTTCAATGAGGAAGGGGAGCAGAAACTTCAGACCCCTCCAAGGCCAGGGGGCACAGGAAAGGCGGTGTTGGGCAGGGAGGGGCCAGGTGCCCTTCTCTGGGGGCCTCTGAAGGTCACACTGTGACCAGGCAGCCACTCCTCCCCTCCTCCCCACTTGGAGGCCTGGAGCCAAGGCCTTTGTGCCAGGGTCTGAGGAACTCTGGGTGGTGGCAGGGACCCCTGCCCACCCTTCCTTCTGCCTCCTCTCTAAGGGGACTCTGGCTGAAGGAAGCTGGAAGGGAGGAGCTGAAGAAGACCCCTTAGGTGGCTTTGAGAAGCAAGTTGGTGAGCAAGTTTGCAGTCCCAAAAAACCACCTGCGCCAGCGCTGGGTTTTGCTAGGACAAAGTGTGCGTGCACAGCTAGGGGAGGCCAGGCAAAGGTAGAGGAGGACGAGCCCGAGCTGCCTGGGTCACAGCAGGTTCCTCCAACACCAAAAGGATAAAGTGGGGTGATGGCACTTGGAGCCTCCCCTTGCCCACCCCCATAAAAGCAGCAGCATAGCTCACTCCCAACTGCTGGGTAGGAGGAAGGCACAGGTCGACAACACGGGGCTTTAGGTAGAGTTAGCACAAAGCACGGAGTAGGCTCTGGCACCCCCAACTTCTGACAGTTACCATCCTCTGCCCGACTCTGGGCCAGAGAGGGTCAGACAGGTCCTCTCAAAACCGAGAAGCAAAAACTACCAGGATGGCAAGCCTTTCCTCCACGCAAAGGAGAAAACTGGGGAAAGGAGGAAGGGGCTCAAGAGGTTCCTGGCAGCACAGGGCAGCAGCCGGGGCTGGGGATGACAGAGGGGGCAGAGATGGCTCCCCAGGTCCCAGGCTGGGGCTCCCTCGAGAGGTCACCTTCCTGCGGAGAGACGGCGGGGGAGGGGCGCCACCCGCCGCCCCGAGCTCCCCGCTCCTCCGCGGACGCGGCTCGGGAACACGAGGCCGGCCAGGCCCGGGCTGATGTAATCGGCCCCGCGCCGCGCGCACCCGGCCGGGCGGGGGAGGGCGGACACCGCGCGGGTCTCGAGCTGGGACAGGAGGGGGCGGCGCGGCGCTGGTGGCCCGGCCGGCGGGGGGTCCCCGCCGCGATCCATTCTGAAACTTTTCCCAAACTCGCGGTGAGAGCCTCAGAGACCAAGGCGGTGACAGCGCACCCCCCCCGCCCGCGCCCTGCCCCCTCCGCGTGTACCGCCCTCCCAGGTCCCAGGTCCCAGGTCCAAGGTCCGGGCACCCCTGGCCCACAGGCTCCGACCCCCGCCCCGCCGCCCGAACTCCCACCTAGGGGACCCGCGGCCGGGCGCAAACTTCAGCCGCCCGGGCCCGCCAGCCCAGCCCCCTCGCCGCCTCCCGGGCTCTCACCCTACCCGGGCGGCCGGGATCGTACGTGAGGCGACTCCGGTGGGTGGGCAGGGCCCGGGTGGGCGGCGAGACTCGGCCCCCTCCCACCCACCGCGCGCCCCCTCCCCCTACACGCACAGCGACCACCGGGGACGCCGCGCGCCCGGCGCCAGGGACCCGCGTGGAGCGCGAAGCCTCCACGCGCGCGTGCGCGCTCCCACACCCCCAGCCAGGAGAGGGCCTGGCGGGCACTGCCGCTTACCTTGGCATGGTGGAGGTAGAGCAGCAAGGCCAGGCTCCAGTGCACCCAGGAGAGCAAAAAGTTCATGGTGTCGGAGGCCCGGCCGGGGCCGGCGCGGCGCGCGCTCGCTTTGCGGCTCGGGCTGCGGGACGGCCCGCTCTCCTGCGCGCCTCGGCGGGATCCTCTTCCTGCCGGGGCCTGGGGCGCGCGCGCGGCCGGGGCACTGTTTGCGCACTCGGCCGCCTCACCCGTCCATGGGCCCGGCCCCTGAGAGCCGAGCGCCCGCCGCGGCCCCCGCTCCGCCTCCGCCGCCTCTTCGCCTTCCGCCTCCCCCTGCTCCGGTGGCGGCTCTTCGCGGCCCGTGCTCGCCCTCTCGCCGGCTGCGCTCAGGTCGGTGGCCCCGGCGCGGACCACGGCTCCTCCGGGGCGAGAGCCGCCCAGAAGTTGCGCGAAAAGTTTCAGCGCAGTGCCGCGCGCCCCGACCCCCTCCACGCCGCCTCCGCGTGCGGGCTCCGAGGGGCAGACGGTGGGCGCCGGGCCAGGCGCGGTGTCGGCCTGTCCGTCTGTGGGCGGGCGGTCCCGGGGAGTCCCGCGAGGAGGGCGCCCCGCACGCTGCGCTCGGCGGTCACCCGAAAGCAGGTCACTGGCTGCGCCCCGTGCCCCGCGCTTCTCGCTGAGGCCGCGGCGCGCGCTCGCTCTTCCTCGACTTCTCTCCGGGGCTCTCGCCGCCTCTCTCTCCTCTCGGCTGCTTTCCAAAATCCGAAGTAATTTGGAGCAAAGGAGCGATCTCCCCAAAGCGTCGGCCCGATTTCAAGCGGGGAATAGAGGGCAAAAAATAAATTAAAATGGGAAACAATAGTGGTGGGGGTTTTTTTATGTTTAAGGGGAAAAAGGAGAGGGGTTAAACCCCCGGGGGAAAAGAACGAAGCTCAGATCCCAGCGCGGAGGCCCCGGCCGTTAAGTCCGCTGGCCCTTCTGCCGCGCCGCTGCGTCTGCCCCGAGCTCCGCCGCCGCCGGCTCAGTGCCCAGCGCGCGGCCTCCTCGCAGCCCGGCTGCCCCAAGCCTCTGCGCTCCTGCCTCCGCCAGCCGACTGAAAAAGGAGCTAGCCTCGCCCATTCCTCAGGCCACGCCCCGGGGCTGGGCCGCCGGAGCCTCTCCCCCTCCCCGCTGACACCGCCTTCCCCACCCACCCCCACCCCCGGGACACGCGGCGAAGTCTGGGCCCCGAGCCTATTGCGACGAAGGGGAAGCGCGCCCCCCACTAGGGTTCGCGCCCGAGACTCGCTCATGCGCCCCCTGAAACGCTGCCCAGAGACACGCACGCCCGTGGGGTGGGTACAGGAAAGCGGGGTTAAGTGCGGACAGGGCCTGAGCGCGGTTCCCGCTTTGCTGGAAATATTGGAGGGGGCGGGGAGAGGGACGCGAATCTGTTGGAATCCTGGAGTGACCCTTGGCCTCTCCCCCTGCACACACACACACACGCACACGCAAACGCACGCACACGCGTCCTTGCTCACGCAGCCGCGGCTCGCCCAAGTTCACGAGCTCCCAGTGGTGGCTGAGCGCCCCCTAGTGACCACCGTCTGCACACCTCGTGGGCTCCAAGAGGGACCCGACTTGGGAAGGGGGTAGGCGCTGTGCGCTTCCCAAGCCCCCATCTCTGACCCCCTAAATGGATGGTCTCTTGGGTAGGAGCCCAGTGCTGCGTGCAGGGGGGCACCATGTGCTTATCTGGAGCCCTTATCTGGCCTGCAGAGACGGGAGGAGCTGGAGCCTGGGGTGAATGGGGTCTTTAGGAGCTGTCCAGGAAGGCTTCCCTGGGGAGGAGAATTTGGCAACGACTTTGTGGCGCTGAGAACGGGAAGCTGTGTAGTTCTGGGGTTAGTCAGCGACTCGGGGGAAAGAGGACCTGTTGGAGCCCACGTATGCACTGCGGAGTCTGGCAGGGCCCCGGGCAGAGGCAGCTGGGCAGACAGAGGCCCTTGTTCCTGCTCGCCATCCTCCCCACAAATGTTGCCAGGGAGCCGAAGCCAGGGGGCTGGTGGGGGCGGAGGGAGGCCAGGGCTGGAGTAATGATTCAAAGCTACCCCCATCACTCAGGAACGTCCGCAGGCCGGCTGCCCAGAGCTCCCACCAGGCAGGGCGCCAGGACCAATGCTCCCCAGCCCTGGCTCAGCGCATCTTCTGAACAGAACTGGGGGGGTCTCTTCAGCCAGCCCCACCCCCACCCCCGTGCCTTCAGGAGCCCTTGCTCCTCCTCCAGGTTTGCACTCCTTTCCCTGTCCCCTCCCTTACCTCCAAGCTCCCTTCTCTGACATCCCATGTCTTTCCTAAGTGCTCCCCAGGGCCCCCCCCACCCTTGGATGTAGGACCTAGCCTGGGAAAATTCCTGGTTGGGCTTTGGCCCAGCTGTTCCTATGCTCCCCCAGGGAACAGGGTGTGTGGGGGGGTACCTGGGGTAAGAGAGGGACCAACCAGTGACATTGCCCATACAGATCTGGCCGCGCCAACCTGGGGCTCAGGTAGGTCGGGCTAGACAGAGACAGCAGCAATTTCCCTGCTCCCCTAAAATGGTCTGGGAGGTCACTCAGCTGCCCCCCTCTGTACATAGTGCTGTGGCTTGTGGGGGTGCTAGGTGACCTCCAGGGCAACCCAATTCCACTGGTGAGGTGTCCAGAAGGCCCTGTGAGGAAAGGGGCGGCTTCCAGCACTCTATCCCAAACTTCCCATCCCTGTACTCCAGCCCCGTCTCCACCCTTGCTTGGCAGGCTCTCTAGCAGCAGGGACAAGGTCTTGATAGTTAGTAAATCCTTATTCGCTGGCCCAGCCCCCCTTCCCTGCCAGCCTCCTCACTTAGGTCCCTGCTCAAGCTGACAAGTGGGCTACGGAAGAGACTCCCATAAACTTTCTCCTCCTCTGCCTCCAGCACCCAGAACTCCTCCTGCATCCCTATTTGGGGCAGGACAGAAGCTCCAGGCACTGGGGCTCACTCCTGCTCCTGCCTTGCATCCCTCTCATTCCATCTTTTGTCCAGCCTAGAGAAGAAATGGCCTAAAGAAGAGGTATCAGGACAGAACCCCAGAGATGCGAGGGGGCATCATCCACGGTCATGTCGCAGCCCCAGCACCGCTGGCTCAGCCCCTGTGCCCACAGCAAGGTGTTCCAACAAGCCACTTGCAGCTCCCTCTGTGGGCTGTGTCGGGAAACCAGGGCAATGACGGTGCAGAATTCCCCTGAGAACCAGCGAGGATTGCAACCTGGCCTAAGGGCTTTGAGCAGCCTGCTCTAGGGTGGGGACTGAGCTCCCACTTCCACCCTGCCCTCCAGAGACATGGCCTGGAGGTGAATCAGAAGAGGGGTCAACTCTGGATTCCATGGCCTATGGTGTCACCGGCTTCCACAAGACACTTGCATGGACCCAGCAATGGTCATACCGTCACCAAATTAAAACCTTGAGTTCCCTGGTGTTTAAAAAATAGAGAAAAAGAAGCAAAACCACAGTCCTAAGACCTCATGGTGTGTCCTCAAGCATCCTCCGTGTCCAGGACTCAGTTTCCTGGAACAAGCTTCCTGCCACTCATCTTTTGTCCCTGTGTCACTGCAGGGCAGGGCCCATCGGGGCAAGCTGTCTCCAGAGAGAATCCTGCAATCCCCAGAGGGGGCACAAAGGGTTACCCCTAAACCGGGAGAAGGTGGAGCTGAGAGCCCCCCCGGCAGAGGTCTTGCTGGGTTCCCATCTCTGGGCTTGGGGGGGCCACAGCCAGTGGCTCTGGAGGAGCTCAGAAGGTGCCAAGGAAAAAGGAGCAAGTGTCCCAGGTGAGGGGGAAGGGGACAAGGACCGGGTAGGGGTGGAGAGGAGTCTGAAAGGCCCCCAGGAGCAAGCAGTAGTCCCAGCAAAGGAAGTAGTGATCGGGCCCAAGGCACAACAGTTGTACTTTGTCCTGACATCCAGTCACCTCCCCTGTCACCTCCGGTGTTCAGGGAAGCTCCCACCTGTGTGGGTCCAGGCAGTTCATCTAGAAGCCACAGATGAACGGAGAGACCCTCCTGAGGAGGGAAGGAGGACAAGGAGGAAGTGGCCGGGCCTGGCTGTCATCCACACATTGTCCCAAGTGGGTCACCATGATGGAGGGAAGTCCCCTTTCACTCCATCTCCTGAGCCTCCGGTGCCCAGCAGGGCACTGACCTGCAGGAAGGGCAGTGACACCCAGCTGCTGAGTGGAAGGAATTCCCTGCCTGTCTCTGACCACGGAACCGCCCTATCCCACTCACCACTAAGTGTTCCTCTGTCACCAGATCTTTGCAACAAAGCAATAGGAGAGCTGGGGAGAGGCTCTCCCTCCAGTGCCAATGTCGTAGCCGCCCATGGATTTGGAGATTTGACTGGGGACCAGGAGAGGCCGGTATGGTCAGTTGGGAAAAAGATTGGAGCAGAGGTTCCAGTACAGAAAGGGGAGGAGAAGTCAGCAAGAAGGGGAACAGAGCGCACCCTTCTGTGGGGAGCACAGCCCATGGACCAAGTCTCTGCCCCAACTTTACAGGCCCCCAGTCAGTCCCTTGGCACTAGGCTATCCCCCATAGATGGCTTCTCCCCAGCTGCCCCAACCACGCCTGCTCCTGACACCCCAGTCTTTGCTACGGTCCAAAGCCTGACCCCCATTATGCCCATGGCTTCCCCGGCCACACCTCCCACCCCATCAGCCTGGGCAGAACTCGATGGCATGTGGTGGCTGTGGGAAGCTGTGTCCCCCCGCCCGACCTCAGAGCTCCCCCAGGTCTCCCAGGCAGCAGGCTCTGGCTGGTGTGGCAGGGACACTAAGGAGGACAGTGCAAAGTGTAGGAGCTTTGGGGCCAAGTATGCCCAAGGGCATCCCTGGCTCTGCCCCTCTGTGTGGCTGTCTGCGCCATCGGTGACCTGGTCCATAAAACAGGGGTGAAAATACCTGCTTGGAAACCTGCATGCACAGCTCCTCCAGACTTCCTCCCAAACAGCCCAGCCAGAGCCCTGGGGAAAATGCTGCTCCCACAGGGGCGAGCCCCTGGCCGAGCACTCGCTGGCCTCAGGAGGGGCCTCCGGTGGCACAAGCAATTATTAAACCTAGATCTCAAGCCCTGCTTTGGGCTGGGATCTGGGTTGACACCTGTGTCCCCCTCCTGTCTGCAGGGGACTAGAAGAGTGAACTGAAACGAGGAATTTTCTGACAGGGGACACAGAACTGCTGAGATGGCCAAGGGCTTCCAGGAGGAGGTGTCGGGTGAGTGAGAACAAGTTTCAGTCAACTTCCTGTGGAGTGGGGACAGGGGACAGGCGGGGCTCCTGCAGGATCCTGCCTCTCATAGTGACCCTCCTGGTGCCTCTGAATGAGGCAGGGGATTAGGACTTCCTCAGAAATCTTCCCAGCAGAGTCTGGGGGGACAATGCTGTTTCCTCAGGCGGTGAGCCCCAAGCTGCCTGCCCTACCCCCTGGAACAGCAAGTCTCTGCCTCAGAATTTAAACAAACAAGCCGACTGGAAACAGGTCCAGCTATACCTTCAGCACCACTGTTGTTTGCCCCAGGAGTGCGCAAGGGTAGGACAGAGGACGCCAGCATGTGTGTGACAGCACAAGGCCACTCAGCAGAAGTTACTCCTTCCCTATTCTTACCTGGTACCCAGAGCTTCCTGCCTGCCTGTCAAAGACATGGGTGGAAAACTAAGAAGAGCACTGAACAAAAAGTCCAGGGCAGCTGTGTGCTGTGTGGCTCCTCAGTCCCTCTCTGCACCTTCCTTCTCCTATTATAGTTCAAGGTTCCTAAGCTCCGAGGCTCTGTGAGGAACTAGTAACTCCATCTAACACTGCATCGGAGACCACTGGTACCAAATGTCACATCCTCTATAGGGCTGTGGCCTTAGAAGCCTCTTTTTTCCCCTTTGTTTTTGTTTTTGTTTGAGACAGGGTCTCATTATGTAGATAGGGCTGGCCTTGAACTAACTATGTACCCCAGGCTGGCCTCCAATTCACAGCGATCCTCCTGCCTCAGCCTCCTGAGTGCTGGGATTACAGGCGTGCACCATCACATCCAGCTCTTAAAAGCCTCTTGATGAGGGTAATGCTTAAGTCAAAGAAGTCTAGTGCCAATGATGACAGCCAGGTCCCAGCACTGAGGGATCGAGGAGAGATGCCCTTGTGAACCCTTACTGTGACACCCTGGCTCCCACAACCTCCTGCCCCCATACCAAGTATTAGAAAAGGTGGCATGGACTGGACTCAAATCTTGGTTCACTGTCTCCCGGCTGTGAGACTTTGGACGAATCACTGTGTCCATCTAAGCCTCAGTTTCCTCATCTGTAAAATGGGGGGCTCATAGTACTTACCTGGCAGAGTTGTGGGGAGCTGGGTGGAGACAAGAATTCAAACCAACCTCCTGCCTGCAGGAGGTTCCCTTTCTCCTGTCCCTACCCCTACTAGAGAGCAAACTCTTAGAGAATGCAAACCCACTATCACCTGCTAAAGCAAACAGAAAGGACTAGGGAGGGGCTGGCCCACACCTCCACATTAGAAGAAAGAAGAAAGAAAGACACAAATTTCACGATGCGTGCCAAACATGACTGGGGCAGGGACATGCTGGCTTGGTTCCTGCGCTACTCTTTGGAGCAACCCTGTCACCAGGTTATCATTGAGTTGGCTGCAATATGGATTCCTTCAGGGAAGCCAGGAAAACAAGAAGCTGGGACCGAAGATGCCCCTGACAGCAAGATGGCCCCTTTCCCCAGGACCTCCCAGAGCTGGAAGTTGGCCTGTGACCTGGACCCCCCGAGACAGTTCACAGGGACAAAGCCAGAAAAAGGTCACCCCATCATTCTGCCTCCCTTCCCAATCCCAGAAGTGCAGGGTGGGACATAGGGAATGGGGAGACCTCCCCTTGGCTTCCAGAACCTTCCTGGCCTAACGGCCTGGAGATAATCATGAAGCAATTAGTCAAAGGATATCTGTGTCCGGGAGAGCTGCAGACGGGTTCCCAGGAACCTCAGGGTCCTGGAAGATGGGGGTGGGCATCACAGATGCAGCACCCAGGCTTTATCTGCTTCCTTACTGGAGCTTTGCTTGAATATCATTTGAAGAAAAGACTCTGCTGCTGAAGAAGTCTGGAAACCCCTTCCCTGGCCCAGAGGTGGCTAAAGCCATAAGGACATAAAGAGGCAAGACAGGTAGGGCTTCCACAACTCCCTGAGGGCACTGCCCCCAACCACTGAGGTTAGTGGCCAAAATATCTCACACCCACATAGCACAGCACATGTAGAGCCAGGGGCCATACACTGAGCCAGGCACAAACCCCTCCGTGTCTGTTTTGTGGGGAAGCCCAGGGAACCCAGGAAGGGACCAGGGTGTCCAAAGAGGCATGGAAGCGGACTGGGGCAGGAGCAATTTGACAATCTGGTGGCTGAATCAGTTCCCTGTCTCTGTCACTCTGCACTCCAGGATGGAATGTGCAGTGCCCCAAGGATGAAGCTCCAAGCCCAGACCCCTGCTCTCCATAGGGAAACACAGAGCAGGGCCCACAGGCCCTGGGTCACACAGGTTCCAGCCACCGCTGAAATCAGGACAGACAGGGCCAGCCCCAGTCCCTCACCGGAATCCAGCCCCCCTACCCAGACAGTGGACACCTTGGAGTCACCAGGACACTTCCCTTGCTCCTTACTTTTTCCTCCAATGTCTTCCTCCCCCTGTCCCAGCCCTTGGTTCCCAGGGACCTCCTGGCCAGTCCTGTTGGCCAAGCGCTCCTCTGTGCCATGACAAGCCTCAGTCCTGGGCAATGGCTGCTCCAGCTCCCTGGTCCCTGCTAGGGCACAAGGCTGGGCACCAGGGCACAAGCTAGGGGACAAGATGTTCCTCATCTCTCCCTGTCCCCATTGGCCCTCTGGGAGCTGAGAAAGAGATTGCAGAAGGGAAACTCCTGGGACAAGGGACATTCTCCTGCCACCTGGGTGGAAGCTCTAAAGAGAGCATGAGTTTAGTGAAGGGCACCCACCCACCCATCTTGTTCTCCCCAGAGTACCAGAGGCTCTGGGCTCAAGCCTATGGGACTCATAGACCACATGTATGTACACACACACACACACACACACACACACACACCAGAGCCCAAGGAGAAGAGGAGCGTCCCAGAAATCTGCTGCCCCAGGCAAGGTGACCTGGGTCACAGCATGACCACCCCGAGCACCCCCAATTACCTGCAGACCCCCTCTGGTGGACACATGCTGTCTCTAGAGCTTGGGCAGGGGGTCAGGATTCCTGAGTTCTGCGGCTGCTTCAAGTGGGACCCGGAGCAGGCACAGCCCCTCTCTGGCCACAGTGTCCTCCTGCATAGACCGGGGGACTGGAATCTCAGGCGCTGGCTGTAGGGCAGGAAGGGAAAGCAACTGAGGAAGGTTGACACTGGGGACATGGTGGCCAGGTCTGGCCAGCTACAGCACAGGGAGCGGATCAGGAGCCACAGCCCAGGACCACCTTTAATGATGTCGTAAAGATTCCTCGGAGGCGGGTGGACAGAGAAAAACAACCTCTTCCATCCATTGTGTGACCAACAGCCTGAGTTTACCAATGACCACCAAGCAGAACAGCAGGCCTTGCAGCAAGAAGGGTTTAAATTAGATAAGCACAGACCTACCACACTCATTTCTCTGGGGGATTTGGGAAAGATAGCACAGGATGTTTATCTAGACACTTCCAGGCCCATTCCTGGACTGGCTAGGGGAAACAGAGCGAGAGGAGGCAAGATAGGGTGTCACCCCCCACACATCCCTTCAGGAGCAGGGCCGGCAAAGGGAAGCACTGTGTCAGGGTGATGTGGGATGGAACAGAGGATGCCACCACAGCAGCAAGTACTTGTGGGGACACAGAGACGTTGTCCTGTGAGAGGGCTGAGAGGGTGCCTCAGCCCAGGGACCTCTGCCCTCCAGGGGCCACAGAACCTCCCTGTGGCAGGGCCAAGGCCTCCACTGTGGCCTCAGTGGGCAGGGGAGCAAGCTGGTCCCCGGGCCACCCCTGCTCCTCCAACCCACTCTCTCTGAGGACAGCTATGGGTCCCAGGGAGACCATATGCTTTCCCCCACTCCTGGCCTGGCCCTGAGGCAGCCGGAATGGTTCTGAGACTCCTTCATCACCCACTGTCCCCAATCCAGGGACTTCCAGGGCTCCTAAAGGAACTGAGGCCGAAAAGTCCCCTGGGAAGGAAGCCCTGCTTTCCCTCTGTTCCTCTTCCCCTTTGCTGCAACCAGTTAAGAGAAGAAGGAGCTTGAGAATGGAGTCACCTGCCCTCCTTTAGTTACATAAAGGGCAATCAGAGAGGGGAAGCTAGTGACCTTGCAGGGAGGGGAGCAGACTCCCTGTATGCAAGTGAGTTTGTGCATACGCATTGCGCATTGCGCATTGCGAGTCTACCCCACCCACTCCCTTTGCTTGTCTAGATTCCAAGACCCAACCTGCAGCTCAGGAAGGTTTGTGAAGTGACTCCACAAGCTCTGTGCACTCACCCATACCCCCGAGGCTCTCTCCATGGCATCATGCTACTTCTCTTCCCTCTACCCCCACCCCAGCCAGGGGCTGAAGATCCCTCCCACCATCTCCCCAGGTTCTGTCCACATCAACCCCACGTGGCCTCCTTGGGCCTAGAGCTTGATCCTCACACTTTCTCCCCTCCTGTCCTAAAGCTCTAGGGATTCATGGCTCCCAGGGCCTCCTACCCACTCTTCCAGAGAAGGGGATGGGGAGAAGGGAGTGCTGCTGATATCCTTGGGGGGCCCTCATCATCCTAACAGATGGTCCCTTGAACCTCTCATACCTGAGCCAACAGGGCACAGGACACCTGCAGTGCCTTCCAGAGCAGCCACAGACATGGCATTGCCTAAGGACACCTGGACAGTCTCTGGACATCCCCACCAGGCCCCCTCCTGGGTGCCGCACCAGTGCCACCCTAGGCCTCTAGGGGGCGCAGGAGAGCAGTGCTGGACTTGGCCCCAAAGGACACCCAGGAGGCTCTGTGAGCAGCCCTGGCCCCTGGGGACAGCCGGTGCTGGAGGCTTCCATGCCAGCTCTCTCTTAGGGACAGGGAAGTATGGGGATTGTGGCAGGGCCAGGGCAGAGGCCCCATGGAAGAGGTGGGGGACCCTAAGGCTAAGCCCTTTCCCGCCATTCATCTGGGGACAGGAAGGAGAGGCGTGGCTTGGGCCCCAGGAACTTCTGCCTGGTCCTGGGGGAGAGGGGGACTCTGGGGTCCACTCAGCAACGCTGCAAAGCACCACCACCCTGGGCAGGAGAGAGCTAGGGTGGGCTGTCAGGTAGGAAGAATCGCTTCCACATTCTACAGCACAGAAGTTATTATTGGCAACATTTAATTAATATTTCAAAATATCTAATTCCCAACCCAAAGAAAAGATCAATGTTTGAGGGGTTAGGTATCACAGCTGCTAAGGACTGCTTATTACACGCCATACACCTGTAGGGAAATAATGTGCTGTGCCCCACGAATAAGTGCAATCGCCGGGGATTTAGCTCAGTGGCACCGCACCTGCCTCA
This sequence comes from Heterocephalus glaber, assembly GCF_000247695.1. Next base: position 15,953,384 of record NW_004624754.1, read on the forward strand.
TAAGCACAAGGTCCTGAGTTCGATCCCCAGTACAAAAAAAAAAGTGCAATCATTGTGTTTCAATTAAAATTTGTTTACTTTTTAATTTTTTTGATACTGGGCATCGAACTCAGGACCTTGCACTTGCAAGGCAGCCAGCGGCACCACTGAGCTAAATCCCTGGCCTAAAATTTGTTTAATTTTTATTAGTACATGCTCACAGCATGTAATGGTCACACTCCTCGTGTGGAGTCGGTGCATACACATAAAGCATCGTAATTCCTTTTTTCACTCCCTTTCCCTCCCCGCCCTCCATCTCTCAGTCTCCTTTCCATATGAAAAATCTGTCTCCCTACTTCCTATTATCTATCTTTTATTTTGATCTTTATTTATTTTTTTGGATTTGTCATATAAGAGAAGCCATGTGATATTTAAGCTTATGTATCTGATTTATTTCACTCCACATTGTGGTCTCAAGGTGCATCCATTTTCCTACAAATTACTGAAGTTTATCCTTCTTTATAGCAGAGTAGTACTCCACTGTGTGTAAACACATTTTCTTTATCCATTCATCTGCTGATAGACATATAGACCACTTCCAAGATTTAGCTCTTATGAGTTGTGCTGCTATAAACATGGGTATGCACTATGATACAATGTCTTTAAATTTTTTAAAATATTTGAACAACAACAAAAATAACCTGGGTCACTGGGTATGGTGGCACATGCCTGTCATCCCACCACTTGGGAGGCTGAGGCAGGAGGATAAACATGAGTTTGAGGCTAGCCTGGGCTACCTAGTGAGTTCAAGGCCAGTTGGAACTATATAGTGAGGCCCTAGCTCAGAACAAACAAAATCACCGGGCTGAGGGAAGGTGAGCAGGACATGGTAGCAGCTGCCTGGAGGCTTCAGGGCCGGGCCAGGGCAGGGTGGCTGAGGGTGGGACCCCCTTCACCAGTGCACCCAGCCCTGCCTCTGGGGACTAGAGCCACAGGAATATTCAGGGCCTCTTTTTCACACCGGACCCCTGACTGGAAAGAAGAGCATGTGACTCAGCTAGGGGAAGGAGTGAAGGATGGGAAGAGGGAGCTGTTGCAGAGCCCGGGTCCCTGTGTGCACATCTGCGTCTGTCTGTAGCAGTTTGCATCGCCACTGTGCATCCAAACTCTCTCTGCCCACTTCCAGCTGGTGTTTGTGGGCAGGTTACTCAGCCTCTCTGAGCTGCAGTTTCCTTGAGAAACTGAAGAATAACCCCTGCACCTTAGGGTTTTCCTGAGGGTGTGTGAGGTAATGTATGTAAAGAAAGGGTGTGGCGGGAGCACATGGCCTGCACACAGTAGGGGCCAAATAAGTGCTGGGTGTTCTTCTCATGTCCTGGACACTATTGTGACTGTCGTAGCCTTGTCTCCCCTGCCTCAATGCCCATCCGGCCTGCCCCGGCCAGCCACGGCCCCAAATGCACACTGCCCCTTCCTTCACTCTGGTCTCTGTGAGTTTAAGAGCCAGGAGAGCTTGGCTCTTAAAGCAAGAAGCTGTCTCCAGCAGGAGCTGCCTGTGCATCCCAGGCCAGCCTCAAATTGCTATCTAACTTGTGAAGGGGTGTGTGTGTGTGTGTGTGTGTGTGTGTGTGTGTATGAAACAGCTCTTCACTGTATTTTTCCATATCCTCTCCCCTGTCCCCAGCCCAAGGACAGACACAGGCCTGCAGGCATAGACACCCACATTTAGACTCTTTATGGGGTGGGGTAAGGGTGTTGTTTTGCTTATTAGTTGCTGGGGATCAAATTAATAACCTTGCCTGTTCCAGCCAAGTGCCCTGCCGCTGAACGGCATCCCAGCCTGTAGACTCTTTATGGATGATCACGATAATCATGGTAACGACTGCCTTTATCACTTCCCTGTGTGTACCTTGTGTCACCACCTGAGCCCCAGATGCGGATTACAAGGTAAACTCAAGGCTAAGCAAGCTTAAGTAACATGCCCAGGGTCACACACGCTAGTCTACCTGGCTCCAAAGCCGGCACTTAACCACTGTGGTTTGCATAAAAGAATGAGCCATCAACAAACCAGAATTTCCTTTCTGCACTCCAAGAAGGAAATAATAAGCTGGGCGTGGTGGCACAGGCCTGTAATCTGAGCTACTCAGGAGGCTGAGGCAAGAGGATTGCAAGTTGGAAGGCAGCCTGGGCAATTTAGCGAGACCCTGTCTCAAAATAAAAAATCAAAAGGGCTGGGGATATAGTTCAGTGAGGCTACTTGCCTGGAAGGAGGCCCTGGACTCAATTCCCAGTACCACCAAAAAGGAAGGAGGAGGAAGGGGAGGGAGGAAGGGAGAAGATGATGAAGCAGCTATCAGATATCTTCAGCTAAGAGCTTTCAAGGTTTCAAATCAGAGTCCGTCCAGGCGGGAATCCTGTCACTCATCCATCGCTCAGGAAGAAGCCGGAGCCTTGGTTACCCCAGAAAGCAGCACCCCAGAGGTCTTGCCTTATACACTAGGATTTATACCATTTTCCAACCATGCTTGAAAAAGTGCACATCCAAGAATGAGTCAGAAAAATCACTTTGATACCTCAGTTGCCAGAATGTTCCTGTCCATCCTAACTTTTTGAAACTGTCCAGAGGAGAGACTTATTTTCTCTCCCTTTGTTGATCAACAATTTAGCAAATTTCTGATAACAACAGGGACAACAGTGGAGGGCCAGCAGCATTACAGTTGCCACCCACCTTTATACCCAGAGGGCATATTCCAAGACCCCAGATGCCCGAGGCCCCTATCCTATGGAGCCATATAGATACAGTATTCTTTCCTAGCCATACATGCTGGTGATACAGTTCAATTTCTAAATGAGGCAGAGCAAGAAAATAACAATAACCAAGAAGCCTACCAACATGCTGCCCTCGAGATAATGTGGCCTCTCTCTCTCTCTCTCTCTCTCTCTCTCTCTCTCTCTCTCTCTCTCTCACTTACCCTGCAGAGCAGCAGG
>NW_004624754.1:15956450-16011630 GCF_000247695.1 Heterocephalus glaber
CTCTCTCTCTCTCTCTCTCTCTCTCTCTCTCTCTCTCTCTCTCCTCTTTCTCCTGGTGCTAACCTTCTCCTGATGATATAGCCCTACAGCCCCTCCATGATGAGATGGAGACACTGTGGCACAGCTTCTGGCTGCTTGTGACTTTCTAATGGGCATCAGAAGGCAGATCTATAAGCCATGACGATGCCCGGGTAACTGATGGTGCAGAAGGAGAGAGAAAGCATCAATAAAGAGAGAGCACTAGTTGCAGAGTAAGTCAGAAAAGCACCACTCACTGATTCACATACACACCCCACACTCGTCCCTGTAGAATGAAGTTTCACCATGGGGACACGGCCTCGCTTCCTTTCCTGCTCTGGGACTAAACCGAACCTGGAATCTCTCTACTGCAACTCTGACTCTGTGTCCTTATTTGGCAAAGGAGGAGCACGAGACTGGCTCCACAGGGCCGCGGTGTAAATCAGGGCACAGGTCTGGCTGGGGGCTGTCCCATCCTGCCGACCTGAGCCCACTCTCCTGAGCCTAGGGTCCTGTCCCTCAGGCCTCAGAGAACCTGGGAACCATGGGAGTCCGTGGCAGAGGAGAAGACGCCAAGGGCTGTTCCCTTGGGAGAGGGATGGTGACACTCTCTCTGCAGAAGGGCTGCCCCTAAATCACCTGCAAAGTCTTTCCCATCCCCAAAGCGGGCCATGTAGACAGAAGCCAAGAGAACCAAGCTGGCTGAAACCATTTTGAACTTTGCTTGTATTTGTGACTTGACCTCAGGCTTCAGCATACACCAAACAAGGAAATCACTGTCATAATTTGGTGCCAAGCCTTGTTTAAGACACACACACACACACACACACACACACACACACACACACACGGAAAGAAAGAAAGGAAGAAAGAAAAAATGCTATTATCACCTATTTAGTTTGCTCTCTCCTGGTTCATATGGCTTGGCACTAATCAACTGTGGTTATTTCCATTTACTATTTGGTTCCCAAGGATGAAGCTTTCACACCATTGAGGACTGTTCTTAATATGAAGCAGCTCTGGTACATTTGCTGATCTGTAAATGTGGTAAATATCTCTTGATGCTTACTACCTGCCCAGTCTGTGCTGGACGCTGGAAATATCCCAGTCAACCAGACTGATGCAGGCCTGGGCTACTTTTTCATATGATTATGTCTCACTGCTCACAGTAAAAGCTAATCCTAATAATAGAGTCGAGGTCTTCTAGGCAAGGCATCTGTCTGAACACCTGCATCTACTTCTGTTTCTTTCTGAAACTCCACTAAAGCAAAGTTGAAGTCTTTCTAGATTTATCTTTCATTTTGGTTTTGTTTTTGAAGGCATCATCACTAGGACAAGAAGAATAGGACAGGAGATCCCAGTGACAGATGTTTAGAGACTAGAAAGCGAAGCTGAGCGTGGTAGCACAGGCCTGTAATCCCAGAATTTGGGAGGCTGAGGCAGGAAGATCTCTGTGAGTTTGAAGCCAGTCTGAACTACACAGCAAAACCTTGTCTCAAAAAAGAAAGAAAGAAAGGAAGGAAGGAAGGAAGGAAGGAAGGAAGGAAGAAAGAAAGAAAGAAAGAAAGAAAGAAAGAAAGAAAGAAAGAAAGAAAGAAAGAAAGAGAGAAAAGCAAGTGAAAGAGTAATAAAAACACAGAGCCAGCGGGGAGGACAGAAGGAGCCACCTACTCTACAACCCAGAATCCCACAAAGGGAATCTATGGCTCAAGAATCAGTGACACTGGTCACCTCTGCAGCAGGGGGAAAGAGGATGGAACAAATAGTCTTGGTGGAAAGTGTTTAAGAAAAGCAGTCAGAGCCTCCCCTACCCTGCACAGCCAGGAAACGACTAAGAGCTCATTCCCTGCTCAGGGGAAACAGAGGGTCTCTGGCCAGCAGACCTTACTGAAAATGTTCACCCTGTGGATCCAGAGACCTGGCCCTCTGCCCCACTGGAAACCTGGAACACTGGCCTTCGCCCTCCCGATAGGAACCTGGGGGTGTGGAGCTTCAGAGTCTCACCAGCCTGAAGTGCAAAAACCCAAAGGGAGGCTTCAAAATGACCATCCCTAGCAACCTAGCTCATAGATTACATACAGCACAGACACACACACACACACACACACACGCACACACATGCACACACATGCACAGCTTCCAGCTGGCTGTGGGGATCTCCATGCCTAAAAATAAGCAAATAACAGAGGATTATGAAACACCTGAGGAAAGCTCCTCTATCAAAGACAGATACCAGAGCAGAACCAAAGAGTGACCCGGAGGCAGCAGAGTCCACATAGCAAGAAGCAAGTTTAAAAATAACAACATCTTATCCTATCTTGAGAATGATAAGGGAAAATATGCCAAAAATGGACCAAAAATAGAATACTATTTTTCAGAGACCAGAGAACAAGAAAAAGGCCTTGAAAAGTCAAATGCAATACCAAAAGCAAAAAATTCAGAGTTTAGAAGATAAAGTGAGTCCAGAGGGAAAATAAAGAAAGGAAGGGAAATTGGGTATGACTGTACAGTAAAATGTCATAATCTAAGAATTTCCAGAACTGAAATCCGTAACAGCCCAGAGCAATGATTTCAAAATTTTGAATTGTTCATTGTCCATATATGGAAATACAATTGATTTTTGTGTATCAATCATATGTTTTGCAACCTTTCTAATTCATTTATTAGTTTCTAAAAATAATTTCTTTGTAGATTCCATCAGACTTCCTAATCATCACCTCAACTGCAAAAACTGACAATTTTAGTTCTTCCTGTCCCTTCTAAATGCCTTCTATTTGTTTTTCTTGCCTTATTGCACTGGTTAAAGCCTTTGATACAATGCTGAAGAGACTTAAGAGACTTAGAACTTGTGGACAGCTTTGTCTTGCTCTTGATCTTAGAAGGAAAGCACTAAATCTTCACCACTGTAGATTTTTTGTAGAGGCTGCTTACTAGGTTGTGGAAGTTTCTTTCCATTCTTAGTTTGCTGAGGTTTTTGAAATCAAGAATGGATATTGTATTTTATTTTGTCAAATGCTTTTTCTACATCTGTTGAGAAGATTGTATTAGTTTTTCTTTTTCTTTTCTTTTCTTTTTCTTTCTTTCTTTCTTTCTTTCTTTTTGAGACAAGGTCACGTTTTGTTGCCCAGGCTGGCCATGAACTTCTGGGTCAAGAATTCCTCCTGTTTCAGCCTCCTGAGTAGCTGGAACTAAACACATGAATCATCATACCCAGATTATGTATTTTCTTTTTAATTTGTTAACATGCTAAACTACATTGATTTTGATTTTACTTTTTTTTTTTCCAGTACCCGGGATGGAGCTCAGTACCTTGCACTTGCAAGGCAGGCACACTGCCACTGAGCTACATCCCCAGCCCCTACATTGATTTTGAATTATTAGTGGATCCATATATCCATATATATGCACTAATACATATATTTGTATGCATATATACACACAAACACACATATATGAATACACAAAGAGAGAAGGTTATATTCTATGTATATGAATTTTGTTAGAAAGTTTACGTTTAGGCTCATGAGGAATATTGACATGCAGTTTTCGGTTCTCACAATATCTTTGTCTATTTTGGGTATCAAGGTAATGCTGGCCTTATCTAATGATCTGGAAAGTATTCCTTCCTCTGATTTTCTAGAAAATTTAGTATAGAATTGGTATTATTTTTTCCTTCATGTTTGGTAGTATTTATTGGTAAAGCCATCTGGGCCTGGAGGTTTCTTTATGGGAAAGTTTTTAACTACAAATTCAATTTTTTTTAGAATTGATATAGGTCCATTCAGGTTCTCCCTTTCTTCTTGAATAACTGTCTATAGTGTGTGTCTTTCAAGGAATTAATTTATAGTAGTTATAGACTTAATTAACTAGGAAATAATTAGGAGTTGATTAATTCAGAATTAATTTATAATACTTATAGGCTTTATTGGAATAAAATTGTTCATATTTTCTTATAATCTTTTTAATATTTATACAATTTGTGGTCAAGATGCCTCTTTCATTCTTGATATGATAATTTGTGTCTCTTCTCTTTTTTCCCTGATCAACCTGGCTGAAGGTTATCAATTTTATTGATTTTTCCTGAAAAAACAGCTTTTGGGTTCATTGATTTTCTTTAATGTTTTTCTGTTCTTTTCACTCATTTTTCTCTAATTTTACATTGCCCTCTCTGTTAATCTTTCTTTAATCAAAGATTTTCTTAATTCTTTAAAATTTTTAGGGCTGGGGATTTAGCTCATTTGTTCAGGTGCCTGCCGCCCAAGCGCAAGGTCCCGAGTTCGATCTCAGGTACCAAAAGAAAAAAAATTTAGACTATAAAACAAAAATAATACCAAAATAATTTTTCATCTAGTTTATGCTGTAAAATAAAATTTCTCAGTAGGGCTAAAAACACACCTGGGCATTCTATGAGCTAGCTACCATGCACTAGGCACTTTGTAGACTCCCGAGATCAAAGAAGACGAAGTTCAGGCACTCGCTAAGCTTATGTTCTAACGAGAAGACGTGGACAATAAACAAGGAGCCAGATAACTAGATTTGGTGGTGATAAATGCCGTGCAGAAAAATAAAGCAAGGGGAGAAGATAGGCGCTGAGCAGGTTAGGGAGGGATCACTTCTGTTTTAAGTGGGGACCACAAAGGGTGATTGCCATGGAAATGCCTTGGGAAAGAACATTCCAGGCTAAGGCAGCAGCTAGGGCAAAGTCTGGTGCTGGCACATGCTTGTCTTCGGGGGTGGGGGGTGGGGGGGAATAAGAATGTGTTAATGGCTAGGGCAAGAGGAAGATATGAGCCAAATATATCACATCTCACAGGCCACTATCAATTTTCTATTCAAGTCTGAGCACGGAAGGGAGAATTCTAACACGCTTCTCCTAAAAGTTCTCACCCCCCAGGGGACACCCTCTTGTGTAAACCCAGGACTCTGACTATGACAAGTTTCACTCCTGTGATTAGTTTACGTTATATGGCACAGTTGAATAAAAATAAGAAATGGCCCCAACAGCCCTGACCTAATCACACGCACCCTTAAAAGTTGTTTTCTTTGCTGGTTGAAGAAGAGGAAGTCAGAGATGGGAGGCAGGACAAATAACGAGCTGTCCTTGCTGTCTTCCTCATGGAGGGGGCCATGTGATACGAATGCAGGTAACTTTTAGCAGCTGATAGCCCACAAGGAATAGATTTTAGGCCCTATAATTGCAAAGAACTGAATTCTGCTTACAAGACGAATGAGCTCCACAGTGGGGATTCCCCCATGGCCTCCAGACAAGACCTCGGGCCAGCTGACACGTTGGTTTCAGCCTTGTGACAACCTGAGCAGAAAACCCAGACTTCTGGCCTACAAAACAGCATGCTCTTCAACAGGTGTTATTTGGAGGTGCTGAGCGTATAGTCACAACTCAGTATGATGGGAGGCTATCGGTACATACAACTATTTTATTTCATTTTTTGTGGTACTGGACATTGAACTGAGGACCTTTGCACTGAGCTATATCCCTATCCCTTTTTTGAAACAGGGTCATGCTAAGTTGCCTAAGCTGGGCTCAAACTTGCCATCCTCCTGCCCAAGCCTCCTACAGTGCTCAGATTACAGGCGTGGGCCACTATGCCCGGCAAGTATAACCTTTTAAAAAATGAGTTTACTTGAATGTTCCCCTAGTTTGACAGCAGGCTCCCCAAGACTGTAAACCCAACATTCTATGTGTCTCCTACACTAGACCAAGCTAGGTACCTAGGGCACACCCAGGAAACACCCCACACATGGGTGGAAAGTTTCGATCAAAGACAAAGTACTAGGGGAAATGGCTGGGTCTCTTCTATTCACCAGGACTGTGGATATTTGTATAAGTTCTTCAAGAAGAATTGCATTCTGGATGTGCCCAGCTTGCCTTCCATCCTGCACTCTTGGGCTTCTCCAACATGGCCCATCAGCAGTGGAACTCACTGTCCATCCAAGCACAGTGCCATCGGACTCCCCTCTGGGGCCACCACTTCCCAGGTCTGGAAGCTCCAAACCTTAGGCTGATGCTCAGTTCCTCTCTCTTCCATCCTCTGCAGTAAATCCAGGAAATACATTTTCCAAAATTCCTCCCCAGAAGTCCTGGCTTCTACATTCCCACTGTGATCAGCCTCAGGCCCCTCCAGCTGCCACCCACACAATGTCAAAGGCCTCCTACAGAGTCCCACCGGCCCTCTCTGCCTCAAATCCCCTTTGGTTACCACCACCTCTTAATCTCATAAAATAGCACTTGGCACATACCCTTCTCTACAACTTCCACAGGAGAGCTGGGAGCCACCCCTTGCTGAGCGCCTTTGTGGCATCCTTGGCATTCCCTCATCCATATGATGCTATGGATGGTAATGGTCATGACCAGGAAAATGTAATTGCTTTTGTTTTCCTTTTACGTCATGGAAGACCAGCCTAGTTGTCAGTCTCCCAAGCTCTGGAGTCTTAATCAGAAACAGGAGAAAGCTATGAAGGGCAACTACTCTTCTCTGTAAACCTCTGACCCGAACTCCTCCCCACCCCTGGAAGTCTTGGCCAGTGAGCCACCCACCCTCCTTTATCAATGTCAACTGTCAGATCTTTTGTTCAGGCTGAAGGGGTTCCTTGCTAGGGGTGTTTGCCATTTAATAAAGAGACAGCCTTAAGGGACGCAAGTATTAATGACAGGGTTTCAACTACCAATGGGTAGAGTGTGATGTTTGGACGGGTGGGTAGAGCTCTGCTCCTGCATCCCAAACCACACCCCATCCATGCAGTGGAACTGATGTTGATAAAAGAAGTGCATTGAATCCATGTGTAAGGGTCCATGCCATGAGCAGGATCCAGAGGAGGCTGCTGGAAGGAACCCCCATGAGATGATGGAGAAGAGATGGGAGACATGTTGAGTACTCTGGAGATGTTAACAGAGTCACAGAAAAGACGTCAACTGAGACCATTCTCCATACCCCCGAGAGTCAGGCTGGGTGGGAGGTCACTCGGTGTAAAGGCACAAGGAAAGTTGCAATGCCCTTGGCCATTTTTATGCCACAATCCTCAAGAGCAACCCCAAAAGGAATGGACCATGTTTCCAAAGACCAGGAGTGGGTGGTGGGGAAGGGGAGGCAGCTTCCCCATCTAGCAGCTCCCCCCTCCCTTTTAGTCCTTCCTCTCTACTAAAGCCCAGGGGAGGAGACCCCTTTGGGTCCTTTTCCCCTGAGAACTGCAGCCCACAGCTTCCTGGGCCCAAGGAGGGAGAGCCTGGGATGGGGGCAGGGGTGGAAGAAGAGGAAGGGAGGAAGTTGTGCGCAGCTGGGGGGCTGGACCTCTGGCATCCTGGGGGAGTCTTCCTCCTTAATTGCTTCAGTTCGACAGCTGTTATCGCTAACGAGAAATTAAAAGGCACCCTGACCCCTGGCCCTGCTCCTGCCCCGTGGCTCGCAAGTGCTTTCTCAGCACGTTGCTCTGGAAGGAGCACCCCAAGGAGGGCACGGAGGAGACTCAGGGGCGCCTTGGGCTGGCTGCTCCCAGCCCCCCTCCCAGGAAGGAAGCCTGAGCAGAGGAGTGGGAGTGGGCCCCCGGCCAGCCGCTCCCCTTCTCTTGCTACGGCCAGGCTCTGGGCTTCTGGATGGCCCTGATTTTATAGATCCGGCCTCACAATCTGCACCGCTCCTCTGGGACTCATCAGACTTCAGGCCCAGATTTGGGGTTTGGAGAACAGGATCTGAGGACTGCAGATTGAAGAACTCCCCCATGGCTGCTCTGTACTCACCAAGCTGTTAGACGAAATGAGAAGCAACTGAAGAGGAGATGGGACAGAAGCCACAGCCCAAAGGACTTCACTTATCCCAGGGGAAAGCTTCCCACTGCCTCCCAGTCCTGCCCTCTGAGGATAGGGAAGCTCTGCTCAGTGGCATCCTGACCGAAGTCTGTGTAGTGTGGCCCCTGCCTGACTCCTCAACCTCTCTCCCACCCACCAGGCTCAAGGGCAGCACCCCGAAGTTCACCCTCAGACCGACTTCTGGCACAAATGGATTTCAGACCTTAGCATTGCTCCTCCCCATCACTGCTTCCCTAGGATCACTGAATATTCAAAATACCGTGTTCTAACATGTTTCCTTCGACTGTACACACACACACACACACACACACACACACACAGAGTTCTGTATGGTGTGGTGCCTCATGCTAAACCTCATACCCAGATAAGGGACAATTCACCCAATGAACTTTAGTTCTTTCCCCTTATTTTATAGCGCTGTAGTGAACACCCTTGTTCTCACAGTTGAGGGAAAGATATTCCTGCCTGGATTTACTACTGTTCTCTCAAACCTGTGTGGAAACCACATGTGATTTCATTTCCAATTTTTCCTAACTTCACCAAAGCTGGTTGCCTTCACAGATTTTTCTCAAATGACAGATAGCTGTCATACAACAACTACCTTTTGGAGCTCACTGAAGTTTTTCAGTGTTAAAATAGGGTTACTCAGCTCAAAATAGTTGGGAATCTCTACATAGTTACACATACTCACCCTTCCCTGTGCATGCAGTCCCCACAAGGCATTAGTCCTCTGCCCGGCTAGCCTCAGGTAAATTTGTTTTTATATAAGTCAGAATCGGTTTGCTTGGTGGGAGTTACATGAAGCAGGTATCCGCTTGGCAGCAGTGTCAACAAGGGGAGCTTAGAGTTCAGCCCAGACAGTGTCACTGGCCGTCCCTGCCTGCAGACAAGAGTTCCTCTAGCTCCAAGTGTCTAACTCAGGCATCCCCAGCAGGCTCCCCGGGGCTCAGAGAGCCTGACCTGGTTGTGTTTCAGTGAGTCAGCCTTACATAAGCTGCACCTACCCCACAGGAGGCACAGAAACAAATGTCAGCTGCCCGGATTATGGGTGTGAGTTTAATTGGGGATACCTGACTTAGCAAGACTGCTTTAAAAATAACCTTACTCAAAGGAAGCTTGGGCAGAAGGCCTGTGTGCCCCCGGCCTGTGTAGGGGCTGTCAGATAATTAAGAGCTGTTATGAGAGGCTCCTGCCATAATGGGTGGCGGAGAGGAACTGGGACCAGTCCTGGAAGGCTGCCATGCCCCTCCCACCCCAGGGTCTACTCTCCCTCTAGCACCCCTCCCTCCCCAGCAGTTCCCGTCAGCCCCCTCACACTGTCCCCAGATGTCCCCACGGAGTGACCCTCTTCCTGGATGGCACTCCTTTGCACACACAGTGTGACTGTATCCAAAGGCGCCTCTCCCAGACCCCCAACCCCTGCGGCAGAGTGGCTCTATAGGCTGCCAAGGGTCAGGCTGGGGACCTGAGTGCTGGGAGCCAGTTCCCTTCCTCACCTCCCCAACAGCTTTGGGGGACCTCAATGCTTCTGATTCCTATGGTCCCCAGCCCTTCATCCCCTAACAGGCCTAGGGCACTGGAGTGACCACCATCTGCGTGTTCTCAGCTGTCAGTCCTCCCCTGGCCATCTCAGCTGAGGGGCAACTGCTGAGTCAGGATATTCCTCACATTCCCTCCCTCTCCCCTGCTGGCCCAAATGCCACAAGCCCTATCTCAAGTGGCCACTCCCCACACCCTGACCCCCAGCCCAGGACCTGCTCCTCCCGCACAGCCCGCAGTATCGGTGTGGTGAGGACCCAGTGCCACGCTGCTGCCTGTAGCAACCATATAGACAGGGAGGCAGTAGAGTCAGCCCCACCCAACAAGCACGTGCACACAGAAACACACACACACACACAAACACACAGCCAGCCACACGCACAGAGGGGGGGCCTCGACTTGCAGCCCTGGGGATCCCTGTCTGATGGCCCTGCCCTCAAGGAGCTCCTGGTCTGATGGAGGAGACCCCCCACAAGAAGGGTGGGCAAAGGGAAGGAAGCTGCAGTCTCTACTAATGCACACTGACATGCAAAGTAGACAGACCCAAGGTGGAGGCCGAAGCTCAGCATTGGTTGGAAGGGGGAAGAAGCCTGGGAGGGCTCGAGGGGATGCCTGGTCTAGATGAGACAGAAAGCCCTCCTGGAGGAGGGCTGGTGGGACAGAGGACCCTCTGGCAAGGCGAGCCATAAGGGAAGGCCCAGGACCAAGGCATGAACTGCCTAGAGCAGCTGGGCCAGGATAGCCCTGAACAGGAAGCCAGAGGGCCAGGCCCTTGTCCAGCTATGGCATTGCTGTTCTGGACATTGGCCCAGGGCTGTCCCTCAGGGTTCCAGACCCCTCCTCACTAGTATGGGGCCTGGCCTGAGGACTCCCTGGTGTTGCCTCCCATGGGTGTATGACCTGTGCAACTGTACTGGCCCCAAGTTAGGGCTCTCCTGCTAGGTCTAATAATGCTGGATGTGGAGCACAGATTCTGTGGGCCCTGGGTCCCCACCCTCAGGCTCCTGGATACCACATGCAGGGAGGGGGCACAGGGCAGAGACTGGCTGAAGTCCTGGGTTCTCAGCCTGACCCTTGGCAGCCTGGAGAGCCCACTCTGCCGCAGAAGGCCTCGCCTCTTGGAAAGCCCTGCCAATGTTTCACAACCATGTGTGCTCCATGGAGCCTGTTCTTGGAAAGCTGAGGACGGGACAGCTCACTCCTGAGTGCTAGAGAGGTTGTGGCCCCTGGAGTCTGCACTTGAACACAAACAACCACAGGCTAGGCAGGAGGGGAGGGAGGCCAGGGTTGGCGGGGTCAGCACACAGCACCCTCCACGGGTGTGCAGCCCCCACTGGAGGAGGCTGGGATCCGGGGCAAGAGGAGCATAGGGTGGCAGGGAGAGGACCTGGAGGGCTGAGAGGGCTCGGAGGGCAAAGCCACCCATGCCCGTCACTGTGTCTGGTTCCCTGTTGGAAAGTCAGGAAGATGATACAATCAGGACAAAGGGCAGGGTGGCAGCACCCTCGGGCCATGTGAGCTGTCCTCTTGCAATTGGGAAGTTCCACCTGAGAGGGGACACAGCTGCCAATGAGAAGCCTGGGCCACAGGAGGGTCCAAGTGGAGGGCAGGACCATGACTGAGCTCACCTGGAGCCTGGAGGATGCCCAGAAGAAACTGTGTTCTGGAGCAGGGGCTGAAGACTGCTTTGTAAGGAAGGAAGACAGAGGTTTTACCCAGCACAGGACAAGCAGGGGCAGGGGGAGGTCTCTGCAAGGGGATAGCTTCTACAGAGAGAGAGGGAAGGGGCTGCCACCTTTTCAGGCTGAGCCCTGCAAAGAACACCTTGTTGGAGGATCCTGGCCAGTCTCCCTTTGATGTCCCAATTTAAATAGCCAAGCCTGGATGCTCCCGACAGGTTGGGACCAGGCCAGGGCCAGTGAGGGGTGTTGGAAGAGGGGACTCAGCACAGTGACTGTCATGATGCAGGTGCCCACCAGATGGATGGATGGATGGATGGATGGATGGATGGATGGATGGATGAGTGGGTTGGGGACTTTCCCAGGAGACTGGCAAATGTAGCCTTTGTGCTCAGCCCCCTTCTAATCCTCCAACACCATAGATTTCATCCTCGGAATGGTGCCTCCTCCAACCTGCCTTGTGGCTTTCCTGGTTCTTTAGCCTCTAATCGCTGCATTCTCAAAGACCTTAGCCTTAGAACCATACAGGATGGAAGAGCACAAAGGCCTCTCACGTACACATAAAATCCATGTGCCCATGATAGCAATAGCATCGATCATCAACATGACGTCTTCGAGGTGCCAGGCCCTGGGCCAGGAGCTCTCTGTGTCTCATGTCATGAACTCAAGAGAACTCTTCTAAGTAACCAAACTCTTCTAAGTAAACACCATTTGATGCAGAAAAAAACATGTATCCAAGAGAAATGTTGATGGAGACGTTTTCAACTTTATTTTGGTTCTCTGACACACATTTTTCACATTTTAACATCTCTGAAATCAGGATATGCCTTGCAATCAATAACAAGAAGGCATTGGGTCACAGTTTAATTAGCACTGCACTCTCTTCCTGGCAGCACGTAACTGAGCTGTGTGTCTTGTGGTGGGTGAAATATAGTGGTTTATGTGCAGAGTCTATGTGACTAACCACTGCCTCTTTCAGCCAACCGTGGATGATACACCAGGCACGATTCTCGGATTCCAAGTGTGTTTGGGGGCCTGGAGCCTGGGCCTCAGCCCATTAGCCTGAGAGTTACTGCTCCTGAGAGCAGGGCTATCCTTCCTCCCCAGGGCTCCTGACAACCCCCAGCCAGCAGGCCCAGCCCAGGAGGCCTGGGGGGTAGGGGCACAGGATGGGTACAGAAACTAGGCCCTCCCAACTATGCAGCACAGAAGGAAGGGCCCAGAGAAGCTGCGCTGAGTAGGGCTGGGTGGAATGGAGGTAAAAGGGAAGGAACAATTGCTCCACACTTCTCCAGGAACCCTGAGCCAATGGAAACAAGAAGCAGCAGCACCAGGTCATAGGGTCCAGGAGCCAATCGCAAGTGCACGTGTGTAGGAAACTGCACCCCAGGGGCCCCTGCTGGGTACTGGCCAAGCCTTGACTCTGCCCCACACTGGTCTCAGGTGCAGAGTCAGGGAAGTGACCAGCCCCACTGCACAGCAGGGGACACTGAGGCTCTGCCCCCTGGGCACCCCTCAGCAGGGGATCTCCAGGGTGATGCGGAGCGAGAGGAAGGGAGAAGTGGCTCTTGCCAGGGACTCTCCCACTCCTAAGAGCATAGCACCCCCTCCTCCACATCTCCCTCTTTTCCTGTCCTTCCCCCCACCCCACACTTCCCAGTACCCGGGAGTCCTTGTGCCCCACAGATGCCCGCTGGCCACTGCAAAGCATGCCTACAAGCAAGTTTAGGGCAGGGGAGGAGCTTGGAGACCTGGGAGCAGAGGCCCCTGCAGCTGCAGTGGGGGATGGAGGATTAGGGTCTCTAATGAGGACCAGGACTGGGATTTAGGGGTTAGAGAAGAAAGCTTTCATCTCAGCCTGGGTGGGGGAGGGAGGCCCATGCGGCTTCCAAAGCCCCTCCTCAGCACTGCCAGCTGGGGTGCATGGGGAGCAAATGGCTGTCCTCCCACCATGGCCCCCAAGAACCCCACACCCAGGCTCAGCCAGAGCCTCCCTGAGAACCCCCCCATGGACTGTGGGCCTTGCAGCCAGAGTGTCCTTCCTGCCCTCCCGTAGCAGGTGACTTTTAGGAAGACCTCCCTCTGCTTGCCAATAGAGAAAGATGTGGATCAGGAACCAATCCAGGGCTTCCAACCTCCAGCCCAGTGCAATTAGCCCCCCAAATGCTAGAAACAGTATTCAGCCACATAAGTCCTATATGGGGAAACTGAGGCTAAGTAACTAGCAGGGCGCCATCCCAAGGACTTTATAGACATCTGCCTAGTTCACAATTTTCCCTCTGGGTCACAATCTGAGTACCAGACTGCACCCTGAAGTGAGAACTGAGTATCTGGGCTGCATTGGAAGCAGGGGGCCCCATCCTGCCAGGCCTATCCCAGCCCACAGAACCCCTGGCAGGCAGGGGGCCCTGGAATGCCATGTTGTATCTGCTCATCCCAGCCCTTCTGACAGTGGGCCACACTCCTCAGCCCAGCCCAGCCCAGCCCACCCTATAGTGGTGCAGGGAGACCAGAGACTACACAAACTCAGAATCACTCTGTGGACCCTACCCAGGCACAGCACCAAGTTTCAGGGTCATGTCCTCCTTGCATCATCTCTCCAGCCCCCACCACAGTGCCTGGCCTTTGAAAGTGCAGAATGAATCACGGAGAAACACAAAGGTCAACAAGGCATGAGCCTGGTGTCCCGGAGCAGAACCAGGTAGGCAGACAGGAATTGTAATGCAGAAGTAGAACAGCAGCTCAGTGGAAGGAGATGGATTCCCACTGCAGGACGAGGGGCTTCCTGGAGGCAGCATTTAAACTCTAGAATAATATTAATAGTGATGGTTGGGCCGGGGATTTAGCTCAGTGGTTCCACCACCTGCTTCGAAAGCACAAGGACCCGAGTTCGATCTCTGGTACCAAAAAAAAATAGTGATGGTAATGGTGTATATTTACTGGGTAGCATGTGACAGCCCACTTCTTTCTCAGTGCTTTGTATGTATTAATGCCTTTATTCCCTACATTACCCCCATGGACATACCCAGGTCACAGATAAGGAACATGAAGCCCAGAGAAAGCAAACCACCTGCCCAGAGTCACACAGCTTTCAGAAGGAGCAGAACCAGCATTCTCTGCATCCAGCTCTGGCACCAGGGCTGCAGTGGGAGGGGCTTCACAGAGGTGCAGTGGCCCGATGGGAGTCTGCACGCCGGCACCCCATGGGCCACATCTGGTCCACAGGCGTGTTCTGTCTGGCCCACGGCACTGGCCCACACAACATCCTTGGGAGGGTGCAGCCCATTGCTGCAGCCAGAAGGTAAACAGTGAGGCCCCAGGGGGTCAGAGTCTTAAATTCCAGAAATGCACAGCCTCAGAGAGGCTGAGCTGGACCCCTCCCCGAGCCCTAGCCACCTCCCTTGCTCTCAGTCACCTGCCTGGGCCCTGTAGGTAGAGCCTTCTGCATCAGGTAGCCCCCAGAAGGTGCTTGAGGTCTAGACACAAAGGGCTCTGAACTGTGGGGTGAAGGATAGAGGCTTTGTCCTCCATGGCTCGGTGACAGCAGCACCTCCCCCACCAGCTGTCATCTGAGATCTTGCACACACTCACACACGTGTGACCACACTCACACATACAGACACACTGGGCAGGGGACAGTTTAAATTGGTGCCAACTGAGCCTTGAGGGCCAGAAAGCCTTCTCTGCAAGCACTGTCACAGCCTGGGCTTTTACACCCCCTGCTGTCCCCAACCTACTCCGCACCAGCCCTGCCCCAGTGCCCTCTCTATTTAAGAAGGGGCCCCAGGGCCAAGGATTTAGCTCAGTGGTTCCGGCCCTGCCTTGCAAGCACAAGGTCCCAAGTTCGATCCCTGGTACCAAAAAAAACAAAAAACAAAAAAGAAGGGGCCCCAAAGCAGTCCCCTTGGCAGAGGTGGCCCCAGGCCCCAGGAGCTCCCCAACCCACAGAGCCCCACAGAGCTGGCTGGGGACCAGGTAGAGAGTCCGGCAGGATTTAGGGCTGGAATTTCCCTCTGGTGGGCGGGCCTGGTCAGGTGAGCCAGGTGACCCAGAGGGGCTAAGTGGAAAAGTTTGGTCTGTCCCAGCTTCTTCCCCCCGTGACTCAGGCCCATGGTGGCAGTGAAACTGGGGAGGGGACCAGACAGGAACCCACAGGAAAAATTTTCCCTTGTCTCTCTGGCTCTGCCAACTGCCCAGCTCACCTCCCCCATTAAACACACATCCTGCCCTGGCTCACCCTGCTCACCGCAGACACCTCTGCCTGTCCCCAAGGCCCAGGGCCCTCCTATCTGGCCAGGCCAGCAGCTGGCCCGCCTGACCTCAAGCTTTCCCCACATTCAGGGAGCCTGGGGGAGAAAGGCATCTCTGACGAAGCCACTGTGGCCAAGGGGGATGGCCAAGTTTAGAAAATAAAAACACAAGACACCCATACTCCAAGCAATATTTGAAACATATTTAGACTAAAAAAAAAAATTATCTGTTTATTCTGACTATACAGAAGGGAGTCCCAGGCTCTGAAGCTCAGGTCTAACTACGACTCCCGTCTTTTATCTGGCCATCTCTGTAAGGGACAGGAGTAAAGACAGGGAATACCCATGACACTGCCTGCTGCCTGGCACCGTCGTTGTTGTCCAGGATCTCCCTGACCCCCCATCACCCCCCACACAAGGCTCACGACCAATCACCACAGGTGGGCATCCCTCACAGATCAGGACAAAGGGGCTGCGAAATTGGTTCCTGCAGAGGGTCTCTTCTGTTCCCTGCTGGTTTCTTGGGGTGTGGGGAGAGAGAGAGAGAAAGAGAAGGGGAAGGAGAGAGAGGGAGGGAAGGAGGGAAGGGAGGGGAGGGAAGGAGAAAAGGAAAGGGAAAGGAAAGAAAGGGGGAAGAGGAAAAGAAGAAAGGCAGCTCTGGCATGGTCCTCTAAGGGCACTAACTCCACAGTGGGGACACCACCCTAATGACATATCTCAGTCTAATCACCTCCCAGGGCCCCATCTCCAAATCCATCATGTGGGGATTGGGGCCTCCACTTATGAACTTGAGAGGCGCATGCAGCCCATAGCACTGGCCACAGGATGTGGGGCTGCTGCAGCAAGGCCTCCCTCTTCCGAGCACAGCAGTTGAAGTGAGCACAGGAAGAGAACCATCTCTCGGGCCTTCAGGACTCGGTGCGCCTCAGGCTGCACCCAAGAGGCCTGGACTTTGCCCAGCAGCTGTCCCAAACCCAGCCCCTTAGGGACCCTGACTCCCTACCCTCTGGTGCTGCCCGGGTTGGCACCTCTGTGTCCATGCAAGCCTCACCTGGAACAATGATTCTGACAGAAGTCACATGTTAGGCCTCTGCCAGGCTCCAGACCTCCTTCCCTCCCAACCCCAGCAGCAAAGCTGGGTGCTGCCTGGGAGGAACAGGAGAAGAGAAGCCCCAGGAGGTCCCCAACGTCACAGCTGGAAGTCTGGAGGCCCCGCTGGACATCCCTCAACAGACACACAGATAAGGAAACTGAAGCTGTAGGGCAGGGAAAGAGAAGCGGGCATCTGAAGCTCTAGGTCCAAGTCTCAGCTACTGTGTGACCCTAGACAAGTATCTTCCCCAGCCCAGAGCTGCTGTTCCCAGACTACGGTCCCACCAAGGGCAGCCTCCTGGACTCCTGTCCAAATCCCCTGCAGCCCCCAACAAGCCAGGGCCTGGGGACTTCTGGGGCTGGGGCTGGGGCTGGGGCTGGGCCTCGGGCTGGGGCTGGGGCTGGGGCAGTTCAGAGGGGAGGGGAGACAGAGGAAGGGAAGGAGATGGTGTCACCCCAGGGAGGGGCAGCAGGGAAGGGAAACTGAGTGTGTCCCTGGCTTGCCCTGGCCTGTCCCCTGCATCCGGGGATGGGTGTGTGTGACTGTCAGCTGGGGAAGGGGGGCAAGGGGAGCAGCTGGGGAGGGGCAGGGAACCCCCGCCTGGACTTGTTGGGGCGGTCAGGCGCAGCTGTTTCCGGCTAATGAAAGGGCCCTGATTGATATGGCAGTGGGGAGAGACACGAACCCTAAATCCCATCCCTTCCCATCCTCCAACCCAGTCATGCCCAGGGGCCACTGCAGGGCCAAGCAACAGACAGGAAGGTGGGGTGCAGTAGGGCTTCTGCTGCCACTGGGAACTTTGCCCCAGGACAGGACAGGAAGGGGGCTTGTCTAATCTTCCTCACTCCCGCCCTGCAGGGACCCAGGGTGGTGACAGGGAAGAGGTGTGAGGACCTTGCTCAGTCCTCTCCACAGGTGCACGCACACACACACACACACATACACACACACACACACAGAGGTGCGGCCCCAGTTGGCAAATAGTGTGTTGAGAGTTGAATGCTCACTTTATTCACTGTCCAGCCCTCTGCCTATGCCAGGCTCACGTGGTAATCGCTGACATTCCAGGAGTGTGCAGGGTGTGCCAGGCATCCTCCTAACACCTTTGCCTGTTCAGCTTCATCAGCTCCACTCCACAGCCCTCTGTGGTACATGTTGTCACCTCTGTCTTCTAGATGAGGGTCCTAGGGCCCAGAGTAGGTCAGGAACTTGCCAGTGGTCACACTGTAACCAGGGAAGCACTGAGAGGTGAGCCCAGTCTCAGTGCCTGAGCTTGGAACCACTGTGCCACTCTGCCCGCAAGGGACTCTGGGGAGGAGGGAGCCTCCAGGAGGGCTGACTTGGGGCCAAGTGGTAAATAAATGATAACCTTCCAGGTGGGAAAGGTTCCAAACAAGAGGTACAAGGTACCACAGGTCCTCAGAGGAGGAGCCTGGGGCCAAGTTGGGGAAGGGAGAGCTAAGACAATAAGCATGTAGATTGGAGTTGAGGAGCTTGTGGGTTTTACTAGTTGAGGTTATTTTGTTTTGCTTTTTTACTTTTTTATTACAATAAGATGGTTATATTGTAAAATCTGCCATGTGCTACAGCTTGACCTTAAATGTACCCCAACGGCCTACCTGCTAAAGGCTCTGTCACCTGCCCAGCTCACTATTGGGAGGAGGTGGGGCCTAGTGGAAGGAAGTCAGGTCACCCTTGAAGGAGACATTGGGACTCTAACTGTGTCCTCTCCTCTGTAGCTTCCTGGACACCATAAGTTGAACAGACTTTTTCTGTCACATTGCCACCACAATGTACTTTGTCACCCCAGGCTCAAAGCAAAAGGCCAAGTAACCATGGAATAAAACTTCTGAAATCATGAGCCAAAATAAAACTTTTCCTTATTGTGTTGATTGTCTCAGGTATTTTGTTAATGTGACAGAATCCAGACTAATACATCATTTTAACTGTGTGTGTGTGTGTGTGTGTGTGTGTGTGTGTGTGTGTGTGTGTTTGTGTTGCTGGGTATTGAACCCAGGGTCTTTCCATTGAGCTATATCACCAGCCCTTTTTGTATTTTTTTATTTGGAGACGGGTCTCACTAAGATCTTGTCTGATATCAGAAACTAAGCAGGGTTGGGCCTGGTTAGTACTTGGATAGGAGAGTAAGTTGCCAAGGCTGGCTATGAACTTCTGATATTCCTACCTCAGCCTCTTATGTAGTTGAGATTACAGGTGTGTGCGACCATGCCCAGCTCCATTTTCTTCTAAAAATCTTAAAGTTTTAACTCTTAAGTTTGGATCTTTGATCCATTTTGAGGTAATTTTAATATATAGTGTACAGTAAGATTGTAGCATCTGGAAACAGATTATTTTACTTCTTCCTTTCCAAGCTGAATATCTTTTATTTCTTTTTCTTACCTAATTGCACTGGCTACCACTTCCTTTACTATTTTGAATGGAAGCAACAAAAGGCCTTGCCTGTAGGGAGAAAACTTTTAGACCTTTACTATTAACATGATGTTAGCTGTGGGTTTTTCATATATGACCGTTGGCAAGTTGAAGAAATTCACTACTATTCTGCTTATTGATTGTTTCTATCACAATTTTTTTTTTTCAAATGCTTTTTATGCATCAGCCGGGACAATCATGTGGTTTTTATTTTTCTGTCTTTCATTCTGTTAATGTGGTGGATTACACTGAACTACTCTTGCATTCTGGGGATAAATCTCACTTGGTTGCACTATATAACCCTTTTACTACACTGTTGAATTTTTTTGTTGTTGTTTGTTTTTTGATTTTTTTTTTTGAGACAGGGTCTCACTATGTGTTTCAGGCTGGCCTTGAACTCAGTGTAGCCCAAGCTGGCCTTGAACTCACAGTGATCCTCCTGCCTCAGCCTCTGGAGTGCTGGGAATACAGGCATGCAACACCACCCCCAGATTATGCTACTGAATCTAGTTTGACAGTTTTTAGGGAAGATTTTTTGCATCTATGTGATAAAGCCCCGCAGTCTTCTTTTCTTGTGGTGTCTTCGTCTAGCTCTAAACATCAGGGTGATGCTGGCTTCAGAACCAATTAGAAATCTTCTCTCCTCTTCAGTGTTCTGGAAGAGTTTGAGAAGAACCAAATTCTTTATACATTTGGGAGAATTTTGAAGTGAAAATGTCTCATCTTGGGTTTTTTTTTTAATTGGGAAACTTTTGATTACTAATCCAACCTTTCTACTTGTTATAGGTACAGTCAGATTTCCTATCTTTTTTTAAATTGGTTTTGGGAGTATGTGTATCTAGACATGTATGGGTTTAGCCTAGGCTATCCAACTCACTAATATATAATTGTTGATAGAATTCACCTGTACTGGTTTCCATGTCTATAAAATCTGCAGAAATGTCTCCACTTTCAAGTCTGATCTTAGTAATTTGAGTCTTCTCTCTTTTCTTTAATCTTAGCTAAGGATTTGTCAATTTTTTCAAAGAATTGACTTTTGATTTTGTTTATTTTCTCTAGTGTTTTTCTACTCTCTATTTGTTTCTGAGCTTGATTACTTTCTTCCCTTGGGCAATTTTCAGGTTAGTTTCCTTTTCTTTTTCTAGGTCCTTCAGGTATAGAGTTAGGGTACTGATTTGAGATCTTTTTTTTTAATGTGGGTATTTGTAGCTTTAAATCTGTCTCTTCCCATTGCCTTTAGTACATCCAATACATTGTAGCATATTACATTTTCATTTTCATTTGCCTTAAGTTTTTTTCTTGATTTCCCTTGTGATTTCTTCATAGTCCCATTGGTCATTTAAAAATGTGAATTCCATGTATTTTAATTTTTTTCAGTTTTCTCTATTACTGATTTCTAGTTTCATCCCATTATAATTGGAAACTATATTATTTTAGTCTTTTAAAATTTAAGGAGGGACTTCTGGGAAGATGGCAGAGTGGTGAACAGCAGGTAAACAGCCTCTCTGAGATTTGGTGCCCAGATGCTGGAATATAGCAATGTGAAGAAAAGAAGAAGGAGGGAAGTGGGTCCCTGGGACCTAGCAAAGATCTGAAGCAAGAATTGAAGCACACAGGGAGAGTGAAGAGAGAGACTTTAATGAAGAAGAAGGAGGCACCAAGCAGCACTTTCTCCCTGAGCTCTGACTCACTACATGGGAAGGGGGACATGAGCCTGTGCACACACAGTGACTATTGGTGACCCCAGAGGTCTCCACAGAGAAACACATCAGTAGATGAAGTGGACGGCAGCAATAGACAAAGAGGACTTCAATGGCTGGTGAGTTATTTGGGTTCAACCATCCCCTTTGAGAGGGTGATTGGCTAGTAGCAACCTTGGAGAGAGGCCAGCTGAGCTCAGAACTCAGAGCAGCTTTGTGCTGGCTCCATCAGGGTGAGGTGGAACTGAGTTAAAGTTGGCAGGAGATCAAGGAGCCAATTCAAGCTAGCAGGAGGCACATAGGTTGTTGTAGGCTGAACAAAATGGGTTCCAGCCTCACAGCCAGAAACTTGTCTCAGCTTCAGAACTAAAGGTGCAGGCTTGCTAGGATTATCCACTACCTTACCATAAATCTATGGCTGGCTTGTTGAGGTTAATCAACATGGATCTGGACTCTGTCTGCCCATTCTGACTACCAGTGACAGCAGACATACACCTTGAAATGAACTTTATTTTCTTTCTTATTTTCTTCTTTTTTTTTCTTTTCTTGTTTTTGTTTGAGTTTTTCATTATTCTTCTTTTTATGTAAGCATGAATATTGCTTCTAGTTTATTGTTGTTGTTGTTCTTGTTGTGTTCTGTTCTTGTTTCTATTTCTTCTTTCTCTCTTTCCCTCTTCTTTAACAGTTTTCCAAAGTTGTGTAAAATTCCTTTGTGCTCCACTCTTGCTTCTAATCTCTTCCTCTTCTTCTATTTCTCTATTTTTTCCCCAATCTCTTTTAATCTTCTCCCCTGAGGATAAAATCACCATTCTGAGGGCATATTTACTGTATACAATTTTCTGGTTTGCTTTGGATTGTATTATATAAACACAAATTGAGTTCATATGGTTAAACATGGCAAATTAATAGTTATCACAGTTTGTCATTTTCTAGGCTGTATTTGATGCTATTGTTGTAGCTGATTGTACTACTTTAGCTAAGGTGACATAGTTGTTCTAATCAGTTGTTCTTCCTGGTATGCCAGCACTAAGATTTCCGAAGGCTCATAAATAGTACTGTAGGCCAGTGACAAAGAACCAGGGGTTAGGACAAATAGGCAGCAACTTCTCATCCCCAATAAATTGAAGAGGTAGGATCCCGCAACAGATTCAAAACCCAAAAGCCAGCTACACCTGGAAGACATCTCTGAAAAGTAGTCATTTCCTAAGGGTTCTAAATGTTAGCAATAACACTACTTGCCATAAGCAATTTACAAGCATCAACCCAGGAAGTAAACTTTAAAAAAATAGAAAACGAGAAGACACTTAAGCAAGATGCAATCCCAAACTTCCAGCTCACCAAAGGCAAACCCAGGGGGCAATGAGGTAGAATGATTTGAAACTCACCCACCTGGACTCTCTGAAGTGGTAGCAGCAGAGGTAACAAAACAGATGAATGAGTCTCTATAAACCAACTACAGAGATGGTGACCATAATGAAAGGCATGGTTAGTGACTCTAGAGCAGATACTGACAAAAAATTAGAGGAGCTTAGGAAAATTATAGAATCCATGAACACCCAACATAGGAAAAAAATGGAATCCATGAAATAGATTCAAACAGATATCTAGAAGATTAAAAATTCCATTAAAAATATACACAGCAGAATGAGCCAATATGAGGACAGAATACCAGATACAGAAAAGAAGAGAGCAGTTAGCGACCATGAAAAGAAAGATTAATTAAAAATCATAAGGTACCACAAAAAAAAAAATCAATCCAACAACTGCTAGATGATGCAAAGAAGAATAACATAAGATTGATCAGAGTTAATGAAAAAGCAGGAGATAGTGCAAATTACATTTTAAAAAAACTGTTCACAGGGCCAGGGATTTAGCTCAGTGGTTTTGCTGCCTGCTGCACAAGCGTAAGGACCGAAGTTCGATCCCCTGTACCAAAAAAAAAAACAAAACTGTTCACAGAAATAATGGCAGAAAACTTCCCAAGCAGGGAAAAGTAATTCAACATACAGATAAATGAGACATATAGCACTCCAATTAGCCATGATAAAAAAAATCATCTACACCATGACACATAATAGTCAAGATTCCAGAAATTCAATACAAGAACAGAATATTAAAAGCTGTAAGAGAAAAGAAACAAGTCACCTGTTTTAGTTACTTTTCTCTCATTGCTGAGACAAAATACCTGACACCTAAAGTTAAAGGAGGAAAGGTTTATTTAGCTTACAGTTCATAGAGGTTTCAGTCCATAATTGGCTGGCTCCAAAGCAGGGTGGCAGAGAGGCAACAGTTCATGGTGGACAGATGGTAGCAAAGCACCAAAGGGCCTTGATGGCCTCTTTCTGCCCCTTTTATCTTATTCAGACTACCAGGATTAGGGCAGTGCCAAACCAATCATTCACGTGTAGTGGTTTAGTAATCACATGCCCTTAATCCCAGCATCATACACTCTAGATTCAGCCACCTCAAAATTTCCATGAGGCTTTAAGGGGGATATCTAAACATAAGCCATAACATCATCTATAAATGAAAGCCCATCAGAATCACAGCAGACTTCTCAACACAAACTCTCAAATCAAGGAAAACTTGGAGTGAAGTATTTCAAGCCTAGAAGAAAACAACCTCCAATCCAGATTGATATACTCCACAAAACTATCTTGCAAAATTGATGGAGAAATAGATACTTCCATGACAAAGAACTCCCGAAGAAATTTATGATCACTAAACCAGCACTCCAAAATGTTCTGAAGCACACTCTAAAAAGAGATAATGAGGCTACAACTCCATGAGCCCCAGCAGAATGACTCTACCAGGCAAAGCAAGCAATTAAACAGAGGGGAAGAAAGGGAACCAACAACAGGAAAATGACATGATAAGGATAAGTCAATATATATTAGTTATAACCATCAATATAAATGGTCTCAATTCACCAATCAAAAGAAACAGAGCGGCAGAATGGATCAAGAAGCAAGATCCCACCATATGCTGCATACAAGAAACATTGAATTCAAAAAGAAATTCATAGGGGCCGGGGATTTAGCTCAGTGGTTCCGCCGCCTGTCTCGCAGCCACAAGGTCCCGAGTTCAATCCCCGGTACCCAAAAAAAGAAAGAAATTCATACACTGAAAGTCAGAGGATGGAAAACAATATTCCATGTGAGAAGAAACCATGAAAAAGCAGGGTTAGCTATTCTATTTGCAGACAAAGTGGATTTCAAGCCAAGACTGATTAAGAGAGACAAAGAAGGTCACTAAATCCTGTAAAGGGAACAATTCAAGAGGAAGAGAGAACAATCATAAATATATATGCACCAAATACCAGTGCACATAACCATATAAAACAAATATTAATGGACATGAAAAATCAAATAAGCACTAATACAATTGTAATGGGGGATCCCAGTACCCTACTGTCACAAATAGATCAACTAAACAAAAAAAAAAATCAACAAGGAAATATCAGAACTGAACCCAACTTTTTTTTTTTCTTTGGTACTGGGGATTGAACTCAGGTCCTTGCCCTTGCGCAGCAGGAGGCAAAACCACTGAGCTAAATCCCCGGCCCATGAACCCAACTGTTGAACAAATGGAGTTAGTAGATGTCTACAGAGTGTTCCACCACACAACATCAGAATCCACATTCTTCTACACTGCACATGGGATGTTCTCCAAAACAGACCACATACTAGCTCACAGAACATGCTTAAGTAAGTGCAAAGGAATTGAAATCTCATGCATATTATCAGACCATAGTGCAATGAAATTGGAAGTCAATGGCAAAAGAAATCACAAGAACTTCATAAATACATGGAAATAAAATAACACCCTCCTGAACAACCATTGGGTCACAGATGAAATTAAAGAAGAAATTAGACAATTTCTACAATTAAACAATAATGCCAATTCAACATACTGGAACTTACGGGACACAATGAAAGTAATCCCACAAGGGAAATTTATAGCAGTGAATTCCCATATCAGACAAACAGAGCACACTCAAATAAACAGCCTAATGTTGAACCTCCAGCTTCTAGAAAAAGAAAACCAAGTCAAACCCAAAGCTCATACAAGGGAGGAAATTATAAAGAAAATCAGAGCAGAAATTAATGCAATAGAGACTAAGAAAACTATTGGAGGCTGATCGATCCTCCAATCTGCCTAGAGAGGGGTACAGCAAGGGCTAAAGAAAGAAAAAGAGGCACAATTTTGAAGTACATGGGGGGCTGGGAGATTAATGCCAGAGTAGGCAAAAACAAAGATACTCCAAGCTAGCCACTATTTATTGGGTGCACGCAATAATCAGAGGGAGTATGAGTGACTCAGAGGGCAACGGTAATCCTATGTTGATGAGAATCTTTAGGTTGATGAGAATCTTAGGTCCATGAGGGTCTTATGTTGATGAGGATGGTGAGATAGGCAAAGCATTCTTACAATGCAGATGGGATGAGATTGCAGGCTAGTAAGGAATTTGTCCTTCCCCCATGTGAAATCTTTCTCGTTCTTTATTATTACCTGTTTCTCAAGAAATCAGATGTCTTCAGCTGATGTAATCTTGCCCTTGAGCATCACAGCATAATGGGACCATTGAGGCCTCAACTTGTGACCAGAGGTACACAGAGTTATGTTTCTGCATACCATAGCTGGCTTTCAGGCAAGGAGACATTAGGTCTCAGACAGCCCTAATCATAATTTAATTATGAAATTATTTTCCACAAAATTATATAGAATAGCTCTCAACAGAAAACAATACAAAGAATCAATGAATTGAAGAGTTGGTTCTTTGAAAGATTAAATAAAATTGACAAACCCTTAGTCAACCTTATCAAAAAAGGAAAGACTCAAATCCATGCGATTAGGAATGAAAAGGATAAAATCACAACAGATCTTGCAGCAATCCAGAAGATCATCAATACCTACCCTGAGGACCTGTATTCTAATAAGATGGAAAACTGAAGAAACGGACAGATTCCCTAGATATATATATACATAGATATAGATATATATATATATAGATATATATATATGAATTATCAAAGCTGAATCAAGAAGATATAAAAATTCTAAATAAATCAGTATCAGTCAATGAAATTGATGTAATTAAAACCCTACCGGCTGGGGATTTATCTCAGTGGTTCTGCCACCTGCCTCGAAAGCACAAGGTCTTGAGTTCGATCCCCAGTACCAAAAAAAAAAACCCTACAAACAAAAAAAAGCACAGGCCCTGATAGATTCACTGCTGAATTCTACAAAAAGTTTAGAGACGACCTAATGCCACTACTTTTCAAACTCCTTCAATGAAATTGTTTGTTTATTTTTTTGGTACTGGAGATCGAACTCAGGACCTTGCACTTTCGAGGAAGGCGCAGTGTCACTGAGTTAAATCCCCAGCCCTCTTCAATGAAATTGAAAGGGAAGCAAGGGGCCAGGGATTTAGCTCAGTGGTTTTGCTGCCTGCTGAGCAAGCACAAGGACCCAAGTTCCATCCCTGGTACCAAAACAAAAACAAAAACAAAACAAAAAAAAGAAAGGGAAGCAATATTCCCAAATTCATACCTGTAAGTAAGCATTACCCTGATATCAAAACCAGAGAAGGATCCAACCAAAAAAGAGAACTACAAGGCCAGGGATTTATCTCAGTGGTTCCGCTGCCTGCCTCGCAAGCACAAAGACCCAAGTTCAATCCCTGGTACCAAAAAAAAAAGAGAACTACAGGCTAACTTCCCCTAATGAACATAGATGCAAAAATCCTCAATAAGATATGAGACAGCATCTCACTACATAGTTCAAGCTGCCCTTAAACTCACTATGTAACCCAAGCTGGCCTCAAACTCACAGTGATCCTCCTGCCTCCTGCCTCAGCCTCCTGTAATCCCTGTGCTGGGATTACAGGTGTGCACAACCATGCCTGCCAACTCTCTTTTTGATTACTGTTTGTGTCACATACCTTTTCCCATCATTTTAAATCCCCCTACAATTTATAGCTAAAATCAATATCTCAAAGACAGCTTATCATTTTCAATGCAATCTGCCAATCTCTTCCTACAATAGGAGATTTTAATTTATTTATGTTTAATAGGACTATTAACAAAGAATGGTTTACTGCTATTTAGTTGTTTTTATGTATTCTTATGTTTTTCCCCAATCCCTCCACTATATCCCTTTTTAATTTACTTTGATTTTATGCTAGAGTACCATTTCAATTCACTTCTTTCCTTTTTTTTGTATATATATATACACATATATATGTAATATATACACATATATATGTGTATATATATATGTGTATATATATATATATATATTTTTTTTTGGTACTGGGGATCGAACTCAGATCCTTGTGCTTGCGAGGCAGGCAGTGGAACCACTGAGCTTAATCCCCGGCCCTTTTTTGTATATTTTTTACTTTTCTTTTCTTTAGTGCTTACCTTAGAATTACAATTATCACTTTACATTTGTAAGAACCCTCTTTTAATAACTCCAATTTAGTTTCAATAATATAAAAAACACTGCTCCTTGGGGCCGGGGATTTAGCTCATGGCTCTGCCGCCTGCCTCAGAAGTGCAAGGACCTGAGTTTGATCCCCGGTACCAAAAAAAAGAAAAAAAAAAAAAAACACTGCTCCTTTACATATCCATCTCTCCCCGCCCCTTTATTCTGTTACTATTACAGGTTACTGAGATTACATTTATATTGCATGCCCATTAACATGATTTATAACGTTGTTTTATACCTTTGCCTTTAAACACAAATACTGACCTTATAAGTGAGAAAGTTTTCAAAGAAAAAGCTTCAACGTAGAATGAGTCTGGGTGAATCCCCAGGGAGGGCACTGTGGTGGAAGCTGGGGAAAAGGCAGGGCGGCAGGAGAGTCTCCAGGACAGTAAACACTAGAATTAGAATTGAGTGGTTTGGGGGGTTGCTTCTTTGTGTTTGTTTTGAGTTTTGGTTTTGTTTTGTTTTGTAGTCCTGGGGATTGAACCCAGGGCCTTTGCTACATCCCCAGCCTTTATTATCATTATTATTGTTGTTGTTGTTGTTGTTGT
This sequence comes from Heterocephalus glaber, assembly GCF_000247695.1. The sequence continues at coordinate 15,984,025 of NW_004624754.1, forward strand.
TGTTGTTGTTATTACTATGAGACAGAGTCTTGTTAAGTTGTTAAGTTGCCCAGCCTGGGCTTGAAACCCTCCTGCTTCAGCCTCCCAGAATGCTGAGATTACAGGCATATGCCATCAAGCCTATCTTGGAATTAAGTGTTCTTAAATCTGATTAGGGAGACAGTGTTACAATGCTGGGGATCAAACCCAGAAAACGAAGTGTGCTAAGCAAGCACTATCACTGAGCTGCACCCCTAGCCTCAGAATTGAGTTTTGAAAAACAACGAATGACTATGCAAAACTGCTTAATTCACAGGGGGAAAATCTCCAAATATTTCATTTAGGGGAGAAAAATGTAGGTTACCAAATAGCATGAATGACCTCATTTTTGTAAATATGTGTGTATTTATACATATTTAAAGATACATGTGTATATGCGCATAGAAAAACATTCGTGATTATAATCATGGTGTTTTAACAGTGGTTTTCTCCAGCTGTTGAAACTATGGGGAGAGCAAACATTTCCTTGGTTTTTTCGCTTGTGGATTCTGCATTGTTTGAATTATCTACAGTGAGTATGCATCACTTTTATAACCCAGAAAAGTAATCACGCCATTTTTGTACTGCGAAGTCCAATGAATGAGCAGATGTTCACTGTGGAGAGAATCGGGAGGCCCCTGCTAGCTGAGGGAACCAGAGGCAGAGGCAAAGAGGCACAGAAGCCACGCCCTGTTATAGCCCTGCCATCACAGCTGCTGCCCAAGGGCCTTGGGGTGGCTGGAAAATAGGTATTTCTAGGGGCCCAATTACCAAGCCCCTCCTTTTCATAAAAAGATTTTGAGGGCAGTGCATGTCTCCAGGGCAGGAGAGTAAGAAGTTCTGATTTACATATTAAGCAAAGTGGTTAATGGGGGAGAGGAGAAGCCCAGAGGCTGGCAGGCAAGGGGGAGGCTGGGGCAATTATCCAGAGAAGAGAAAATGGAAGAGGTAAGTGGAGACCAACCTAGACGCAGTTCTTCCCAGGTGGGAAGTGGGCCAGTCTATCTCACTGGGGTCTCCGAGACTGTGTCCCAGCCTGGACATGTTAAAGGCAGGAAGCCAGGTCTAGAGAGTGTCACTGTGATCACGATGAAGATGATGCTGATTCATGATGATGAGAAGGAAAACCTCATTTAAAAAAAAAAGTCCCTGCAGCCCTTTACAGCTTACTGACTGCTCTATTTCTGCCTCCGAGCACATCAAAATTCACGTTCCCATTCTACAAACAAACACACCAAGGCCTGGACAGAGGATCCATCCAGCAAGAGACCCAAACCCAGGGCACACTCCTAGGCACAGGGGAGGCACTGCTGCCATCTCAGCACATCCTGAGCAAGGACAGAATTGTATGACCTTGGGCAATTGGCATAATCTCTCTATGCTTCAATTTCTTCTCCTAGACCATCAGTAAAATACCGCAACGACTTCACAGATGGCTGAAAAGGTGAAGTGACTTAATGTATGTAAAGGGTTTGCACAAAAACTGGCACATAGTAAGTGCTCTGTAAATATTAACCCTGGCTGGGGATTTACCTCAGTGGTTTACCGCCTGCTGCTCAAGCACAAGGACCTAAGTTTGATCCCTGGCACCAAAAATATATACATACATATTAGCCCTAATTCTTTCTTCTGAGGATCATTAGTATGTGCATGGTTGACCCAGAAAGAAGCAAAGGGGAAGGCCCAGAACTTGGTCCTCCCTCCTTCCTTCTCAGACCCTGGCTCGTGGGATAAGTACTGAGGCTTGAGAATGCATTCCCTGCCTGGTTGGCCTACCTCCATGCTTTTTGTCGTATTCATTCATCCACCCATCCATCCATCCATTCATTCATTCAACAGCCATTTATTTACTGAGCCCCATGGCAAGGCCAGAGCCCAAGCTGGGCACAGTAGGGCTAACCAATGAGCACTCACAGAGCAGACTCCTAAAGAGTCCTCTTCCCTGCCCCCAGCAGCTCATTCCTTCCACAAACATTTTTTCAAGCATCTCTGAGGTGCTCACCAAGGCCTCAGGAACATGACCAAGAGATGAAGTTCCTGTCCTTGTGCAATTTGCTGCGCCTGGGGCAGAGTCTTGGGCTACCTGTGAGCCAGAAGCAAGCAGGCAAGCACATCGGTCGATCACTGTATTTATGATGCAGGCTCTGAGGAGAATAAAGCGGGAACGGGACAGGGACTGATGTTGGACACCCATACCACGTGAACTTGTACTTGGTGCCTCTCTTCTCTAGGCTTCCATTTGTTCCCAGGTAACAATCATGTCTACCTGTGCAGGGAGAGGAAAGGAGTTAATACAGGTGAAACCTGGCACCCCATGAGCACCATGGGTGTGTCACAGTTATTATTAATTTTAAATAGACACATAAACAGATCATCAAAACACCAGGTGCAGGGTACAGCAATACAGACCCATGGCATCCTGGGAGCACCGAGGAAGAGGCCAGGGTGACAGGTAGCCCAGCAGGAAAGAAGCAGGGGAGACTAGGTAGAAATGCCCTCCTCCCTCCACCTAGCCCTTCATCCCAGTTCCTGCCAGCCATCCCCAAGGATGCTGCCTCTCCGAGGAACGGGGCAGACAGAAGGGGGCCAGAGACACCCAGCCTCTCTTCCCTTGGGACAGGACACCGATGGCCACTGAGCCACCTTCCCAGGTAGCAGAGTGCCCACTCTCCCTGGCCACTTCCTCTCAGGGTTCTGGGCTCTCCAAAGTGCACACTGACCCCCCCTACAGATGGAAATGCTGTGGCTGGGAGACAGAATGAAGGACAGCTCCTATGTATAAGGTTCCTTCCTAGATCTGGAATTTGGGGTCCCTGAACACACACAAACCTTCCCACAACTCTGCGGGGTGGCCATCAATGCCCCCATCTTTCAGATGAGCCTACATTGGTGAGGGAGGACACAGGTCATTCTGGGTCACTCAGTCCAGAAATGGCAGCAGCCAGATGGTTAGAATCTGGGCTGGCAGCAAAGCAGCTGCCCTTCACGTCCTCCCACCATCCTCTCCTCCTCACCAGATGGGGGGGGTCCCAGAAAGCCTGTTGCACAGGCAGGCAGAGCAGGGGGCTGGCATTGCTGGGGTGCAGAATGACCTGAGCCTGGGAGAGAGCCTGGACTGTTGGCCGGGAAGGGTACAGCCAGGAAGAGATGGAAGGCATGGGACCTGGGAGGAAGCAGCCTCCACTCTACCTCACAGGCAGCCTGGCAAACAGGAAGTCTCTGCACCCCTGGTCTCCAGCAGAACCTGGCCAGGCCGCCCCTTCCCAGCCCTGTGCCCACCAGGACCAGGATGTGGGCAACCAGGGACAGACAGGCCCTGAGGTAGACGGCCCCATGACCCCCACGCCTGGCCTCAACGGCCACAAGCCAAATACTCCTTGTGGCTTGGGGCTCAGCCAGGCACCCACACCCCAGCTCACGGGACCACGACTTCCCTGTTGCTCAGCACACACACACCCCAGCTGGTTATACAACCTACACAACCACACACCCGGGGGCCCCTGTGGTCCCACAGAGGACACTGAAACTTCACCAGGGGCACAGGCACCTCTCCCACCTCCTGGCACCTGGAGGGGAAGGCTGGCCAAGAGCCAGGTGTGCAGCTTTCTACGGGCTCCCCGCAAAACCCCAGTGAGCCAAATTCCCTCTCTGCACCTCTGTCCCCCCTAGAAAGGAAGATCATTTCCACCCTGATGATCTAACACCCTCTTTCCTCCCTCCCTGCTGCTGCACCCCACTTTCCCTAGAATGTCATTGAGAAAGGCAGTGAGAATCAGCTTGGAAAGAGCCCTTTGGGATGGGGCATCCTCATGTAGAAGTGGGTGCTCCTTGAGTGGAGCCTCATGGTTACCCCCTGTTGAGGAAGATGGAAGACTCTGGCCAGAGCTCTTTTGAAACTAAGGAGTCAGACGTGGGAGGTGATTTTCTTCTTTACACTTTTTCTCCCCTTTTCTGAGTGTGCTGCAGAACTGCTTTGCACTAGATGGGGGAGGGGTGCTTGTACACAACCCCCACCCCTACCCTGACAGGGACAATGCCTTAACCCAGTGCTTCCCTAAGTGTGAGGCAGCAAAGCGGCCCAACTAAGCCCAGGACACCTGGGTAGAACAATGCAGTGTGGTTTCCTTCACAAGCCTCCAATATGCAAAACTGTGACCCAACACTCAGAGAGGATGAGCAACATGGGGACACCTTTGTCCTTAGGGCTCTCAATGGGGAACACTTCCAGGCACTGTGGGAACACAGGTCCCAGTGGAGGGGGCCTCAGTGTCCACCCTACATGGACAGCCTCCATGGAGGCACATGGGGCAGGTGCCCTAGGCAGCCACCACTGTAGCTCAAACTCCATGTGCCCTGCCAGATCTGGTGTAAGTCATGCATCCTGGTTCTGAAGGCAGGTGGTGATGGAAGAGGGCCCGTGGGTGGCCCTGTCACCTCCCTGATGTTACTTAGATCTGCACTGACCCCTGCTGGCTCTGGCCAAAATCACCCCTCCCCTGATTCTTGGCCTCTTCTTGGTCCCTGGCCTTCCAGCATCTTCCCCATGGCCTGGACCCATCAGGAGTCGAGACCACACTCCGCTCAGGTCCCCACTCTGCCCTCTACCCCTCACTTGGAATCTGGCAACACATTGGTGGGTCTGGGGCTAGTGCTGGGGAGACGCCCTGACAGGGTGGGACTGATGGGTCCCTGGCCCGAGATTTAACTCAGTGGTGCCACCACCAGCTTCGCAAGCCCAAGATCCTGAGTTCGATTTCCGGTACCAAAAAAAAAAGTCCACAGCTGACGCTTAATGGTGGACTGATGGGTCCCTTATCAACAGCACTGTCTCCCAGGAGAAATTTCCAGACCACTATAATAGTGACAAGCATTGGTTGACTTTTTCCAGGAACAGATCCAACCCCTTTATGTAGATTATTCCATTTAGTTCTCATAAGAATTCTAAGAAGTAAGCACTATTCCCAGATTTGCTCAGTTGAGAAACTGAGGCTCAGAAATTAAAAAAAAAAAAAAAAAAGTAAATGACAAAACCCAGATTTCAATCCAGTCTGACTTCTGCCTGCAATCAATGCCACCTACAGTGTTCAAGTACACTTTTGTCTGCCCTGAGCCCATTGCTTGAGGGAAGGATGGCTCAGTGGGGCTTGTCCATGCCACCAGGAGTGGGCCTGTGATCCACATCTGGACAGTCATTGTGCCTTGTCCCCTGGCAAGCCAGCTTTCAGATTTGGCTTTCATGGCCAGGATCCATCTCCTCTTGATGATTTCCTTTGTGTCCTAATTTTCTTAAAGCAGCCCCGAATCCTTAGTAAGAGTGGCTTAGATTGCTAGGCATGGTGGCACCTGCCTGTAATCCTAACATGGGAGACTGATGCAGGAGGAATGCCATGAGTTTGAGGCCAGCCTGAACTACATAGAGAGACCCTGTCTCAAAAAAAACAAAAAAAAACAAACAAAAAAATGGCTTGGATGGAGATGACTCCACCTCCACCTCTCCAGAGGCAGTCATGTGACTTAAACCAAGGCCCTTGAGCACAAAACGTCCTGGCCACAGTGATTGGCTCTGGAGGGACATGTGACCAACGAAGGCCAATCGAGCCAGCCTGGGACTTTTCTGGAGCCACTAGGAAAAGGGAGGACTTTCCATTCTGGAGCCACTGAGCAGATCTGTGTGGATGGAGCTGCTGGACACACCATCCCCAAGAAGGAAGCCCACACAGAGGCCTATATAGAGACCAATCCAGATGACAGGACCCCAGCTGTGCCATCAACAGGCCCATCCAGATGCTTCCATGACAAAGGCCAATAAATTACTCTTCTGTTGCCGCTCTTGTCAAGCAAGCTTGAGCTGGGCTCCCGTCCTTTGAAACAAAGTTCTAACAAGTCCCCCATTTGTATCCCTGTGAATGCCTGGGTCTCCTTCCAGCCTCTTCTGTGCTTATAGAGTCATACTGGGCATTTTTAAAATAAAAATTGACACCACTGGTTACTCCTTCCTGCCAGATACACTCTTTGGCTTATTTTTGTGAAAACGCCTCTCCTAGTTTTCCTCCTGCTCCTCTGAAGTTCTGTTGTCTCATTTTCCTCTGTTGGCTCCCCTAGCTTATGAGTAACAAACCAGCCCTGGCATTTATAAGAAAAAAGAGGAGGGCCAGGGATTTAGCTCAGTGGTTCCGACGCCTGCCTCCCAAATGCAAGGTCCTGAGTTCTATCCCTGGTACCAAAAAAAAAAAAAAAAAGAGGAAGGGGAAGGAAGGAGGAATTTACTTGGAAAATATTGAGGTTGTTGCTCAGAAGATCAACTGAACTGGAGGCTGGAGCGCCTCTCCTGGCCCTAGGGTGGAAGTGACTTACTGGACTCCAAAGGCCCTTCTGGCCCAGAGTCAGGAGCACAAGATGCCCAGTCACAGGTGACTCTGGCCTTTTGTGCTCAGGTCCCTGCTGTCCCTTGGTTGTCCCACAGAGGCGAAAAGGACATCCTAGTGGAATGACTCTAGGGATCCTTCCAACTCTGACATGGGAAGCAGATCAGGTGACTTTCACCCCACAAGATGGCGGAGAGGCAGTGCCCCAAAAGGAAACAGAGGCCAAGAGGCCACCAAACGAGTGTGGACATCTTCCTGGAGTCCTTGGGATTGTGCTCCGCACATTCTCTTCTCTACACTGCTTTTGGGTCCTCTTATTCCCTCCCATGGTGGGTGCCACTGCCACCAATGTGCCTACCACCCTCGGCCCAGACCTCCAGCCCAGACTTGGCTCCGTGAGTTCTATATGGATGGCTCTCAAACCCTACAACTTGCCCTGGTCACCAAGTCTACTCCTCCCTGGAGTGGAGGGTCACTGAGTCATTCTCACTGCACTGTCTGCCTGAGGGCCTTCACCCACGAGAGGCCTCTCCCTGGCCTCCTCCATTTTATCATCCCTTCTTCCCCCAGCTAATTCCCTAGGGCACAGACCCCAACTCTTCTCCTCTCATTCTTTAGTAACAGAACTGCTGAGCTGTAGCCAGGCCCATGCTACCCACAATAAAGGCAACTCGGCAAAGTCATGTGACCTAGTCAGGCCAAGGGTAAGCAACCAGAAGTGTGTGCACACACAAAAGTGTCCTTAAAAAGGGAAGGGCATGCCCATCTCGCTCCCCTTTTCTCCTTACTCCTCACTGGACTGTGGGCACAATGATTGGAGCTGGAAAAGCCATTTTGGACTATGAAGCCAAAAATGAGTAATAGAAAACCATGGCTAGACACCACAACGGAGGAGGCCAGCCCCTGATGGTGACCGAGATCTTCTACAAGCCCTGGGCTTGTAAGAGAAATAACTGTCTTACTCTTAGGGCTTTCAGCTACTCAGGCATGAACCTAATGTAGCCCACAGCTGCCATCTCACAAATCTCAGCTTTTCCTCTAGGCCCTGAGGCCCTTCCCTCAAAGCATGGTTGTTGAGGACTGAGGGGTTGGCTAACCCCATCCCCAACAGGCTGCAAGCATGTCAAGAAAGGGATCAGGGGCCTGGGATTTCGCTCAGTGGTTCCAGTGCCTGCCTCACAAGTGCAAGGTCCCGAGTTTGATCCCTGGTACCAAAAAAAAGAAAGGGATCAAGCTTTATCTGTCCCCATCTTCCTACACTGGCATGGTGCCTGGCACATGGTAGGCACTTAGTAAAACCCACTGGGTCAAAAGAAGGGCCATGCAGGTGTGGCTTGCAGAGGAAGAAGAACTTGGTAGGTTGGTGGGAACTGGATCCAGCAGGTTCTCTGCCTGCTGGCCCCCATCCAAGAGAACTAGAGGACTGTGGGTGAGTGACCGGGTTTGGCTATTGTCTCTGACCAGGGCCTGGTCGGCCACTGCTGCCCCTCTCAGCAGAGCACAAAGAGGTGACAGCCACCAGCTGCAGAAGAGCTTGCAGATGCACAGGAACCAACTGAGACTATAGCTCAGTGGCAAAGTATATGCTTAGCATGTGCAAGGCCCTAGGTTCAATCTCCACTACAAGACACACAGAGACCTTCTGGCTTCGTCTCCCCCTCCCGTCCTCCCCCACTCAAGCATTGCAGGGAACAGGTGGACCCCAGCACAACCCCACATGCAGGAGTAACCCCAAGCCAGATAGGTGCCAACTGGAAGGGGCTGCAGGGGACCTGGAGCTCAGTCCTGCATCTGCAGTAGGCAGATGGGGAAACTGAGGCCAGAAAGGGCAAGGATTTGTCCTCATCCCTACAGCAAGCTGAAAGAAGCCCTCAGGGCACTTGACTCCCATTTCAGCACTCTGTGCCTGCCAGGGAGATCTGGGAAGGAGAAGGGCCTGAAGGATTGAAACAGAGAGTCACCGCCTCATCTACTCCAGAGCAAAGAACATGGGCTCCAGAGCCAGCTGGGCTGGGCACCAGTTCTCACTCCACCTCCATCCACAAGGTTCCCTTCAGCAAATGTCCCAGCCTACCTGTGCCTCGGTTGCTCCAACTGTGAAACACAGACAACAGTAATTATACTAGTAATTACTAGTAAATGAGCGCTTGGAAGAGGCCTGACCCACAGTAAGTGCTCAGTAAGCAGGGACTGCGCCTATTGCGTCTCATCGGGGTCTGCTAGGGCATCCTAAAGCAGCAGAGCAGAGGACCCTCCCCTAAGAAGAGGCTGGCAGGGAAGGGGGCTGAGCCATCTTATTCTGAATGCGGATGTAAGCCCGGCCCCCTGCCAGGCTCCCAGCAACTCCACCTCCCATCTCCTGTCTCCGGACTCAGTGGGCTCTCCGCCCCTCCAGTCGCCAGCCTGTCTGCCAGGCTCTCACGCCCGATGCAGAGATAAACCCCAGCCACGACGGTATTGTTTTCCCAAACACTCATCGTGCCCCCAGAGAATGGGATTAGTCGGACACTCAAGCAGCTCCAGTGTAGAACCCTTGAGTGAGGCTTTTCCCAGAGCTGGCCCAACCCCAGGCCTTAGAGCTAGCTGGGTTTGTGTGGAAGGGGCAAGGGAACAACCGTGCAGCCTGAGCTTCGGGAACATTCTGCTGCCCTCCACTCCACCCCAATGTATAGGGAGGGGCTGCTTGGAGGAGTGGTGAAAAGGGACAGCATGCTCTAATGGTCAATTCCTGCCCTAGCCAGGGCCACAGTCTCTGGCCCCTGTGCCCTGGGGTGGCTGATCCAACAGCACAGCATCTCTGTCCCCAGGGAAGACAAGCTCAGCGTGCCAGGCAGGGGGAGGGAGGGCCAGGGAGCTGCTGGCTTCATCCGAGCAGAGTCAGCCAGGGTGAGAGGCCTTCCTCCTTCCCTGTCAGGGTGCCCCCTGCTCCCCAGTACTCCAAGGGCAGCTGCTCACAGGACCTCACTGCCCTGACCAGGCCAGACAGGTGACCAGGAGCCAGGGACCCACCAAAGCCCCCAGAACCACAGCAAGCCAGTCATGGCCAGTACACGTTGCTCAAACAGTCTCCACCCAGCCAGGCCCCTGTGTGTCTGCTCAGCCAGCAGGTCTACCTCCCTCCCATAAGGCTGGGCCCAGCAGGCAGCCCCAGACCACCAGTCCCATCCGGCAGCCATGCACATCCCGGCTTCTCCTCCCCTTCCTTCTGCTCAGCTGTCCCGCCACAGGAGCTCTTCCTGGGTCACCCCTAACCTCTCCGTGATTCCATGGTGGTGATAAAATGATAGCGGCTGGGACAGGTAAAGAAGCAACGATGAAGGTGGTGATGTGGACATGGACGCGGACAGTCAGTCTAGCCGCTCTGGTGATGGTGGTGATGGCGAAGGGGATTCTGGCACAGGAGCAGAGGGTGGTGGTGATGCTGGAGGTGGTGATAGAGGCAGTGGAGGTGAAGGCAGACGTGATGAAGGTGATGAAGGTGGTGACGGTTATGGAGAAGGAAGGTGGTGAGGGAGGAGGTGGTGGTTGAAGCGGTGATGGAGGCAGCAGTGGTGGTGATGGTGGAGGTGAGGTGAAAGCGGTGGTGGTGGCCATAGTGGAGGCAGTGATGGCGGAGGTGGCAGTGTCAAAGGAGAGGCTCACAGTCGTGGAGGCAGTGATGGCTGCAGCAGTGGGGACCAGGTGAGCATGATCTTCTCTCCCTTTCTAAGCATAAACAGACCATGAACTGACCCTGGGGACCACAGGAACATTGTGCTACGTAGAGATTGTCCAGGGTATCAGGCACAGACAGCCCTAGAGCAATGAGGGGATGATCCCTCCTTACCCAGTACGCCAGCAAGGCACAGTATGTTCCCTCGCAGAGTTCAGCAGGACTTCTCTCCAACATGAAGCAAGTTTCCACCAGCCTAGGATCTGCTGAGGCTCCCCTGGAGGGATGTAGATGGAGGCCACGCTTAGGAGACAGAGGATCCTGTACTGGAATCCCAACCAAGTGCAGTCAACTTGGATCTGAACCTTACTCTAAAAGGGAATCATAATTCTTGCTGACAGGGCTATTGTGAAGATTGAGCTAAATATCCTCGAAAGAGCCAGGCACAGAGTAATGGCACAATAGCTGACGGATATTTTCATTCTGTAGTCCATGGCTTTCTCATTCACCCCACCGCCTACTCCTACCCCATGTTTCCTTTTGCCATGAGCCACCATGTGTTCATTCCCAGAGCTACCAAAACAAATTACCACAAATTTGGTAGTTTAAGACCTCAGCCCGGTTCTGGAGACTAGACACCTGAAATCAGGATGTCAGCAGAACCACGCTCTCTCTTCCAGCTTCTGATGGCTTCAGTCTCTGCCTTCATCTTCACATGGGGTTTTTGCGTGTTCTTTTTGCAAGGACACTCATTGGATTTTGGACTCACCCTGATCCCATGTGGTGTCATATCAATCCTTACCTTCAAGGCACTGCAAAGACCTTATTTCCAAATAGGTCACATTCTCAGGTTTCAGTTCAACATAGACATACATACATATACATATATATATTTTTTTGTACCAGGAATTGAATCAAATCAAAATACATTTTGAGAGGACACTATTCAACTTACTACTCCCCAATCTCAGAGTGAGCCAGACCTACTTCCTCAACCCTCTACTACTGAGGACAGCAATGGCCCCTGTCTAGGCAGCTCCAAGCCACCCAAAGTCCTGCTGCATCCCAGGCCTCCAGCCCTGCCCCGTCCAGGCATCTTGCGTGGCCGGCTATGTGCGTGCATGGATTCCCTCTTGGCTTGGCCATGAGAAAGGGGGATTCTAGGCTGCAACCAGAGCCCACAGGGGCCTCTCTGCTCGGAAATGCTTCTTCCTCTCCCCCTGGCAGCTGTTTGGCTTGGCAGGGGCCCAGCTGGCAAGATCAGCAGCCAAGGAGTCCTGGGGGGCAGGGGGAGGGAAGGGGGAGGGGCAGGCAGCTCCCTCCTTGGGCCCAGGCCTGGGAGCCGGGCCAATGGCAGGCCTCCCTGCTGGCTGGCTCCAGCCCCCTTGCTCTGGGCTCTTCTCCTCCCCAGCCTCCTGTCCTCCCCATTCCACATAGGGGAAATCTGGAGATCCTCCACCACCCACCCAGCCCAGAAGAAGACGTGCAGAAGAGGAGCAGCAGCTGGCAGAGCTAGAAACACACACAGTCGGCGGGCACTGTGGATGCTCTCACAGGCCTCTGGTACTGTTGGAGGAGGGCACCCAGGGACAGCTGGGACTCCTTCCAACATCTGGATGCCTTGTCCCCATCCTCCCATGCTCCTGAACCCTCCTGGCCCTTGTGTCCCCTCTAAGACATTTGCCTTCTACTGCCAGGGCTCCTTTGAGTCCCCACATTCTAGCCCATTCTCCTGAGTCAGATAAGCAGGACAGAAACTGGATGTCCTCAGCCCCCACAGGTCCTGTGACCTCCTCCCACCAGTGAGAAAATGACAGAGACACCCAGGGTACTGAGCCTGGGCTCCAGGGTCCACTTGGCCTGGGTTTACATCACAGCTCTGTGCTTAACATCTGTGTGACCCTGGACAGACAATTTAGGCTCTCTGATCCTCAATATCCTGTCATGAAAATGAGGATAATTACAGCTACCTTCCCCATCTCTAAGAGCACAAGGATAAAATCCCACTGCTCTGAAGCAAAGTAGGTACCCTGTCCAAATAATGACATCTTGCTACAGGGTGCACTGTGTCAGCACTTTACATAGTTTATTGAATTTAATCCTAACAATAGAAACCATTCATGGCTAAGGGAGTGAAGCAGTTTGAGTCCCAGGGCTGGTAAGGGGCTGAGCTGAGATTTGACTCCAAGCACCATGTATCCAGACTCTGCACTTTTAAACCACTGTGCTCTGCCAGAGTAGCCATGGGAAACGGTATCAGTGTTAGTGTTAGTATTAATAATAGTGTTAGTATTAGTATCATTACAGGCTGTTGGGCTGAGCCCAGGTCACGGAGAGCAGCTGGGGTGCGGGGTTTTCCGGGGCCCCTGCAGCTGCAGTGTGTGGTCCCTCCTGGCCTTGCACACAGCCTGCCCCAAGGCGGTGATCTGCCTAGCTCCCTTGCAGTCCTGAAACCCTGGGCGCAAGGACTGCTCCATCCCAGCTCCCAGCCACTGGAGAACACTGACACTGAGGCTCCTGCAGCGCTTGTGCCTTGGCACATCTGGAAGCTGTTAGCCTGCTCCGCACCCCTCCCCAAGCCAGCTGTTTGCGGTGGCTAATTCCGGGAAGTACCCCCCAGCCAGCGGCTGCCTGTGGGGGCAGGGATGAGGTTCTACGCCACGAGCTGGTTGGATGGACTAGGAGTGAGCTGGGCAGGCAGCAGAGGGTTAATCTGAGCAACCACAGCCAGCACCCAGAGGAGCTGGCCTCCTCCTCCAGCCTGCAGATAGCCATGGGGTTACTACAGGTTGAGTAATGAGGAGGGAAGGGACGAGAGGAGGCAGGGGGAGACCAAGGCACAGAGATGCAGAGAATGTTTCTGCTGGAAAAGATCTTCCAAAGGTCATCTGATACTGTCCATCCCCCTGCTGCCTGGGGGTCACAGTGACCGCGTGGTGGAGCAGGAAGAGGGCAGCTTTGTAGTCAGGCCGAGCTAGGTCACAATCCTGACCCCATCACTATTGGTCTGGGTGGCCTTGAACGAGGTCCTCAGCCCCTCCAGGCCCAAGCGGCATCGTCTGTGGACAGGAGAGTAGTGCCCCCTCGCAAGACAGCCACAGGGCTTCTGGAAGGTATATCCAGCAAATTTGCTTCCCCATCTCTAAGAGCAACAAGAAGCTGTGAAGACATCTTCCCCTGTCTCTATTCCCTGCCCCACTTCCTGGAGTATTGCTTTCTGGAGCCTGCCCCCCACACCCTATCTCATCCAGGACCCTCTCTCCTGGCCATGCCCAGACTGTGCTTCCTCACTATCTGAACTTGCTGAAGCCACCCGTACCCAACACTGCCACCGGCACTGACAGCTCCTGTGGACTCCCACAGTCCCCAGTCTGCCTCCACCCCTCGGGAAGGTGACCAGACATCTCTGAAATCAATCATGCCAGGGGTTAAATGTCATCCTTGCTGCAAAGGAATGTGCTACCACATGCCATCTCCATTGCAATCCTAGAAAATAAGGTTCTGCTACCATTTCATAGATGTGAGAAAAGCCACAGGACTTCTGGACCCTCCTCTAAAAAGACACAGCCCTAAGAAACAAAACACTGGTTAATGTCTCCTGTGGGTCCTCCTGCAAAGAGCCTGTGTCCCTGGGCAACCAGCCTGTCCATTCTCACTGGGACACTCAGGGACACTTGGCCCTACCCCAAGGAGCTGCTTTGTCACCTACAATCAGGTGTCCCTGACACCCACATTCACAGGTTGCTCTCCTGCCTGCTGCCCTACACCTTCCAGTTTCCTGTAGCAGTGAAATCACATTGCCCAGGCTCCAGGCCCCCACCATGGCCTCTCCCCTGCCTTCCTCCTGGTTCACACCCTTAAGGCATCTAAAGACTGCTCTGTCTGCAGGAGCCAATTCTGGTTAGTTCCTTGTTATTTTTAACTGCAATTTATCAGGTGCTTACTTTGCTAGGTGCTGTTTGGAGCTTTATGTCTGCTATTTCATTCAGCACCCCACACATACATAGCAAGTCCAAAATGAGTATCAGTAGATTGGTTTTACAAATGAGGAAACCAAGTTTCAGAAACAGGCGCTCTGTATACTGCATAGTCCCAGGCTTCGTGAACAGCACCCCTTGGCCTTGGGAAGGGCCCCACCGCCCAGCATGATTCAAGTAGACAGTCAGGTTCACCCAGATTGAAGGACTCCAGACTGAAGAGTCGGCCCCCCCGGGTGTTGGCTCCACTGGGATGCCCTCCAGACATCTCCAAAACCCTGATCTTTCCCCCAAAGTGCTTCACCCCTAGCCTCATGGTCTCTGCTCACAATGTCTCCACCCTCCCAGTGGCTTGGCCAGAGAGCGGGGAGAACCATTGACACCTGTCCCCCACATCCCACCTCCAATCATCAGATATCTTGGTGGCTCCACCTTCACAATATATTCAGAATCCACCAGCCTCCTGCTGGGACCACCAGGACCACCTGGCTGGAGGGTTGTTGAGCATCAGCACTCGAGGGGGGCCCTGCCAAGACCAGCTTAAACACATTCAAGTTTAAAAATGTCTTCACATCCTCGTCTCCCAGGACCCTCCCTGTCACCTGACATTCCTCTCCCTCTGTCCCTCTGTCCCTCTCTCCTTTTTTTCTTTCCATCCTTCCTTGCTCCCTCCATCTATTCCTTCTCTCCCTCCCTCCTTTCTTCCAAAACACTCACTGAGCATCTGGTCCACTCATAATGCAGGAAGGTGGGGGTTGTGGGAAACCAATGTAGTTCCAGGGTCTCGGGGGATTTAAAACTGCACTCACGGTTTCGATAACAAGACCAAGCTGTTGAATTAGGAGCAAAGCCAGCCCAGGCCTCCGGAGCAGGTAGGCTCCATCAAAGGGGCAGGGAACTCTTATGAAGAAAGCAGATCTGAGCCGGCTCTCTAGGAAAACAAAGTGGGGGAGGTCAGATATTCCAAGGTAAAAAGGAGGAAGGAAAAGGGTGCTGCCTAGAAAGGGCGGTTTGCAAAACTGCTTGGAGGTGAGGGGGCCGGAGAGTTGGCTCTGTGGTATACTGCTTAGCTGGCACGCACAAGGCCATGGGTTCGATCCTTAGAGCTGGCGGTGGGATGGGGTAGGGGGTGGAGAACAAAGTCCAAAGGTTTGGAAAGAACAAGACCAGCATGAAGGGCCCCCGTCTGGTTGGAACAAAAAGGTCACTTGGAGGGCGGGGGAGTATAAGGAGCACCTGGAAGTGATGAGTGAGATGATCAACAGCTGGACTCACAGCTGGATCTGGCACAGGGATGACCGGTGCACTGCAAAGCCCTGACTCTGGACACACACAGCCCTGGGTTCAGATCCCGGCCAAGCCTTTGGGGCAAGTCACTTTCTGTCTTGAAATAGAGTACTCCCCACCTCCCAGCACTTGTGAGTATTAAATGAAATGCTCCATATGCAAACCTCTGGCTCCCTATTTCACGGGAGCTTTTTGAAACTGTTTATTGAATCTGAGAAAGTGAAGGCCATGGGTGTGAAGAGCTCATTCAAGTGGTTTAGTCATGAAAAGGAGGGAAGGATTGCACAACAGCCTGGCCTGAGGGCAGTGTGGGGTCAAGACAGGCTGTGGCTGAGCTGGGGGAGATCTAGGGGGCTTCCAGAGCCTGGGGTGGGGGCACACTGCCAGGGAGACAAGGGAAGAAAATGCTGGGAAACCTACTGGCACAGCCCTCTGACTACACTAAAACCATCAGGCCATACACTTCCAGGGCTAGGATCGCGTGGAATGAGAGTTACATCTCAATAAAGCTGGGTTCAAGCAAAGTGAAAGACAGACTGGATTAGGCCCGTGAGCTCCTGTGGGAGTCACAGAGGAGGCACTTAGGCAAGGACCAGGCTGGAGGCCAGAAGAGGGTGTTGCATGTGTCCAAGACAGAATCAAGCCTGGAAGGTCCACTCTGTGGTACCATGGCTTAAATGAGCACATACAAAGTGCCGGGCCCTATGCGGGGAGGCGAGGATTTCCTGGCGTGGCTCACAGTCCCTGAGCAGCTCCAACAAGAGGAGAGGTATAAAGGGGACAGAATGGGGTGCCAGCCCAACACAGTAGGCCCAGAGGGAGAGTGGCTGCCCATCCTGCTACCCACTCTCCAAGGGAGTCTGGCACCCTGGGGTGCAGATGTGCAGCACACAGAGTCCCAGCTAGGATACAGGGTGGGCAGCAATGCAGGACACTCAGTGGCCAAGCAGGACCATGGTTGGCTATGCCCATCCTGGAAGTCAGACACGGGGTCCTGATGCTGCCCCCCCAGCCCTCAGGTCACTCCCTGTAGACTTGGATGGGGACTCCTGGAGTATGTATGGAGTCCTCGCTGTCATGGACACAGTCCTGCATGTGGCTGCTTTGCTTACTTGAGGAAATGCTCTCCCTGCCCCCAAACCATTGGAGGCCTCACTCATATGCAAAGGGATGCTACAAGAATAGGTGGACAGAGAGAGACTGGGCAGGTTGGGGACAGGACAGAAAAGCCACCAAACGGACCAGTGAGAATCAGCACATTTCCAGTCGAGGTGTGCAAGGCTCCCCCAGACTGGCCTGTACCACCAGATGTCCCACTCACCCCCGCTCCCCCCCATCACCACCAGGGACCACTGATGGCCTTCTCTTCACCCCAGCAGCTCTGCCCCCTGCCCCGACCCTCTGAGCTCCAATATGGGTCCTCAGCCCCTTGAGGGCCCCACCCATATCCCCTCTGCTGAAAGCCAATTTCCCTACTTCTCATATAATGCAAAACCTTTCCTCTCTCTTCACCTGACGCTCTCTCATTCTGCCAGCTGCTCTTCTACCCACGGGTATCCTGCTGTGGTTGCCCCATGAAAAAGTCACGTCCCCAAGAGGAATGGAGCCACCGTGGGGGAAAGTAGAAGGGGCAATAGCATCTACACTAAGGGACCCTTTAGGTTTCCAGCTGTGTCAGTTTCCATGCCCCTTTCACAGGGACTGGGAGCAGAAACCCATCTCACCCACCCTGCATTCCTACCAAGTGGTTCTATCGTTACTCCCATTGTACAGATGAGGAAACTGAGGCAGAGCACAATCAAGGAACTTACCCAACATCACCTAGCTACCATAGCTTGTGGCAGAGCTGGGATTTGCTCTCAGCCTGAACCCAGAGTACATACCCTTAAGTGCTTAAATTGGCTGCTGTGTCCACGATATAAATCTCCTGTCAACCAGAGAGAGGCTGGCCAGGCCGCCTCACAAGCTCACCCGAGGGCCACAGCCCACCCACAGCCTAGGGCTGAAAGACTGGAAAGGGGCTCACAGTCCCTCTGTGGAGACATCAAGGAAAGGCCAAATCACTCTCAGCCCAGGCCACTTGGAGGCTGTGGCTGGACCAGGTCATCTTTGAGGTCTTCCGTGCCTCTGACCTGCACCTGAGCTGAGACGTTTAGGTCCATTGTCTCTCAGTAGGTGACATGTGGAGCAGCCACCAAGCCCAGAGGTTAGGAGCAGCTGGCAACTCAGCTCCTGCGGAGACAGTTGTTTCTCAGACCTCTACTCCCTGGCCAGCAGTTAAAGGGTAGAGAGGCCAGCTGGGGGCAGGCAGGGCCAAGAGCAAGCTGGTGAGACTGAGAAGGGAGAGATAAAAGGCTAAAGCCACACAGGCCCCACAGAGCCCTGGATGATGCTGCTGGAAACTGAGACATTGGGAGCGGTGTGCAAGCAATGACAGGGTCTTTCTGGCTTAGATAGCACATTCTTCCAGGGAAAAGAAGGACCCGAAGACAATCTCCAGGCCTCGTTAGTCAATCTCAAATCTGCAGGCCCTTCCTGCCCTTCTCATGGTGCTGGCTGCCTGGGGCATGGCCTCCTTGTCCCAGCTGCCATTGCACCAAGTTAGAGGAGGGGAAGGGGACCCCCTGGTGGCTGGCTCTGCACCTGTCCTAGGCCCCCACACTGTGCAACACCTGGCCTGGCTGGTCCTCACTGCTCCCAGGAGGGTCCCAGAGGACAGCAGGAGAGAGAATAAAGTTACAGATTTAAGACGGCAGCAAACTCTTACTGAGTGGTTCCTATGCCCTAGCTTTAAGCATACAGCTCTTAGGCAGGAACTTCTGCTGTTGCCCCTATTTCATAGAACAAAGTAAATACAGCAGGGAAGGCCGGGGATTTAGCTCAGTGGTTTCGCCACCTGTTGCGCAAGCGCAAGGACCCGAGTTCGATCCCCAGTACCAAAAAAATAAAAAATAAAAAAAATAAAGCAGGGAGAGGCCCCAGTGTCTACCACAGGGACACAAATCCAGGGACTCTAGCTCCTTTGGTTTATTCGATAAATACAAACACCCTTCAGTATCTGCCAGGCCATTGCTTCCAGGGCCTCTTCAAATATCAAGAGCCTCAGGGACTCGGCTTCCTCAGATAAAACACATAGCATTTACATTCAATGAGCACACATCCTCCTACATACTTTTAATCCAGGTCTTTTACAGTTCCTCATATAACACCAATGCTGCAGAAATCGTTGTTCTACTGTGCTACTGAGAGAGAGATGACGAAGGGTACAAAATCTGTACTTGTTCAGTACAGAGGCAATTTTTTTGAATATTTTTAATTCCCAGTTGTTTGCATCCACAGATGTGGAACCCCCCACATGAATCGGGAGCCCACAAATGTGGGGCCGAGGGCCAGTCATACTTGCTGGAACCCTACTACATGCCAGACACCAAGAACACCACAGTGAACAGACAGTGAATCTACAAACAGTTCAGGCTGTGAGTGATGGTTGCCGAGCTCCCTGCCTGGGCAGACAAAGGTCAGGAGTCAGGTGGGTCCCCAAGCTCAGAGACAGAAGCCTGATACCACAAGATGTGACCGGCCAGTCACCAAAGAGAAAGGGCAACCACTCTGCCAAAAAGCTAGTGGAGAACAAAAAAGACAAATACTATTTGATTCCATTTATATGGGGCACCTAGAGCATTCAAATTCATAGAGATGGAAGGAATGGTGGAGGCTGGGGCCTGGGTACAGGGGGATGGGGAGTTAATGTTTAAAGGATGCCGAGTTTGGGTTTTGCAAGATGAAAAGAGGTCTGGAGATGTGTGGTGTGGATATTGTGCAAGACTGTGAGTGTTTAACACCACCGGAACTAATTGCACTCAGAAATAGGTCAGGGGTAAATGTTCAGTATGTATATTTTATCACAATAAAATCCCCCCTAAACATAATCAATAAGAGACAGACTCAGCCATCCAAGGCCTGAGAGATGCCAGGTTCCTTGAGAAGGAGGGACGCATGGCCTTGCCTTCGGGCCTCCCTCCTGAGACAAATGCAGGGGACAGATGCGAAATGAATGAACTCAGGGTTTACACTGATAATAAACAGGAAATTGTAGATGGGTTTAAATATTTACACGGTATGCAGGCTTTAGGGTGAGGACATTCCAGGGAGGGCAGGGTAGGGGCAACAGACACAGCACAAAGTAAATGTTAGTCCAAACATGTCCTTCAAATGTACCCACGAGAGAGGGACAGCATCGGAGGGGAAACCCCTGCCTCAGCCCAGAAAGTGTGCCAGAAGCTGGGGCCACCTGTCCCTTCCTTCCTCAGGAGATTCTTGTTTACCTTGTGATGATGCTGAGGGCAGTCCCATCAATTGAGTCGTGACTCATGATTCCGAGCCACTGTCTTGTGGGGAAAGAGGCAGGAGGCTGAAGGGGGAAGCAAGTTGTTTTCCAGGACATTGATTGCTCTTTCTCCAGCTCCCTCTGTCCCCTGAGCCCTTTCCTCGATTTCTTTTCTTTTCTTTTCTTTTCTTTTTTGTAGCAGGAATCAAACTCAGGACCTTGTACTTACAAGGCAGGCACCGTGCCACTGAGCTAAATCCCCCCCCCTCTATTTCTGCTTCCCCCTGTCCTGGCCTCTTCCTCCCTCCTGGCCTCCCTTAGCTCCCCTGGAAGACCCAGGGCTGAGGGAGCAGAGTTGGCCCTTCTCAGTGCCTCAGCAAGTGACCATGGGTGGAACAACCAGGAGCATCGCTCCAAGGGAGCCTCTCTGCTCTGGGCCATAGAGATCAGGTCTCTCTCTCTCTCTCTCTCTCTCTCTCTGTTTTTTGAAACAGGGTCTTGCTATGCAGTTCAGTCTGGCCTTGAGCTCAGCCTCCCAAGTACTGGGATTACAGGTGTGAGCCACCACATCCAGCAAAGTCAGGGCTCTTGCTTGACTAGGACTCAACCTCTAACTTGCTGGGTCTTCAGTGCTTGTCACTTGTCCCCTCTGGACCTGGGAGTCAGGGTCATCTTAGAAAGAGAAGCCTCCTGCCTTCCCTCTCCTGACTACCAGCACTGATGTGAGAATGGGAGGCAGGGGGTTTCAGAGAGCTAACAGATGAAATATACAGGCCTTCAGTGATCTAAAGCAGACAGGGTGTGGCATACCCCTGTACCCTGGACCTACATGAACTGGAAGCACGGAGCTAGGCACCCCGCAAGTTGCCCTGGCACCCCCCTTCTTCCACGAATGCTGTTCCCAGAGAGGAGGCAGTGGGGCGCAGGTCCCTTTGAAACACCAGATAAGCTGAGAGAGGAAAGAGAGCCTGGAAGGAGCAAGCTGGTCCTCATGGGCCAGGTCCCCCAGCTCTTAGTAAAATCACACCAGAAATCTCTAGGTCAAAAGGCAACTGGGAGCAAAGGGGAGAGGTGACGACTTTTCAAACATGGAGTTATGACTGCTCCCAACATCCAAGTGCACATACACATTGTGTGTGAAGCTTATACCATGTAGGCACAAGTAACCCACATCCCATGCAAATCTAGTTTATTTTCTTTTCTTGTTTTTTTTGGGGGGGGTGGGGTTTTTTGGGGGGGATTGTTTGGGGGTTTTTTGCTGGGGATTGATTTTTTGTTTTGTTTCGTTTTTTTGTTTTTTGAGACAGGGTCTCTCTATGTAGCTAAGACTGGACTTGAACTCACTATGTAATCCAGGCTGGCTTCGAACTCATGGCAATCCTCCTGCCTCAGCCTCCCGAGTGCTGGGATTACAGGTGTGCACCACCATGCCCAGATGTTGTTTTGTTATTGTTTTTTGTTTTGTTGAGACAGGATCTCACCAAGTTGCCCAAGCTGGGTATAAATTTGTGACCCTCCTACCTCAGGCTTCCAGAGCACTGGTATTTGCAGGCATGTGCCACCATGCCCAGCTACATTCTTTTATTATTAATACCCTCAACTTTTATAAATTCACCCTGAAAGTGTCAGAGCTCTGTGAGTATGGCAGTTTCTGCAGCCAGAAAGGGTGACACTGAGGTAGTGTTGTCACTGTCCCTGTGCTGCCTCTGCAGTTTCTGGTGGCTGTGGGTCATACAGGCTTCTGCAGCAAGAGCGAAGCCAGAGTATGGACATGAGGACAGGGCTCCCTGGGTCCCTAGGCCAGTGACAGAGGTGCACAGGAAATACTTTATTTTGACTCTAGAAGGACAGACTCATAAAACTGGAGGTGACTTCAGAGACCCCTCGGCCAGACAAGGGAGTCACAGAGCCAGAGTGGTGGGGTACTGGCAGGGGCAGGGCCAGCATGGGGTGGGGATCTCTGGCCTCACTCATCAGAGGGACCCACAGACCCTCCCAGCCATGTCCTCCTCTCTCTGCCCCACTACCTTGTGCCCTTTGTCTCCCACCGGGCCTGCCCAGGATCGGAGGGACCATCCCAAGCAGTAGTGCTCCCTAGCTAGCTCTGAGGTGCTCCCTGTCCCCTGAGTGCCCTTCCCTGACTGTGACCCAGAAGACCTCCCTACACACAGGAGGATCCAGAATTCCCTCCACAAACAGAGCTCCCACGGCCTCTCCCTGCCAGGTTGGGGCCCAACCTCTGCCCACCCCACTAGGGACCCCCAAGCAGCATTGCTTACAGGAAGAGAGACAGAGGCTCAGTGGGGTGGATAGACGGGCTCAGGTGGACCCGGTTGGTCAGTGGCAACTCTATAGCCCCAGGCCTCCCACTCCTGTCTGACCAGAAGGAAGGCATCTTCCTAGCAGCCCTGTAGTTCAGTGTAGCCATCTATGCTCTGGCGAATGGGATGCATCTGTCTCACCACTCTGGGTTTCAAGGATGGCTGTTCATCAAATTCGATGTAGGGGTAACTGAGGTACACGTACAGGGCTTCAGGTTGCCAGCTAATGAAGGCAGAAGCTGATTTTCCATCTGCAGCTCTGTTCTTTTGCTTTTGTGTATTTCTTCTTGTGCAAGTGGGGGGCATTGTCTGTTTAGGGCACCATTTTGTACCTGTTCAGGAAAATGTACCAGTATCCCAAGGTGTCCTAAAAGGTTAGGCTCATTTCCTGCTGCCAGAACTGCATTTGGGCACCGGGAGAAAAGGGTCTAATGAGCCACAGCTGGGCAGGGACTCCACAAAGGCCTTTACTGAAAGGGTACCCAGGCCTCTGCAGAAATGCCCAGCCCCTCAGCTCGGAGGGAGTCAAGCTCTGCCACAGGTGAGACCGCTCACTTAGCTTGGATTCTGGCCCATGTCACAGGGCGCCCAAAGGCCACAGCAGGCAAGTTTATCTGAAGGCCTCCAGCCTCCCTTTCCCAGAAGGCTTTGCAACTCTGACAGCCCCTGCCCCTGCCTCTCGTGGATTCCAGTTCTTTTCCGTTTTCCCTCCTTATCTGCATCAGTATGGAAAGCTATCAGCTCGGTTTTATAATGACTCTGTTACAGGGTGCATTTGAGTTTTATGTACTTTTTCTGAATGTGTGTCTTATTTCATGATTAAATATGTCAAAAACTTAAAACAAAACAAAACAAAAAAGAAAAAAAAAAGAGAAAGAAAGTCAATTCCAGGGCAATCATCAAGTTTACAAAATGCTTTCTGTGTGAGACCAAAGCTTTCATATCTGGAGTGCCCCACCCTCACACCCAGCACATGTAGTCAACATTTACAAAAGGTACCAAGTACCTGCACAGGGGACGCCCACCGGGGACATGAAGTTCCGGACAAATAAGTGGATAAAATAAGGAACTTAGGCAGAGCAAGAGTCCTAGGGCACAAGTGAAACTACACTGAAGACTCCCTGGGAAATGTTGAGCTAGCAAAGACTCCAGATGCACCTGAACCCTTTCCACACCCATTGTGTCACCAGGACACACCTGTAGAGAGGCCACCACCAAATGCGGGGTCTTTGGTCCCCAGTCTCCCCCACCCCCTCCTGTGGATGGCTTTGCAAGGCCACAGCCCTAACAGGAGAGCACTGCCCCTTCCTATAGGTCGTGGGAAACCAGCATGTGCAGCCAGGCGAGCCCAGGCCACCAGACCCCATGCTGCTCCAGCACAGCTGTTTCTGAGCTCAAGCTCGAGGTGCCATCCTGTCCCTGTCTCCACAAAGCCCTGAGGCAGGGGAGGGACTGCAGTTGTAGATGAAACCAGATCCTGCTTGGGAGGTGCCCGGCCTCGGTTTCTGGCCTGGGCAGGGCAGGCCACGTGTTGTTAGGGTTGAGCCAACCAGCTGGGAATCAGCAGGGGCGGTATAAGGAAACCACATTCATTAGGGGAAAGCAAACAGGACTGTCACTCCGGCCCTTTCCCCTGCTCTCCCTCGAAGCCCCCACCCGCTGCCTCCAACATCCCGCCCTTTGAAGCCTTTTTTGCGGTCTTGGACCCTTCACAGGTCACCATGGAGCAGCTCCTGGATCTGACCCTGTTCCTGGGTGAGGCAGGAAAGGCTAGAAGAGCACATCTGTCCACAGCTGGGACCAGAATGTCCCCGAAGCTGTAGACAGGCTGACCCACCCATGGCTTCCCAACCCTGCCTGTGCTCTGACCTGAGCCTGCTGTCCCTGGATCACATCATCAGCCATGAGCTGAGGTTTTCTATGATAAAATGACCACATCTGGCCCATCCCCTGTGGGTGTCTCTCTGAACATCTTCCTTGGGAAGATTTACTTGGGTCCAAAGATAGCCCCAGAATCAAGAGGCCGAGTCAGGAGCAGGCATGGCGAAAGGAACGAAAGCCTCCAAGGGAAACCGGGTGGAAGTGATGGGGTGAGGCTCCTGGGAACAGGAATGAGTGGCTTTGCCGGGAAGGAGGTAAGATCCTCAGCCTCTCTCCTTGCATAGGCTGTGCAGCATCCTGGCTGCTGGGAAGCCCAGGATTGCCACTGCCACCAGAAACACTTCTCCCCTCAAATGACAGTTGACTCTCCCAACAGGCCGCAAATTCTGGCTCCTAAGAGACCCCTCCTAGCCAAGCATGGTGACACACACCTGTAATCCCAGCACTTGAGAGGGTGAGGCAGGAGGATCACTTCCAGTTTGAGACTAGCCTGGGCTACATAGCAGCAAGTCAAGGACAACCTGAATCACATAGCAAGATCTTGTCTCAAAAAAGCCAAATAAACCAGAGAGGAAGAGTGAATAAGAAATATGCTCTTTGGGCTGGGGATTTAGCTTAGTGGTGCCGCCACCTGCCTTGAAAGTGCAAGGTCCCAAGTTTGATCCCTGGTACCAAAACAAAAAAAAGATGCTCTTTGTCCAGACATTTTGATGAAGGGGTAGCCTTTGATAATTGCTTCTATTCTTTCTGTCCACTTTTTTTATTTTGAGAAAAACTCCAAATGTTTGTCCTTTAATGCAGGACGCTTGTCTTTTAATACACTGTACCATGTGGTGAAGCAGTGTTAAAGGTTTCTTAGCTTTGTTGGATATCCAGTCACCACACATTCTGCAAGGTGGGCTTAGAGAATGTGACTCACTTGTTGTAATAAACATGTAATTTAAGTAAGACGCTTGGTATTTTCCTTTAAATGCAGCTTTCTTTTTGTTGGCAGTCTTAGGGTCTTCTGCTGTCTCATCATTGAGTCTTCCTGCGTTTCTAAAGATCTCCAGTGACATTTTTTTGGTTCCTTTCAGCTAGGGATATCTTGTGGGCTTACCCAAACTGTGACTGAGACAAGGGTGCAGTGTGGGAAAGAGGCATGGATGGAAGTGGTAAATAAAATATTGCCTAGACCACACGCACACTAAAGTAGGTGTTGCATTCTGACTTGGAGCCTCCCATCAGATGTGGGTATACAATTGAAGTACATCCACTCACTTGCCACTATAAATCTTGGCACCAGATTGGTTTAATTGCCACTTGCCACTCACTGATAGGGTTTTGAGATCAAGCTATTAATTTATTATGGTCTCCATGCAGTCGAATCTCTCTGCTAATGTTAATATGTATTTGCAGCCACTATCCAGCACTAATATCACTGTCTTGGCTCCACCACAGATTATCAAGTGTGCAACCTAGTAGATCCCTTGCAATGGCAGTTCACAGGAGGTTTGCATACCTGTGAGAATTTAAAGCCACTGCACATCTGATGGGAAGGCAATAATGAGGAGTGGCCATAAATACAGATGAAAATTCAACTGTTCATTCATTGCTCAGCTCCTGCTGAGGCCAGTTCTAGTACTGCCCAGTTCTAGTACTGGTCATGGCCTGGGGCTTGGGGAACCCTGCCTTACAGGGCATGTCTCCTATGACCTAAAGATTCCACAAGCTCTCAATGGCACCACTCTGGGGATGAAGATTTTAACACATGGACCTCATTGGGGTATTCAATATCCAAAATAGAGCAGGTAAATATCTAGGAGTGGAATGACTCGGTCATATGGTACCCTTTTTTTTTTTTTTTTTTGGTACCAAGGATCGAACTTGGGACCTTGCGCTTACAAGGCAGGCTGCGAAACCACTGAGCTAAATCCCCGGCCCTGGTACCCACATTTTTAACTCTTGAGAAACTGCTAAACTGTTTTCCAGGGTGGCTGTACCATTTCACATTCCCCAAAGGATTGCATGGTGATTCCACTCTATATTATCAACTTTATCTACATTATCATTTTTATTTTAGTAATTCTAGTGGGTGTGAAGTTGTAGCTCAGCATGTTTTGTATTTCTTTGTATTTTATTTGTGTTTTGTAATGGCTAATGATGTTGAGCATCTTTTCAAGTGCCGATTGGTCATTTGTATAACTTCTCTGGGAAAATATCTATCCAAATCCATTGCCCATATTTTAATTGGATTGTGTTTTTATTGTGAAATTGAAAGTGTCCTTTATATATTCTGAATACTAGTCTCTTATCAGATATATGACTTATAAATATTTTCTCCCATTCTGTGGTTTGTTATTTTATTTCCTTGACATTCAAACACAAATGTTTTTACTAAGATTCAATCTATAAATTTGTTCTTTGGTTCTTGGATGGCATTTCTCAGTAACCACTGCCTAATCAAAAGTAATGAAAACTCATACTTATGTTTTCTTCTATAAAAAAAAAAAGAGGGGAAGAGGGATTGAAGGGAGGGGAAGGGAAGGGGAAAAAAGAAGCAAGATATATCATGTACAGGTACACATTCTCTATGATGAGTGTTATCATTATGTATATCTAAAATGTACCAATAAAAAGTCAGGTAAAACTGAGAAAAATAAATTAAAAATGTAAAGATTAAAACAAACCTAAACCAAAGATCTTCCTTTGTGTGGCATCTAGCACTTTGCAGACCCAGACAAGGGCCCTCACCTTCTTATATTCCACAGCCCAGCTTTACTTTAAAAAAAATCCACCAGGCCAGGGATTTAGCTCAGTGGTTTCGCTGCCTGATGTGCAAGCACAAGGACCCAAGTTCGATCCCCAGTACAAAAAAAAAAAATCCACAGCTTACTTAGTTGAAGAGAGGGGACTGTGAGGCTCACAGGTGAATAATATTGTTTTCAGAGTAGGAAGATAGGTCTTAGAAAAACTGTCAGGATGCCTGCCTTGCTAGCGCAAGGTCCCAAATTCAATCCCCGGTACCAAAAGAAAAAAGAAAAAAAAGAAAAGAAAAACTGCCAGGATTGAAAGCAAGCTGAAAGCCTAATAGTTGGGGGTTGGTTGAGTGAATGACAGCAACTTCTGAAACAACCACTAAAACTGGTGCCAGAGAAGCCGGGCGTGGTGGCACAGGTCTGTAATGCCAGCAATAGGGTGGCTGAGGCAGAAGGATCACCACAATTTCTAGGCCAACCTGGGCTACACAGTGAATTTAAGGCCAGTCTGAACTGCACAGCAAGACCCTGTCTCAAAAAAAAAAAAAAAAAGGTCCCAGAAAACAAAAATAGAGATTAATGGAACCAAGTAGAGACCTCAGAAAACAAAATGCAGGTAAAATGCAGTTATATTTGGGGTGTTTCTGCTATGTTATTTTCTGGTTTTTTTAATATAGGGCCTCACTATGTAGCCCAGGCTGGCCTCAAACTTGTGGTACTCCTGCCTCGATCTCCTGAGTGCTGGGATTACAGGCACGTACCACTGTATCTGGCTATTGTGTGATATTTGTAATAAATTGTTTGGGTCAGTTAGATATACTATGGGAAAGAAATGAATCTTGATCCCAATTCTAGTGATATAACACAACAATTCCAGCTGAATTGAAGAGCTAAATGTGAAAAATAAAACAATAAACTAGCACCTGGGAGGCAGAGGCAAAGGATTGCTGCAAGTTCAAGGCCAGCATGGGCTACATAGTGAGTTCAAGGCCAACGTGAACTACACAGTGAGACTCTATCTCACAATAAATAAATAAATA